>OZ014519.1:740168283-740655013 GCA_963966055.1 Lathyrus aphaca | reverse complement strand
GGTTGGCTATGGCTTGAAGCTTGAAGGGGATGATCTCTCTCTTTTTCTTCGAACCGTGGGCAATGGGGGATCTCCCTGCTTTATAGGAGATCAGAGATATCTCTAGAACTCAGGGGAAGTTTCCAGAAGGGTTCTCTTACCACTTTGTTGGATTTTCAGCATTGAATCAGTTGAGGATTCAGTTATTTTTCAGTTATGAGTTTTTTGTTATAGATTCTGTTATGAGTTAGTTGTTGATTTGTGTTGAGTTTCTGTTAGCATTTTGTTAGCTTGAGTTGTTTTCATTTATGGATAATTTTGTGGATTCGGTTAGTGTTAGTAGTGTTAGTTGAAGCATTCTGTTAGGAGGTTATGGTTTATAACTGTTTCGTAACTGAATTTTTCTACTTGCTTTTCTCCGATACTCACTGAGCTTTAATTCTGAGCTGATAACATAAACTGATACTTCTTTTGACTTTTTTTTTTTTGGCTAATATAGGTTGTTGGTGAAAGATGGTGGAGAAAGAGTTGAGCAAGGATTTCGGTTAGCAATAGGAAAACCTGAGAACATTGGAGCCACCCCTCTAAATACTTCGTTGTACTACGAAAATCATGACCCAGCTAGTTCAGCTAGCTCAGAATCTATATTGGAAATGGGAAGAAACTGCAATATTGATTAAGGATGTACAGCACTTGAATTCTGGTATTCCTCTTGGGAATGAATCTGAATGTGACAAAAGCTCCGTCCTGCTTCACTACCAAGTCCAAACAACGATCACATCGCGAAATTGAAACTCGAAGCAAAGCTGCTATATCAATGTGACGAACGAACCGCCGCAACTTTCCAGGTATCACACTCAAACCATGCCGTTCAGCTATTTTTCTATGCTACTTCTTCTTTTTCTTCTGTGAGTTTACGATTGGTTGTGGATTAAATTATAGTGAGCTGAATTGAACATATTGGTATTGTGGATTCTGCAGGTTGTTGAACTTAACCGTAAGCATCGTGCGATGCATTCTGGATTACAAATTGTTTTGAAGGAGTAATGATTCTTATAGATATTCGTTGCGGTTTCAAATTGGCATGAGCTCTGGTTCCGAATCCATATTGATGAAGGTTGGTGGCGTTTGGAGATGGTTGAAGATTAATGAAGACAATTCAGAATGGTGGTAGGATGGAATTCGCGGAATCCGTGGTTGATGAAGGTAAAAGATTCAGGGGAATTTGTTGAATTATGATGACGAAGAGATTGAAGGATGTTGCAGAAAAAATCTAGTGTACAACGTTTTCTTGGTGCAATTTTGTAGAGGGATTTTCTTTGGAATTCTATAAGTTCTCTTCTTATTTTTTCATATATTTCTCTTTGCAGTTGATTCTCTATTTTCCTCAACTTGTATTGCAATTCCACTGTGTCTCTTCCACTGTGAATTCACTTGTGAATGATCTAATAATTTCGCTCATAGGATGAAAAGCAACCAAAGTCCATGCATTTAAATATTGTTTAACGGCAACCCAATAACTTGTAAGCGGTGTAAGATTGAATCTTATTTCAAATGAAATAACATTCCCAAAAGTAACCTCATAGAAACTTCTCAAGACAATCCACGAATCCCAATAATAACAATAACAATGTAGCATTTAAAAATTGAATTCCAAACTTCATTTGAGACCCAATTGAACCTTGTCATTATTATTATTATTTTTTCTTTGAAATCCATTTGAACTTGCAACTAAACTTGATCCTTTCCAACATCTTGTATTCAAATCCGAATCTTGAATCCATATTATACTTAAACTCTTCATAAAACTTCAACCACAATTCTAACTCTACATAAGTTTGCATCATGCGACAAGCAAATGAGCGGACCCCAATGTCTTGATTTCTATGTGGATCCATGGAGAGATCTCTTATGCCGCGGCCCAAAATTCTTTTGCCGTAAAACTCTGATTAGCTCTGCAAGCAATGATGGAATTCCTTGCACCCATCTGATAGATATGAACACAAGACCCTAATTCCGTAACCCACATAGCCAATTCCAGTGAAATAGAAAACCAAAAACCAGTGGAATAAACTGGTTCTTCAGAGGACACTGATCCCATGCCTGAGGAAATCTATGCAAATGTGCAATTATGATTGTTATGATCTAATGGGAAATGCAAATGAATGCGAAACGATATGCCAGTAAAGGGAATAAATATGAGGGCAAATTTTGAGGTATTACACTTATCAGTGTGTATGATTATGTATGTGTTATATTGATTGGGTTTTTGTTTTGGAGAAGTTTAGAGAATATGAGGTTTTAGGGTTTTTGATGAAAAGAGGGAAAGCTTGGAAAATCTTTAAGATAGCTCCTAGGAATCAAAATAATCGGGTAAGGGTGTGAAATATTGTTATAATATCATTGTGTATGATTATGTATGTGTTAGATTGATTGGGTTTTTGTTTTGGAGAAGTTTAGAGAATATGAGGTTTTAGGGTTTTTGATGAAAATCTAAGAAATTGGTAGATTAATCGGTTGAAACTTGATATAATCGAAGTATGATAGTTAATACATGTTAATGATCATGTTTGTTGAGGTTTGGTGGGGTTTTGGAACCCTTTGGTATGAATGTTGCGTGACTGAGTTGCTGTTGAAATCGCAGTTCTCGCTCAGCGAGCGATTCCTTTCTCAGCAAGCTCATCCAGAAACATTTTCGCTCAGCGAGACCTGGAAGTTGGAATTTTGTGTTTTAATTCATAACTTTTGATCCGAGTATCTGTTTTAAATGTTCCACATATCGATTCGAAGATAAAAACATGTAGAAACTAATGATGCTAAAAGATGTAATTTTTAGCCGCCTATTACCCACTTTTCCGATAAAACGTAATTATGTTAGTTAAGGAATTGTGGGATTGATTGTGGTATAGTGACCGTTTGGAAAATAAATGCATTTCGTGAAGTGGATATGAATGCATGTTGATAGTGAAAGAGTTTGTTACCGTTTGGCGTAATTGATGCAAATGTGTATAATTTGTTTGTGATTGTATGAGATGAACGCATAATTATATTGTGAATATGTAAGCATTTCCAAGAATAATGTGGGTCATTTTGCATGTGAAGCATAATGTATGCATTCTTGTATTGTGGGATTCTATGTGAATCCATTGTAACATCGTGTGCCCATGTGGGGTGTGTGATGATTACAACATGATTGTGTGCATGTGTGGTGTGTGAGCAATCAGATTGTGTGCCCGTGTGGGGTGTGAGCAATCCATAAACATTGTGTGCCCGTGTGGGGTATGAGCAAACAGATTGTGTGCCCGTGTGGGGTGTGAGCAGTCCATAAACATTGTATGCCCATGTGGGGTGTGAGCAATGGGTGAACATCGTATGCCCCAACGGGGAGTTACTTTAGGTAATGAGCGATGGTTCCAATAAGATCCTGAGTGAACTTGAGATGATTGAGTCGGTACCGCATTGCATTTGCATAGAGTAATGAATCAATCTCTATGATTTGCATTTATCATCTATAATTGAAAATTAGTGAATAAACATGAATAATGTATGTTTATGCGGAGTGATAGAAATTGGTGAATAAACATGAATGTATATGTTTATGTAGAATGATGTGAAATGGTGAAATTGTGCATTATGAATATGCTTGGTTTGTATATATACATTGTGATGCATATGTGTGATGGGTGATGAATTATGGTGAGAATATGTATATATGTATTTTATGTTAAGATATATAATTATATGCATTGTTATTATGATAATATTTCTCACCCTTCTGCTGTTTTATGATGCCCTATGAGGCATTGCAGAGTAGGTTTCTTGGAGGTCTTTTTGTGAAGCGTGTCTTCATTCTCTTGGTCGGTCGGCTCTGATATGTAGCACCGGGTAGCTAGGGTTGGCTTGATGCCTTTTTGTGATGCATTTGTAGATGTATTTTGGTGATGAATGTTTATGTAAACATGAATTATGTGGTGGATCAAACTTGATGATATATATATATATATATATATATATATATATATATATATATATATATATATATATGTATGTATGTATGTATATATGTTTGATGTTGTTTAATGTTTAGTTTCTTCCGCTATTATTCTAAAAGATTGAGTTGTGGGTGCAAGTATTTAGCTACTCCACTATTGCATATCTATTGTTGAGCAGGTGTTGGATGTTTCAATTTCATGTATAATGTGACATACCTCTTTTATACTATGTTTAATTTATACTCTAATAAAATTTTAATATGTGCCTAAATGATTATTTGATTATTTGGGGGTATAGAAAGGGGGTGTTACATTAAGTGGTATCAGAGCCAGTGTCGAGCCAGTGTTGAGTCAGTTGTGTCTGTCTTATTGTTGTGATGGTTGAACTTTTGTTTAATCTTGTTATTGTCTTTGGGAATAATCAGAATATGGCTGGTAGAAACGATAATGCGATGGCTGCTGCTTTGGAAGCAATGGCTAGGGCAGTACATGGTGCGCCGAATGTGAATGCTAATAATGAGTTCAGGAAGAATCAACCACCGGTCTTCAAAGGAAGATTTGATCTAGATGGTGCTCAAGCTTGGTTGAAAGAGATTTAAAGAATCTTCAGAGTTATGGACTATGCTGAAGAGAGTAAGGTGAGGGTTGTTTCTCACATGTTGAAGGAAGAAGTCGATGATTGGTGGGTCGGTAGAAGTCAAGCTCTTGAGGAAGAAGATGAAGAGATAACTTGGGATGTTTTTCATACTGAGTTCTTAAGGAAGTATTACCCTGAAAGTGTGAAAGGGAAGAAGGAGATGGAGTTCCTTGAATTGAAACAAGGTAGTATGTCTGTGGTTGACTATAATACTAAGTTTGTGGAGTTGGTTCAATTTCATCCTCACTATGTTGCTACTACTGCTGAGTTCTCGAAGTGTATTAAGTATGAGAATGGATTGCGTCCTGAGATTAAGCAAGTTGTGGGATATCAAAGAATAAGAAGGTTTTCGGATTTGACGGAATGTTGTAGAATTTTCGAGGAGGATAGCAAAGCTCGTTCTACACATTACAAGAGTTTGAATGAGAGAAAAGGAAAGCAACAAGCTAGAAGTGGACCTTATGTGACACATGTTGATAAGGGCAAGCATAAGGGAAACTTTAATAAGAGATCTGGTGGAGGGAGTTCTGGTCCCATTAAGTGTTACAAGTGTGGTGATTTGGGTCATAAGTCTTTTGAGTGTGGGAAGAACACAGTGAAATGTTCAAACTGTGGAGGTCTTGGACATACTACTACCGAGTGTAGAAGGAATGTTGTGAAGTGTTTCAATTATGGAGAAGTGGGTCACATTAGTATTAAGTGTACTAAGCCAAAGCAAGCTCAAGCGGGCGGAAAGGTGTTTGCATTAGCAGGGAAGGACACTAATAGTGAAGACCGTTTGATTAAAGGTACATGCTTTATTAATAGTACGCCTTTAGTTGCTATTATTGATACGGGATCGACTCATTCATTCATTTCTCTTGAGTGCGTTAAGCGTTTGAATTTGTTTATGTCTTCTTGGGGTGGTGAGATGGTTATTGAGACTTCTGCTTCAGGGTCAGTAACTACTTCTTTGGTGTGTGTAAGTTGTTCTTTGACCATGTATGGTAAAGACTTCGTCATGGCTTTGGTTTGTTTGCCGTTGAAGGGTTTGGATGTAATCTTGGGTATGAACTGGTTGCAATGTAATCGAGTTCATATAGATATCTATCATAATTTAGTGAGGTTTCCTTCTTTGGATGATGTTGAAGATGAGAGTTTCTTATCCACTACAGAGTTGAAGAAACTTTTAGCGGACAAAGCTCAATTGTTCGGTTTGTTTGCATCATTGTTGGTGGAGAGTGAAGTTGAACCCAATGGGTTCCCAGTGGTGTGTGATTTTCCAGAAGTGTTTTCGGAGGATATTAAGGATGTACCGCCGGAAAGAGCAGTTGAGTTTTCTATTGATCTAGTTCCGGGTACTAAACCGATTTCGATGGCACCGTATCGTATGTCAGCATCAGAGTTAGTAGAATTGAAGAAGCAATTGAATGACTTGTTGGACAAGAGATTTATAAGGCCAGGTGTTTCTCCTTGGGGTGCTCCGGTATTGTTGGTAAGGAAGAAGGATGGGAGTATGCGGTTATGCATTGATTATCGACAGTTGAACAAGGTGACAATTAAGAACAAGTATCTGCTTCCAAGGATCGATGATTTGATGGACCAATTGGTTGGTGCGAGTGTTTTTAGTAAGATTGATTTGAGATCAGGATATCACCAGATTCGTGTGAAAGAATAGGCTATTCAAAAGACAACTTTTAGGACACGGTATGGTCATTACGAATATTTCGTGATGTCATTCGAAGTTTCTAATGCGTCGGGTGTGTTTATGAAATACATGAACTTTGTTTTTCATGAGCGGTTGGATCATTTTGTGGTTGTGTTCATCGACGATATTTTGATTTATTCTAAGTCTCAAGAGGAGCATGAAGAGCATTTAAGGATTGTGTTACAGATTTTGAAAGAGAAACAATTGTATGCTAAGTTGTCGAAATGTGAATTTTGGTTGTCAGAAGTAAGTTTTCTTGGACATGTTATTTCCGATGGTGGTATTAGTGTTGATCCATCCAAGATTGATGCGGTAATGCAATGGGAAGTTCCTAGATCGGTAACGGAGATTCGAAGCTTTTTAGGCCTGGCAGGTTATTATCGGAGGTTTATTGAGGGATTTTCAAAGTTGGCACTTCCATTAACGCAATTGACTTGTAAAGGAAAAGCTTTCATTTGGGATATTCATTGTGAGAAGAGTTTCATTGAACTTAAGAGAAGGTTAACGATGGCTCCGATCTTGATTTTGTCAAATCCGACGGAACCATTTGTGGTGTTTTGTGATGCTTCATTGTTTGGGTTAGGTGGTATTTTGATGCAAGATGGAAAAGTTGTGGCTTATGCTTCGAGATAATTGAGAGTGCATGAAAAGAATTATCCTATGCATGACTTAGAATTAGCGGTCGTGGTGTTTGTTTTGAAATTTTGGAGGCATTATCTCTATGGTGCAAGATTCGAAGTTTTTAGTGATCACAAGAGTTTGAAGTATTTATTTGATCAAAAGGAATTGAACATAAGACAAAGAAGGTGGTTAGAGCTTTTGAAGGATTATGATTTTGGTTTGAATTACCATCCGGGTAAGGCAAATGTGGTGGCCGATGCTTTGAGTCGGAAGTTGTTACATATGTCCACATTGATGATAAGAGAATGGGAACTCTTGGAGGATTTTAGAGACTTGAGTTTAGTTTGTGAAGTGACGCCGTGAAGTGTGAGACTTGGTATGCTACATGTTACGAATGATTTTCTTGCGACCGTATGTGAAAAGCAAAAGTTGGATTTGAAGTTTGTTGATTTGATGATGAATGAGAATGAGGATTTCAAGGTTGATAATTTTGTAGTTTTGAGATTTCGTGGTCGTATTTGTATTCCCGATGATGTGGAGTTGAAAAAGATGATATTGGAAGAGGGACACCGAAGTAACTTAAGTATTCATCCGGGAGCGAATAAGATGTATCAAGATTTGAAGAAGATCTTTTGGTGGTTCGGATTGAAGAGAGATGTAGCTCAATTTGTGTATGCGTGTTTGACTTGTCAGAAGTCTAAGATAGAACATCAAAAGCCTAGTGGATTGATGCAACTGTTGGACATTCCAAAGTGGAAATGGGATATATATCGATGGATTTTGTTACGGGATTGCTGAATACGCAAAGAGGTCATAATGCTATTTGGGTGATTGTTGATAGACTTACTAAATCTGCTCACTTTGTTCCAATTGATATTAGTTATCCATTGGAGAAGTTAGCCGAGATTTATGTTTTTGTGGTTGTGAAGTTGCATGGAGTTCCTAAGAGTATTGTATCGGATAGAGAACCTAGATTTAAATCGAGGTTTTGGGAGAGTTTTCAAAAGGCTTTGTGTTCTAAGCTAAGATTGAGTTCGGCTTACCATTCACAAACGGACGGTCAAACCGAAAGGACAATTCAATCGTTGGAGGATTTGTTGTGTGCTTGTGTGCTAGAGCAAGGTGGTGCTTGGGATAGTTATTTAGCATTGATTGAGTTCACCTACAATAACAGTTTTCATTCAAGTATAGGTATGACACCATTTGAGGCTTTGTATGGTCGGAGATGTCGAACACCTTTGTGTTAGCATGAAACCGGTGAGAGAACGGTAGTTGGATTGGAGATGGTACAAAAAACGACGGAGAAGGTGAAGTTTATTCGGGAGAAGATGAGAGCTTGTCAAAGTAGACAAAAGAGCCATCATGACAAGCGAAGGAAAGATCTTGAGTTTTAGGAAGGCGACCATGTGTTTTTGAGAGTTACACCGGTTACGGGTGTGGGTCGTGCTGATGGTGCGAAGACGTGATGTGTCTAACGGTATCTAAACTGCAAGTGCACAGCCTATCGTAATAGTAATAAAAAGATGTCGAACCCACAGGGACTTTGTAATCACTCTAGTGCTAAAAGGTCTGCTAGTTTAGCTAAGGCGGAAATTTGTCACGGTTATGGTTTTAAGGATTAAAAACGGGAAACTAAACTTAAGTAAAGAAATAATGATAAGGCAGTCGGTATGTAATAATATTAACCTATGCGGGTCAATCTAGTCTAAGCTTATAAATATGTTTCACTTAAATAATTCTGTAGAGATTACCAGTTTAAAAACCCTCGACTCACACTCTCGTGGTCTTATCTCAGATCATACTCCTAAAGCCCTATGCCTGCTCTCGCTAGCCCATAAGTGTTTAGAAAATAATTTTTGAAAACTTAATAAGTCTAATTCGTTTTAAAGCGCTCTCGCTGTATTTAAATCGAATGTCTAACTTTAGCTATCCGGTTAAAATCTCACACTCTCGTGGCTCGACCTAACCTATTTCACTTCTCTTACTCTCATAACAAAAAGCTTGATTTTAATTATAAAAAGTCACAGCCAGAATATAAGTTCGTAAATGTTTTTAGCTTAGATTCGATTCATCCGTTTTAGTTGCTTTATTACATACCGACTCGATTAATTTAGCTACTCATATTAATTAGAACAACATACAAACACAAAATGAAATTAATAAATATTAAAACATGCATTATATAATGATAACAAAAACTTAACATAAATAAATAAGCTTAATATTAATTGCAAAACAAAAACCTGAACAAATGAATTCTTCGGCTCCTTCTTCCACAATTTGGCAAGCTTGGAGCGTCGAAATCGAAATAAAAGACTAAATTCTGAGGCTTAAAGAAATCTAATAAGATAACAATTTCCTAATGTTGGAAATTGTTATTAAAGGGTTTGGAAATTAAAAAGAAAGCAGCAAGAACAAAAACTGGAAATTAAAGTGGGTTGTAAAAACGGCAGAGCTTCCGCATAAAATTTCAATCCTAAAAACTCTGTACTTTCTTCATCTGATCCTTTGATATTTATAGAAGAGAATTTTGACAGTTGAAGAGTAGGAACGTGGGCTTCGGTTCTTCAGTTTTGAGAAAATCCAGGAGAACTGGTTTACTGGGCGTTGTTGAAGTTGAGAGAAAATAGGAGTCTCTGAAGACTCTTTCTATTCGTTGGCACGTTCTTAATTATATTCAAATAAATTAAATAACCCTTGTCACGGTCGTAACATTGGTGTAACGGGCAGATTTCCTCATATTAGCGCGTCACGGTCGTGAGACCATTGTGACGATCGTGAGACCTCTAAAAGGCGTGTCACGGTCGTGAGTCCTTGGTGACGACCGTGAGAGCAACAAATTATGCAGTTTTTAGCAGAATTGATTTCTCTCTTTTCTTTTCATGCTAAATTTTGTTCCTTTGATCCTTTTCCATAATTTTGGCTCTAGACATATTGTACCTGCAATGTGGCATAAAAACTCGAAATAATCGGGAGTTAAAAGGACCAATGTATGATAAAAACGGACTAAAAACATAGTAATAATACGATACGATTTCTCGTTATCACGTGCTTTGAAGTCGAAGAAGTTGACTTCTCGTTTTATTGGACTGTATCAGATTACTGCACGAGTTGGCGTTGTGGCTTACCGTGTGTCGTTGCCTCCGAATCTTTCGAATTTGCATGATGTGTTCCATATTTCGCAACTTCGGAAGTATGTTCCGGATCCATCACATGTTATTCCTATGGACGAGGTTGAAGCGAGAGATAACCTTACGGTGGAAGCTTTACCGATTAGGATTTTGGACCGTGAAGTCAAGAAGCTAAGAGGCAAGTATATTGCGCTTGTGAAAGTAGCGTGGGGAGGCGCTTCGGAAGGAAATATGACTTGGGAATTAGAGAGTGGGATGCAAAATTTGTATCCGGAGTTGTTTGAATCAGGTAATATTTTCGAGGACGAAATCTTTTAAAGTGGGGAAGAGTTGTAACGCCCCGATTTCGATTATCCCATTTTTGTTGAGTCCTTTATTTAAATTGAGTGATAATATTTTTAATTATGTAATTGGTGTGTTTATGTGATATGTTGATATGTTATATTATTTTACCGTTTTGAGAATTTTCGGGTAAAATTAGATTGGAGGGTATTTTAGACATTTGCTAATTAATGTTAAGTTAGAAATTATGTAGAATTATACTTTTGAGAGAAAATGATATTTGGTAGAAAAATAGAAAATAGAAATAGAAAGAGATAAGTAGTAAAGAGAAAAGAAAAAGAGAGATCGAAAGAAATAGAAAGGAAAGAAAAAGAGAAGAAAAGAAATGAGAAGGAAAAGAGGGAAAGCTTGGAAAATCTTCAACATAGCTCCTAGGAATCGAAACAATCGGGTAAGGGTGTGAAATATTGTTATCTTATCATTGTGTATGATTATATATGTGTTAGCTTGATTGGGTTTTTGTTTTGGAGAAGTTTAGAGAATATGAGGTTTTAGGGTTTTTGATGAAAATCTAAGAAATTGGTAGATTAATCGGTTGAAACTTGATATAATCGAAGTATGATAGTTAATACATGTTAATGATCATGTTTGTTGAGGTTTGGTGGGGTTTTAGAACCCTTTGGTATGACTGTTGTGCGACTGAGCTGCTGTTGGAATCGCAGTTCTCGCTCAGCGAGCTCATCCAGAAACATTTTCGCTCAGCGAGACCTTGAAGTTGGAATTTTGTGTTTTAATTCATAACTTTTGATCCGAGTATCAGTTTTAAACGTTCCACATATCGATTCGAAGCTAAGAATATGTAGAAACTAATGATGCTAAAAGATGTAATTTTTAGCCGACTTTTACCAGACTTTTCCGATAAAATGTAATTATGTTAGTTAAGAAATTGTGGGATTGATTGTGGTATATTGGCCGTTTGGCAAATAAATGCATTTCGTGAAGTGAATATGAATGCATGTTGATAGTGAAAGAGTTCGTTGCCATTTGGCGTAATTGATGCGAATGTGTATAGTTTGTTTGTGATTGTATGAGATGAATGCATAATTATATTGTGAATATGTATGCATTTCCAAGAATGTTCTGGGTCATTTTGAATGTGAAGCATAATATATGCATTCTTGTATTTTGGGATTCTATGTGAATCCGTTGTAACATCGTGTGCCCATGTGGGGTATGAGCGATGATTACAACATAATTGTGTGTCCATGTGGGGTGTGAGCAATCAGATTGTGTGCCCGTGTGGGGTGTGAGCAATCCATAAACATTGTGTGCCCGTGTGGGGTGTGAGCAATGGGTGATTTAATGACGAATGATGGTTTGCCCGTGTGGGATATGAGAATTCATATTGTGTGCCCATGTGGGGTATGAGCAATCCATAAACATTGTGTGTCCATGTGGAGTGTGAGCAATGGGTGAACATCGTATGCCCGAAGGGGAGTTACTTTAGGTAACGAGCGATGGTTCCAATAAGTTCTTGAGTGAACTTGAGATGATTGAGTTTGTACTGCATTGCATTTGCATAGAGTTGTGAGTCGGTCTCTATGATTTGCATTTATCATCTATAATTAAAAATTGGTGAATAAACATGAATAATGTATGTTTATGGGGAGTGATAGAAATTGGTGAATAAACATGAATGTATATGTTTATGTAGAATGATGTGAAATGGTGAAATTGTGCATGATGAATATGATTGGTTTGTATATATACATTGTGATGTATATGTGTGATGGGTGATGAATTGCGGTGAGAATATGTATATATGTATTTTTATGTTAAGATATATGATTATATTCATTGTTATTATGATAATATTTGTCTCCCTTCTGCTGTTTTATGATGCTCTATGAGGCATTGCAGAGTAGGTTTGCTGGAGGTCTTTTTGTGAAGCGTGTCTTCATTCTTTTGGTCGATCGGCTCTGATATATAGCACCGGGTAGCTAGGATTGGCTTGATGCCTTTTCGTGATGCATTTGTAGATGTATTTTGGTGATGAATGTTTATGTAAACATGAATTATGTGGTGGATCAAACTTGATGATACATATATATATATATATATATATATATATATATATATATATATATTTATATATATATATAATGTTGTTCAATGTTTAGTTTCTTCTGCTGTTATTCTAAAAGAATGAGTTGTAGGTGCAAGTATTTAGCTACTCCACTATTGCATATCTATTGTTGAGCAGGTGTTGGATGTTTTAATTTCATGTATAATGTGACATACCTCTTTTATACTATGTTTAAATTATACTCTGATAAAATTTTAATATGTGCCTAAAAATGATTATTTGATTATTTGGTGGTATAGAAAGGGGGTGTTACAAAGGCCACCTTATCCATCACTTCCATGAAGAGTGTGCATATGATACAATTGTAATTTATCTTGTATATTGAAATTTTGATTATGCAGATACTCTGATGTCATATCTTAATATTAAAACAATGATTACTTCACTTTTAGTAAACAAACGAATTACACAGTTGTTGTTTTGAAGTAGTGCAACATAAATACCAACAAATGTTAAGACAACATGTTGGGACATCTCAGTCAAGAACATATATATATAAAAACTGTAAATCTTCATAATATAAAGAACACAGTAATTGTTGACCCAATTCAGTGTTAACAAACTTACATCTAAGGGATACCAATCCAAGACGAAGACTTCACTATATCGGAGCATCATTACAAAGTTAAACTCCCTCGTTTACAACTTTGGCTCCTAATCACTACCCTAATGAACATCCTTACAAAAGCTAAATTCTACGGTTTACAACTTTGATATGAGAGACCACTCACATCCTTCACAACCTGCATTGCATCTGTCTTCTGTCATCACAGGACCTGTCATGGTTTCTTGGCCTATAAGTTATCTTGGACTTTCTTAAAAGCTCAAGAACAATAAAACAACCATTACCTAAAGGCTTCTAGAAGTGTACATGCACCTATGTCGTCCTCTCTACATCCCATACTGTAGATTGAAACTACAACCCTAAGAGCCAACGACTCTCAAAACCTAAACCCTCATTTTTACAAAAGAGAACTAGGTTACAATTGTTACATAAGGAATTATGTCATCCTAGGTCTAAGTATTTTTTTATAGTCTTCTGTTTTGCTTTCTTGGGCCTTCTAATTTTGTCTTGATCCATCCTTTAAAAGCGTAACAAATCTTAACCAGTTTTGTTTTACAATTAACTTGCTAAATTAATAAGATGTCATGTCAGCTGTTAGCACATCTCCTCCAACATATTTGTCTTTGTTCAGTTTCTTCATATTTATCATCAATGTGTTTTACCAAAATTTTAGTCAAACTTCAGGAGCTTTTAATCTCTCCCTTTTGACAAATTTTGGCTAAAACACTTCTTGAACGTCTCTTCACCCTCAGTTGCAAATATAATTGGAATACTGAGCAGACTGTGTTCATGTTGGTGTACATGAGGAAGAAGATAATTCCAACTCCCCTAAGTCTATGAACAAGTATTGTCACCCTTGAGGGAATTAGTAATCCTGACGAAGTAGTAAAAGGTCTTGGAAATAGAAACTTCTAAAGACCAAGAACAAAGAAGAACTTCACAACTTCCTTTAACTCTGGTCACAAGTCACAAATAATTCGTACACACAATGATGTTAGAACATCGTGTTTATTATCCTTGCATAGTAACTGTACGAACAATCCACGAGCTGCTGACCAGATAACTAATACTCCCCCTTTTTAGCCAAAAATTGGCAAAAGTAACCAAGGCATTCCCATACCCAACCAATACATGCCCAGACTTTAACGAACATTTTGAGATAAATACTTCAAAGAACTTGATACTGATAAGAACTGAACCAAGACCCTCCTTATATAGCCAAGACTCCTCTTAGATTATAACAAAATTTCTTTGAGAATAACAGAAGAAATTTATGAAGATGTAATTCCAAGAATGTAACTTCATCCAAAGTAATGCACACCGGCTAAGAATACTTTGGTTGTTTCTTCTAAAGAAAATCGACCAACATAGTGTAAGTAACGAGAAACATGTTTCACACACGCATGTTCTCCATTGGTCAAGGTCAGCCGCGCATAAGCTCAATTGCTTATAATTATGTTATACAATAATATCCTGACATTATGTCCGACATTGTCTAGTCTTCCAAATATTTTCTGATTAGATATATCCAGAGTATCTTCACAGGAATCTACAGAGAAAAATAAATTCTCCCAGACTTGTCAATGATTCTTTAAGCATCTAACAAGAATCATATATTATGTATTGTCAAGTATCCCCCAACTTAAAACAATATAATGCCAAGACATGACACTTGACATCTTCATCCCTCCTGGATGGAAAAATCTGCTAGTTACTCACCATAAGCTTGGTGTCAAATATCCTTAGATCAAGAGTCAACTCCCTCTATCTAAGACAATTTATGCTCCCCATGAGCACCTGTGTATCTATGAATGGAAAACATAAGACGCGTCTTCAATGTCTTAAAGAGCATTACTCTCTGTTCAGCCACCTGCTAAAACACATTCATTTTGGAACCATTATCCCTTCTACCAAGAAATAGCAGTCACTCACACATGAAAACCATCATGTTATCCGTGAGCATATAAGGATCCCCATCCTCGTAGTAACAAAATGTTGGAATAACATCAAAATTAGTTTTTTTTTCCTCCATTGGTGTCAGATATTGGACACATGATATAGAAAAGCATGAATTTCTAGACAAAGTCCTTCCACAAGATTTTAAAAAAAATAGACAATCACCCAACACCTTCAAAGGAAGTCATTCCTATTATTTTCCCATATGATAATATGGAATTCTCATGACCAGTTGCTGATTCTCCATATACAGACTTCCAAGCAATCAATACCTGGTCTACTTTAGTCTTCTCTACATTCTCCATCCAAGGAAGACATGTAGGTAATAAGCTCCTAGAACCAGAGCTATAATCATCCTTAACCAAGGATATTCAACCTAGATAATGTATTTACACCAAGTTAGAACATCTTCCACATACCAAGAAAAAATTCTTCATATGTTCCACCAACTGGACTTACTACAACATAGTAATTCAAAGAATTGAAGAACCTTCATTCATCACTGTGCCACCTACTTGAATAAGAACTACATAAAGAGAGAAATAAACTCTCATCTACCTCCAAGAATAAATAACTTCTCCTTGAGTCTTCAACTTATCATCCTTCTGCATAAGAGTAACTTGTTCCAAGATAATCCTCAAGACTAACCAGCTACCACCTGCTAATTATCTTAATTCTTCGAATCCACTTCTGAGATCAACCAAATGTCATAGTTTGATCACCACCTTCATGAATACTCATATGAAAAATACAATTGCCACATGACAAGCAAGTTAGACAAGCATTATACAAATCAAGACCAGAACCTTATCATGTTAATAATGTGCCTAAACAATAAAGAAAATCATAGGAAGAAGCATACAAATTTCAAGCAATATCATCACAAGCATGAGAAGTGAAGTGAGCATTAAGTGTAAGGACAAACAAATGCAAATAAATTCAAAGCATAAGTATCATCTAAAGACCAGGGACCTAATCATGTTAAAATGTGCCT
The DNA here is from genome assembly GCA_963966055.1 of Lathyrus aphaca. Taxonomy (NCBI): domain Eukaryota; kingdom Viridiplantae; phylum Streptophyta; class Magnoliopsida; order Fabales; family Fabaceae; genus Lathyrus; species Lathyrus aphaca. Next base: position 740,639,023 of record OZ014519.1, on the reverse strand, counting down.
AAGAAGAAACAACAACATGGGGAAGGAGCAAACCAAACTCAAGCATAAACAACATCATGGAGGGAAAATGAACAAAAGAAGGTGAGGTGAACATGCATACATTTGTGAGAGACTTCAAAGATAAGTAACACAAAACATTCCAAAGCACAAACACCAATCAAGGACCAGGGGTACATCCTCATACAAAAAGAGCTCTAAAAATAATATAGGAGTTGGCACAAGTGCCCTCCTAGCCTAAGAACTAAGCATGTGACAAGAAAAGGCAAAAACTAGGGCAAGCACCTATGAAAATTCAAATCAAATCAAAACTTCATTCAAAAATTCCACAATTAAGCACAAATATTCATTAATCATGTAATAACATCATACCAAAAGAGCAAGATCAGAATCACAAGCAAACCCGGTCAAAGGACCTCATGAACACAAACTAGGGTTTTGAAACTTCATACTCAAGTAACATATCAAACATATTCATGCAAGCTTCTAAATATCAGAGGAAAAATCAACAATAAACTACATCTCAATATGAACCAGATTAAAAAAGAGCCAACCTAAAATTAAAATTAATGATCAAGATAGAAAATCTACAAGACATCATACATTTAAAGTGAATTAAAAACAAATAATAAAAGTAAAAATTAATTTCTACGTGGAAAATAAAAATAAATGAAAACTAAAAGTGCCAAAAATTAAAGAAAATCAAAAAGATCAGTCATGATATTTTTGGGAATTTTTGTGAACATTTTACTATTTTTTATGAATTAAGTAAAACAAAACAAATAAAAGAAATATAAAAGAAAAGAAAATGAGAAAGTAATCAGATCTAATGGATGAGATTGGAAGGAAACAAGATCAAAGGCCATGCGCGCTAGTCAGCTTGAGTCAAGGTAATCAGATCCAAAGGCTAGGGTTTAAACTTATTAATGGAGCCAGATCCAATGGTCACGTTTTAAACTGGATTAAACCTAATTAATTAAACTAATAAAACAAAATTATATTAATTAAACACGATCCAATGGCCAGGATCTAATCTGGAAACCCTAAACCCTAATTAAGCCCTAACATAAACCCTACCGGCCGGAGAAGCGCCGGTCACCTTCTCCGGCCAACCAAAATTTGCAGAACCCTAAACCTCAACCAAAACACACAATCCATACATCAAAATGAACCTTATGCTACATAAAACTCAAATCAAACATCAAAATGCATTAATCATATGCACACAAGCCAAATCGAAGAAGAGAAGTTTGGATCTAAAAAACTCAGGTTCACTGTTCTTGCTCATTTCATCACTATTTCACAAAAACCTCCAAGAAACTTCAAACCTCCAAGAAAACCAACCTTCAGCTCCAGATAAGCTTCTTGTGACTTCTATTCACAAAATAAATGTGAAATAAACTCTCAATTGGCATGGATCTAGCAATTTGCACGCAACTGATCTAAAAATGCACTGGTATAAGATCTTGCCTATAGCTCAAAACAATGGTTGATCTGTGACCTATGAAGATCAAGGATGAAAAATCTGTGATTTATTTTGGAAATGAGTGAGAGGAAAGCTTGATTCTAAGAGAAATTCAATGAGAGCAAGAAATGTGATGTGAGCAAATGGTGATGATCTCAGGTGAAATGAAACCCTAGTAATCTTATATAGTGTGCCAATTTTCAATGCTCAAGATTTGAAATGAAATGCGTGTGAGGTGAGTGTGATTGGGATGATTTTGCAAAAATGCAAAAGTTGTGTGATAGCATGCTTGGCTCGTGCACTCCCTTGCTTTGCTTGCACATGCTGGTCCTTTTAATTCACAAATTCAAAATTGGTTTAATCCTGGCCTTTAGATGCTTGATCATGCAATTCTCATGCCTTTTGCATTTTTGCCTTTCATGAAATAACATGCATACCATGCACGAATTCTTTGATTTTTCTTGGGCCAAACCTTCTTCATGCCATGTATTATGACATAGTGACCTTAATTTTCCCATAGGATAGCTTAGAATTTAAGTAGAGAGCTTTTTGCAACTTGGTACAAAGTTGGAAATAAGGTAAAACCCTAAAAATGTGTGAACTTCCTTTGGACATAACATTCAAACCATGAGGGATATGATCATGTTCTTGTACTTTTTAGAAAGGGGAGACAATTTCCTACAACTTTAATGTTCAAAGAATTTTCATTTGAAGTCATTTTGGTCATGAAAGAATACCTTGAATATTAGGGAAAAAGTTACTAAATTTGGAAAGTTTGTTATATGCCATATTTCCAAAAATAGAAAGCCTTGCAAAACCCCTAAATTCTTGACTTTTGACTTTGCCAAACCTCTTTTATGACCTTAAGAACATCCCTTGGCTTGAAAAATAGGATTGGAACCCTTGCATTGTCACAGTTGACTTTTCAAATAATCAGTTTGACCAATTTCTTCTTATGCAAGCAACTGATGAATTGACTGCCTTCCTCAATGATTTTTCTCACCAAATTTCATCCATAGCATTCACATATCATATGAATGACTTTGCCCACAAGAAATGGCCAAAGTCACAAAGAATCCTTGCTTGAAAATGAAATCCTAATTTGAATGCCATTTGTGTAGGACCTTGAGCTTGTATATGCCATGTAGACACTTCATAGGACCTGGACAAGGTCACTTAGCTTCTTGATTTGACTTGTAAGGCTTCCAATGCACCAATGATTGATCATATGCCCAAAGCTAGTACATGAGAATGAAATGCTTCATCTTTCTATGCAAAAATGCTAAGGATATGACATGCTTATGATGATTATGATATGATGAAGATGCTAGAAAAAAGAGGGCAAATTTGGGGTGTTACAGCTGCCCCTATTCAAGCAACTGTTAATCCGAAAAGGACGAAAGCCTAGGCTCTCGTCCGTTCAAGAACTGTGGTTGAATACCAAGAACCTGAAATTTGCACTCTGCTGGAGAATGCAGAAATGGGAAATAAACCCAACCAAATAACACTCCGGGTAATTGAAGTGAAGACAAAGCAGAAGAGCTCCTTCCAAATTGAATTGTTACGCCGGACAAGAAAAACATAGACAAACAAGTCTTCTTCAAGCAACCCTGTTACGCCAGGAACTGGACATACAAGCCCTCTTCAAGTAAATTTGTTACGCCAGGAACTGGACATACGAGCCCTCTTCATGTAAACCTGTTACGCCAGTAACTGGAATACGAGCCCTCTTCATACATTTTACAAAAATATGTGACTTGAGACAGACGAACCTCCTTCGGATAACCCGTTACGCCAGGACCGGTGATGCACTTAAGTTTGTGGGATAGACATGCATAATCAGGATAGACGAACCCTCTTCATATATCCTCCGTAGATATATGGTCTAAGACAAACGAGTCTTCTTCGAACAAACCTGTTACGCCAGGTGCGACATTAGGATTGGATGAACCCTCTTCACAAATCTTGAGTAGATAAGTGGTGTCTGAGGCAGACGAACCTCCTTCGGCTAACCTGTTACGCCAGGACCGGTATCCATTTTGACGTTTAATCCCACCGTCAGGACTTCAAACCTCTTCAACACAGACGAGTATTGGATGATCATCAAGAACACACAGACGAGTGCCATAAGTTAATGATACAGATGAATATCAGACGATGATCTAAAAAACACAGACGAGCGCTCCGGGAGACGATACATATGAATATCAAACACTGATATATACGAATACCATAAATCCAACAGAGACTAGCAATTGGAGTAGTAATACAGACGAGTACCAGAGTGATTATTAAATCAACACATATGGATAATAAGCTAACACAGACGAGTGTGACAGATAAGTATCCAAACAATGCAAACGAGCTTCAACCAGATAACAAACACAGACGAGTGTTGGGGAATGCAGACGAGCAACAAGCAAATATCAAACACAGACGAGTGCTGGGAACTGCAGACAAGCATCAAACAACTATCAAACACATACGAGTGGTGGGGAATGCATACGAGCGACAAGCAAAGTGCCCTGATTGGCAATAAAAATCTCAATTCTGTAGGGGAGAACAGGGTCAAGATACTTTGACACTTAACTCTGGTTAGGGGGATGAGCAACTGTCTGTGTCCTTACATTAGCCAAAATAAATTGGCGACTTCTCTGGGGAGTATTTCAATGACGGGAGTAAATCCCAAACATGAATTATGTGGGGAAATCAAGCGTTAAGCTGCCTGCTGGGAATACTTCACTTGTGGAAAGATAATTCGCTTGGGGATAATATATGTTCCATTAGCTTTGGAGTTCTGCTGGGGATGACACCTGCTCTAACTCAGATGGTGAACATTCTCTTCTTGGGGATATATGACACCATCCTGCAAAACCTTCAACAACAGTATACACATATGTGCCCCGGGGACTTGCATGGTATGATCTGATCATTCATTGTCACCTAACACTCAACGATAATTTTAAATGTTTCCCTGCATGTCTTTTTTTAGAAAATCACCATGTTTCAAATGCAATGTTCTTTTTGCCAAAAATTCAGGACATTTTTGCAAACAAAATAAACAAAACACAACACAGCTTTTGACTGAATATTCATTTATTGAGGGGCCTCTGAATAGGCAATGTTTTACATCGGGAAGCAACTACCTGAAAAGAGGTAGCTACTATACAAATTGAGAAAAGAAATGATCCTAATGGCAATGTACACGGCATTCTAATGAGTTTCCTTCCTGCTATGACCAACATGTCTTAAAGACTTTCCATTCTTACCTTCTCTTTTTGAAGAAGAAGAGGAGACTAATTCCTACCCTTCTGATATTGTCAGGCTGTTTGAAACGGTGATATGGTTCATATTACCCGGATCGCAGTTGTTCGCTTATTCCCTTGTTTTGCGTGGATCGCCCTTTCGGGTTTTCAATCCACCGGGATACCCTTTTTGCCTGAGCTATCCAATGTGGCTTTTCAACTCAGCGGGTGTACATTTCTTTTTATTTATTTTCCCTAACTTTTTCCCGAGCTTTTTATTCTGTTTTTAGCTCGCCGGGATGCTCTTTTCTTGCCTGGACTTTAATTTTGTTTTTGTGTCCAGCGGGTCTTTTATGCGAAGTATTTTTTAACTACGTCCGAGTTAACAGGGGATTGGAAGTCTTCTCCATCCATAGTAGTGAGCATCAGTGCTCCACCAGAGAAAACTTTCTTTACTATGAATGGGCCTTCGTAGTTTGGGTTCCACTTGCCCCTGTGATCTGAACCTGGAGGAATGATCCTCTTGAGTACAAGCTCGCCTACTTGATACTCTCGAGTACGTACTCGTTGGTCAAAAGCTCGCTTCATTCTCCTCTGATAAAGTTGACCATGACAGATGGCCGCTAATCTCTTTTCATCAATTAGGCACAACTGATTATACCGAGCATGTACCCACTCAGCCTCATCAAGCTTCACATTCATCATTACACGTAAAGAAGGAGTTTCTACCTCAACAGGCAAGACTGCCTCCATGCCATATACCAGGGAGAAGGGAGTTGCCCCGATTGATGTCCTGAATGACGTTCAGTACCCATGCAGCGCGAATGGTAACATCTCATGCCAATCTTTGTAAGTGACAACCATCTTCTGCACAATCTTCTTAATATTCTTATTAGCTTCCTCTACCGCACCATTCATCTTTGGTCGGTAAGGAGAAGAATTGTGATGCTGAATCTTGAAGTCCCGACACAGTTCTGCCATCATCTTGTTATTCAAATTGGAACCATTATCAGTAATGATTCGCTCGGGCACTCCGTATCTACAAATGATGTCTCTCTTCAGAAATCTGGCTACCCCTTGGCGAGTGACATTGGCATAAGATGCTGCTTCAACCCATTTGGTGAAATAATCAATCGCGACCAAGATGAAACAATGACCATTTGAAGCAGTAGGCTCTATCTTCCCGATCATGTCAATGCCCCACATATAAAAGGGCCAAGGAGATGACATAACGTTGAGTGGGCTAGGATGGACATGCACCTTGATTGCATATATCTGGCATTTGTGGCACTTACGGGCGTACGAACAACAGTCTGCATCCATTGTTAGCCAATAGTACCCTAATCTTAATAACTTCTTAGCCATTGCATGTCCTCCTACATGAGTACCGAAGGATCCCTCGTGGACTTCCTGCATTAACAGGCCTGCTTCGTGTCTATCCACGCATTTGAGCAAGACCATGTCAACGTTCCTCTTGTATAGAACTCCATCTGCATTCAAGAAGAAGCTAGCAGCAAGTCATCTTAGGGTCTTCTTGTCGTTGGATGATGCCCCAACTGGGTATTCTTGTTTTTCCAGGGAAATCTTGATATCAAAGTACCAAGGTTTCTCATCAGACACTGCGACTATAGAGAAAGCATAAGCTGGTGTGTCAAGCCTGTAAATGTCAATCTTGGGAACATGGTTCCAACACTAGACTTTGATGGACGAAGAAAGAGTAGCCAAGGCATCGGAAAATTGATTCTCATCCCCTGGTATATATTGAAGCTTAACCATTGTGAAGAACGTCAACAGTCTTCTGGCATAATCCCTATAAGGAATTAAGTGTTCTTGATGTGTATACCACTTGCCGGTAATCTAGTTGATAACGAGGGCTGAATCTCCGAATATGTCGAGGGTCTTAATCCGAAGATTAATAGCCTCCTCTATTCCCATTATGCACGCCTCGTATTCCCCTTCAATGTTGGTGCAGCCAAAAGTAATTCTGGCAGCGAAGGAAAAATGAACACCTTCGGGAGTAATAAGAATAGCACAAACTCCACGTCTATTGATATTGACTTCCCCATCAAACATCAACTTCCATTAGGATTCAGGGTCAGGCCCCTCCTCTGGAAGTGGTTCCTCGCAATCTTTTGCTTTGAGGTACATGATGTCCTCATCAAGGAAATCAAACTTCATTGGTTGGTAGTCGTCTTCAAGTGGTTAATGTGCAAGATAATCTGACAATACACTTCCTTTGATGGCTTTCTAGGAAGTATATTGTATGTCATACTCTGTCAATATCATTTTCCATTTAGCAACCCTTCCAGTTAATGTTGGTTTCTCGAAAATATACTTGACAGGGTCCATTTTTGAGATTAGCAATGTGGTGTGGGTCAACATGTACTGTCTCAGTCGGCGAGCAGCCCATGCCAAAGCGCACCAATTTTTGTCGAGCAGCGAATAACGGGATTCACAGTCGGTAAACTTTTTGCTAAGGTAATAAATAGCATGCTCTTTTCGACCAGACTCGTCATGTTGGCCTATCACACACCCCATCGACCCTTCTAACACAGTCAAGTACATCATAAGTGGCCGTCCTGGAACTGGAGGCATTAGGATCAGAGGCTCCTGCAAATATTCTTTTATCTTTTCAAAGGCTCTTTGACAGTCCTCATTCCACCTGAACGTTTGTTCTTTTCTTAACAATCTGAAGATTGGTTCGCATGTGGCAGTTAGATGAGATATAAACCGAGAAATGTAGTTCAATCTCCCTAAAAACCCACGCACTTCTTTTTCTGTTCTTGGTGCAGGCATGTCTTGTATTGCTTTTACTTTTGCAGGATCTACCTCGATACCCCTTTGGCTAACAATAAAACCCATCAATTTACTGGAACGCACTCCGAAAGTGCACTTGTTTGGATTCAATCTCAATCTATACTTTCTCAACCTTTCAAACAGCTTTTTGAGATTGACCAGGTGTTCTTCTTCGTCCTGGGACTTGGCAATCATATCGTCCACATAACACTCAATTTCCTTGTGTATCATGTCGTGGAACAAAGTTATCATAGCCCATTGATACGTTGCCCCGACATTCTTCAACCCAAAGGGCATAACCTTATAACAGAATTTACCCCACGGGGTAATGAACGTCGTTTTCTCCATGTCTTTCGGTGCCATCTTAATCTGATTGTACCCAGAAAAACCATCCATGAAAGAAAATACCGAGAACTGAGCCGTGTTGTCTACCAGCACATCAATGTGAGGTAATGAAAAATCATCCTTTGGACTTGCTCTGTTTAGATCCCGATAATCGACGCACATCCGGACCTTGCCATCCTTCTTTGGTACAGGAAAAATGTTAGCTACCCAAGGTGGGTAACTAGTTACGGCAAGGATCCCGACATCCCACTGCTTTTGAACTTCTTCTTTGATTTTCATCGCCATGTCAGGGCGAGTTCTTCTCAGCTTCTGTTTTACCGGAGGGAAGTCTTCTCTTAATGGCAGCTTGTGTACAACAATGTCTGTATCCAACCCTGGCATATCTTGATACGACCAGGCGAAGATATCCACATATTTCCGCAGCATACCAATCAATTCCTTCTTTACCTCGGCCTGCAGACTGGCCCCAATCTTTATCTCTTTCTTTACATCCTCAGACCTGATGTTAATGATCTCAATTCCTTCCTGGTGAGGCTAAATGACCCTTTCCTCTTGTTTCAACAACCTAGCCAATTCTTTCGGGAGTTCACAGTCTTCCTCAACCCCTTCATCAGCTTGGTAAATAGGATTGTCGAAGTCATGCATGGTCATAGCAGGAACGTTATCAAAGGAATCCGGATGATCAACACTGCACAAATGATGTGCTTATTTCAGAATCTGTTCTTTACAAAAGAGACGCAAACACACAAAAACACAGGAAAAGAAAACATTTCCATTTTATTTGTTTTTGTGAAAAAATTAAAAACGAAAGAAAGAGAACACAATTTGCTTGAAAATGTACTTTATTTATGGTGAAAACAAATGCATTAAAAGCATGGTGGACCTACAAATGGATCCTTGCACCTTGGGCAGAGTGCAGGATTTGACATGCAGTATGATAAAATGGAAACAAGAAAATTACTTTGACTGCCAAGTAACTTGAATAAAATCTTCAGTAGACTAGTTTCAAAGCTCCTCCCCAGGTGTGCATGGGCGGATCCAGTTGTCCAAGTCACAGTCGCTATCCCCATCTTTATCTGTAGCACAAACGTTGTTGTAGTTGAGCATTCCAGCACTAGTGAATGTCATGGACTTACTGCCCTGAGACCAGCTGGACTGACCAGGTTAATATCCGAGGCCGAACTTGTCATCTTTATTTTCCACTTCCAACAACTTTCCCCAACCCTGGGCGTTTCCGGATTGGACTACTTCCTTAGCTTTCTTGTAGGAGTAGATGGGAGTCCCTTCCTTCTCATTGCTTTGAGCTGCAGCAACCGGAGACAAAGCACTAACATTGACTGTCTCAAAAGCTTGGCAAAGTGTTTCGTGGATCTCCCCATCCATTTCCACGTATTTGAAGGTCGACATATGGCTTAAGAAAATATCCTCCTCACCGCATACAGTAACAACTTGACCATCCACCACATATTTTAACTTTTGATGCAACGTGAATGTTACTGCGCCAGCAGCATGAATCCAAGGACGTCCTAGCAGACAGTTGTAAGTGGGTTGGATATCTATAACATAGAATGTGCTTTTGAATATCTGAGACCCAATCTTTACTGGTAGCTCCACCTCCCCAAACACCGACCTCCGTGAACCGTCAAAGGCTTTTACAATCAAATCGCTGGGTCGTAAAATGATGCCATCAACATCCAGTTTCATTAGGGCCTTCTTATGGAGCACATTGAGGGAAGAACCTGTATCTACCAGGACATGTGATAGAACAATGCCCTTACACTCCATGGTGATGTGTAAGGCCTTATTGTGATTGTGTCCCTCAGAAGTGAGATCTCTATCTGTGAACCCTAACCCATGGCTGGCGTTCACAGTGGCTACCATAACCTCCAACTGATTGACAATTATCTCTTATGGTACATATGCCATTTGCAAAACTCTCAACAAAGCCTCCCGGTGAGCTTGGGAACACATTAACAACAACAAAATGGATATCTTGGACGGGGTTTGATTCAGTTGTTCAACCACCTTATAATCACTTGTCTTAATTATTCTCATAAATTCTTCAACTTCCTTCTCAAAAGTACCATGACTGGTGACGGGAGTTGTCACTTCTTCAGTTTCTATTTGTTTACCCTTAGCCTTTGCAGCAGCTTCAGCTTCAGGATCACCTCTAAGAGCTTAAGGAGCAAAGAGACGCCCATTCCATGTAAACCCACCAACTCCTCCGACATTCACAACAGTCGGGTCAACTGTCACTGCTTTACTTTCCACCTTTTGTCCTTCTACGTACACATCTGAGCCATAGTGCCAAGGAATGGCCTTGTTATCAAGATAGGGAACTGGCCCCGGAACAGTAATGGTTACTGGACTCACCTCTGGAACATAGATAGTCACCGGCTCTCTCCGGGCAGGAACTTCGGCGAGATCATAATAAATTATTGTTGTAGATACACAATCATTTATATTGTCAACCTTGTCAAACTGTAGAGACCCCTCATCAATCAAATACTGCAACCCAGCTTTCAAATCTCTACAACCATTAACTGAATTCAAACAACCCTCGCAGTCAAAACACGCCCTGGGAACACATGCCCTTTCAGCAATCTGTCTTTTACCACTAACAACGAAGTCTTTACCTCTTCCACGTTCAAAATTAGGTTCAACTTCTCGCCACCATCAACAACATTTATCTGGGGCCCTCCATGATTTGGAATGGGGTTTGTTGTAACATTTGGAGGTGGTGCAAAGTTAATTGCTTTTGAGTCAATCAAGTCTTGGACCTTATGTTGTAATGCCCTGCACTTCTTTGTTGAGTGCCCGGGAGCTCCTGAGTGAAATGCGCATCTTGCATTAGCATCATACCCCACTGGAAGTTCTCCAGGTGGCGGTGGTGCTAATGTCCTCAACTGAACCATGTTCAAATCTAACAATCTATGTAGTAGTGTTGTGTACGTCATAGGGTATTTGTTGATAGTTATTGCGCTGCGGCTGTTGTTGTTGTTGTTGTGGTTGTTGCACAAGGCTTGTGGGAATGGTGACAGCTGTCACCTGCTCGTAAGATCCCATGTATCCACGGCCCCGGCCTCGGCCGTACACAACATTAGTTTCTCCTTCTCTCCTTCTTGGAGGTCCATTAAAAGCTTTTCTGACACCACTTGAGCTACCTGCACTACTGTCTTGGATTTTCCCCATTTTCAAAAGAGTTTCAACCCTTTCCCCGGCTATCACAATATCGTTAAAATTTGTTGTTGAACAAGACGCCAGTCTCTCAATAAACATACCCTGCAGTGTTCCCATAAACATGTCTTCCATTTCATTCTCTAACAAATGAGGTTGTACTCGAGCAGCAAGCTGACGCTAACTCTGAGCGTACTCATTGAACCCTTCTTTAGCACTCTGAGACATTGTCTGTAGTTGGGTATGATTTGGAGCCATATCCAAATTATACCGATACTATTTCACAAACGCCTCAGCTAAATCCTTCCAGCTTTGAATATTGACCCTGCTCAGCTTCATGTATCATTCCAAGGAAGCTCCTACAAGACTATCCTGGAAGTAATACATCCACAACATTTCGTCATCTGTATGTGCAGCAATCCTTCCCACAAAAGACTGAAGGTGAGTTTTCGGACAAGCCGTGCCGTTGTACTTATCAAAAGTAGGGACCTTGAACTTGTAGGGAATTCTCACCCCTGGCACTAAGCCCAGATCAGTGATGTCAAACCCTAGAGAACTCTGAGACTGAATGGCGCGAATTTGCTCAACCATTTCTTCAAATCTCCTATTCACGTCAACCCCCTGGCCTTCTTCCTCATCCAGCAATGTGAACTGTTCATCCTGCCCGTCCATCTGAAGGTTATGCACTCCATCATTGATAATAGTGACCCCTGGTTGCACCACATGGATTTCAACATGATGGGCGCCAGCCCCATTGCGATTACCTCCATCTGCTATCCCATTGTTCCTGGCCTGATTATTCTCTACCAGCTTGCGCAAGCGCTCTTGAGTTTGACCCATCCCAGCCATAAGGGTCATGAAATTATCCATTCTTGTCCTTAAGTTAGTCAGATCTTCCTGCATCCGATCCATTGCTCTCTCTCTCTCTATTTTCTTTCGTTGGGTATCTGTGGATCTTCCTGGTAGCCTTCTTCGGAGCTATAGTTCCTGAAATCAGAAGCGACGTTAGAAATCCGAAGACCGTACCTGCAAAACAACCACACTGTTACATGTAATGCAATCTTCATGCTTTCATTATCAGGGTTTTATTGACCCATTTATGGTATCTCATTGAGGAATCCAGATGGCCTTTTGAGTAATATTTTGTGAACATTCCTTTCACTGTTTCCACACCATTTCCACAACCAAACTAAGAAAAGAAACATACAGCTCAAAGAGTCTGACAAAATAAAGATGCATAAATCAAAGGACCTAAGGCACAAACAACATCCCCATAGGGTTTCAAGTCTTACAAAGTACAAAGTCATCAATCAAATTAGATTCCTATAACAATTTTGTAGGTAATCAGAAATACAAGGGAAGCAAACTAAAACTCCAAGCTATAAGAAGACTCTGGCTCTTCCTCTGCAAGCTCTAGCTCTATTCGAGTTCTCTTTACATCTGCTCTTCTTCTGAGATCTGCTACCTCTTCAAAAGCTTCATTCAGCTGCAGAGACACCTCTTGTTGCCTTCTATAAGCATGTTCTAGCTCTTCTACTTGAGCAGCAATCTGCAGCTTGAACATCTCTTCCTTCCTCCTGTATTATGCTTGATCTTGATCTCTTTGCCCATGTACCCAGGTGAGAGATTGCCTAGCATCCCTGAGAGCTTTCTTGTTTTTCTTGAACTGTTCTTCTCTTTTGATGTCCATTAATCCCCTTCTTTGGAAGTAGGCCTCCCTTTCTGCCAACTCTTTGTTCTTAGCTTCTTGGTCTACCTGTACTTTTTGCAGCTTCTCTTCTATAGTCAACTTGGAGAGATCCAACTGATGATGCAAGCTAACTATTTATGTATGCTCCAGTTTCAATTCTTTTAGCTGAGCTTCAAGTTTTTGATAATCTTCTAAAGGAACAGTGCTTGGTGCTACAGGGATCTGTGGAATTATTTCCTTTGGGTAGAGAGGAAGCTCCAAAGAAAAAGGCAATAAAGTAATCCTGACACGCTTCTTCAACCATGTTGCAAAAGGTTCATACATGTTGGGGTCTACCCTTCCAAACTCTTTCTTTCCCTTTTGAGTCTTGATATCCCAAGCTTGGAATACTTGGATAGCCATGTTAATATTCCCCTCAATAGGAAGATACAAAGATTCTCTCACATCCTCATCAGAAGGGGATTCTCTCAAAGGATATCCAAATTGTCTTCTAGCCAGAACTGGATTGTAATTGATCATACATTTCCTTCCAATCAAAGGAACATTGGGAAACCAGTTACACTTTACAATCATCTCTTTTCCCAACACATCCCTATCATATCCCCAGCTTATATCACCTGCAGTCAACCTCATCAATCTACGAGACCATTTCCATTCTCCCCTCAAATCCTTGAAGGTCCCCACCTTAGGCAATTATCTAGAAAACCAGTCAGCAAATAGAGGCACGCAACAGCTCACATGACCTCCCTTCTTCTCATTCCTATAGTGAACCTCGTAATAAAAGTCACCTAACAAGGTAGGTGTGGGATTCCTTCTGAATAAAATGGCAATAGCCTCCAGGCTTACCATCCTGAAATTCTGTAATGAGATGTCCTAAGAGATGTTCCAACACTTAATAGGACATTTGACAAATTTAACCAAAACTTTAAACAGCAGGAAAAATAAACAACACAGAAGTTTGTTAACCCAGTTCAGTGTATAACCACACCTACATCTGGAGGCTACCAAGCCAGGAGGAAATCCACTATTAGTAATATTAATTCTAGACTTAAACCACCCTGTTTAATCTATCACTTAATACTTACCCAATGCAATTTCTACCTAAGACTCACTTAGATAAGAGTACCCTACTCACTCCCCCTCAATCACACAGTGATTTTGTTTACAAGTTTAATTAAAATGAAGTCACACTTCAAACAAAACAGCTTGATCTTACTTCACAGTTTCAATCAAGTCACAAATGCACTTTTGCTTAAAAGCTCATAAAGTGGTACATAAAAACAGCCTGCTATTAAAACACTATACACCCTATTTAGTCTTCTGAAATTCGTACTCAATTCTATGAGTTTCTGTTGTTTAAATAGGTATCTGAATTTTGGGCTTTCTGTAGAATGATCCAGCCCTAATGTGCAGCAACTGTCACCTTGAATTTAGGGTTTGTTACCTCCTATATTCTAGGTGCATTAGGTCTTCTGTTTTAATCTGAATCTTCAATTTAAAACTCCCTACAGATGCGCCTTGTTCTGTTTTTATCCAGCATTAATTAATTCCAGATAGTTCTCCTTAAATATCTTTGATCTGTTAATCAATAATTAATTCTGGTAGCAGGTCTGAGATGTCTCAACATCTGTTGGGACATCCTGAAAAACTGAACTTAATTTATTCACACAATGTCCCAACATCTGATGAGACATCCTGAAATAAATTCACATACTCTGTTTGATAATGTCCCAACATCTGGTAGGACATTCTGAACTGAATTTAACATTTCTTGTTTGGTCAAAAATTCTGCCAATTCTTAAACATCTACAAACTCCCCCTTTGGCTAATTTTTGGCTAACATCTTTTCTGGTTTTCAGAGTGCAGCAGAAGTTCTTTTTATCAGAGTATATCATTACTTTTCTGTTGAATTTTATTTGAGATTACTCCCCCTCAAACATATATGTGTCCTGTCTTTATCCAGTCTTGTTCCAACAGAAAAACTTATTCAGTTCAGAAGCAAACAAACAGATCTTTCATTCATTTAAACAGCAATTACATTTGATGTTGTTCTCCCCCTTGGTAGGCACAAAATTAGGGGCCAAAGAACTATTATCCAGAAATACAAATCATTGTTGTCATTACAAATGCCTCACATACAAAGATCACTCAGATTCATCACTCTCAGTAGCTTCCTCCACTTCAGTGTCTTCATCTTTATCAGCTTCACTGTCAGCTTCACTGTCTTTATCAGATGCAGCTGTCTGATCTTCTTCACTTTCCAACCTCTTAATTATTTCCTCCAGCTTCTTCTTTCTAGCTTCAAGCTCTTTGCAGGTGTACTTTAGCTCAGCAATTAATTCTTTCTTGGAGATTGGATTCTTAGCAGAGGAGGGACCAGCAGATGTCCCAGCAGGTGTTTCAACATCTGCAGCATGGTGACTGAGAAATAATTTGTAGTGAAAAGCCAGGGGGCTTTCTCTCTTGCAGACAATGTCCTTCTCAGTTAAAATTCCAGGGTATTGACTTAGAACAATACCACACAGCAATGATGGAAAAGCTATTGGCAGCTTTGTTGCAGTAGAGATGGCATGCTTCATAGTCTGCTCAAAAATATATGCTCCATAATCCATCTTGGTTTGAGTCCCCACAGCAAAGATGAATCTGGCCAGACCAGTTGAGATTGATGAAGTGTGATTGGTAGGCACCCAGTTTGCAGTTCCAATCCTGTTAAGCATGGCATATTTTCTAGTAAGCATGCTCACAGAGAGCTTTCCCTTCACAGGCCAAGCTTTGACCTGGTTTGCAGTGATCACCTTACAGATTTGATTATCTGTTTTCCCTAGCTCATTGGGTCCATCTGTTTCTCTTCCTAGATACTCATTGATGATTTGAGGAGAAAACTGTACACATTTACCTCTAACAAAAACTTTTCTAAACTCAGAGGACTTACCATTTGAGCAATCCTCCTGAAGATTCACAATGAACTCTTTGACAAGAAGTTCATAGCAGGGAGAGAACTCTGAGACTGTCTTGAACAGTCCTGCAGCAGAGATTAGGTCAATGAGTTCTGTGCACTCAAGTGCATTGCTGCTCAGTTCTCTTTCCAAAGCAACCCTTCTTTGGTACACATATTTCCATCTGTTGACACTGGAGACATGATGAAAGGATATATTGTCCAAGGGAGCTTCTGGAACAACAGATGAAGCTCTAGCTGGAGCTGGTTTCTTCTTGGGAGGAGATGTTGGGACATCTGATCCAACATCTGAATCTGATGGTGTTGCAGCTTTTCTCTTCTGAGTTTTGCTGGACCAAAAGTGGCTTTAGCCTTGCCTTTCTTTGGACTAGCCTTCTTCTTCTCAGGAATGACAGGTTCATCTTGCATCTTTCCTTTCCTGGACCTTAGCCTTTTGGCAATGCTGGGATTCACAGATGATATGATCTCTGCATCAGAATCCTGTTCCAGATTGACTATTGGAGGGGATTGAGCAGTCTCCTCATCAGCTTGTTGATCAGTAGAAGATTGATCTTCATTTGAGTCTTTAGCCTGTTCCATAGAAACTTCTTTATCACTTTCACTTGAGACCTCTTTCTTGTCCTCAGTCTGTTCAGTATCAGCATTAGATGAGTTTGCTTTCTCATCTGCATATGTTCCAACATCCGTTGGGACATCTTGTTCTGCAGCAGTGTTCTTTGTATCTTGAGCAGGTTCTTCTTGAGGTGCAGGAATGGTGTTCAAGGGAACAGAGATTCCTTTCACTACTCTTTGTTCAGAGAAAACTTGGTTGACAATCTCCTTGATGGAATCATCAACATATTTGGAGTATTTAACATGTGAAGGAATTTCTTTAGCTTTGCTTCTGATTTGATCTTTACCTCTTTTTGGTGTTCTTGCCTTCTTAGTGTGAGAAGCATTTCCCCTGAGCTCGTCTAATGGTGTTGATTGCATTGGCACCATAGAAATAGGGGTGGCATGAACCACGTCTTCCTGGTTGAGAACTTCTTCAGCTGTTTTAGGGTTTTGAGACATTGTTGAGGAAGATGAATGTGCAGCTTTAGGGTTTAAGATTTCTGAAGGATTACTAGTTAATGTGATTCGCTTGTGATGATGTGATGAGGCTCTTGATAGCTGCTTATAAGGAATTACCAAATAAGTAGCCGTTACAGTCCAAATGATTAGGAATGAAATTCCCAAGGATCTAGTCCAGACTAGCTTTGCCATCTGGAACTTATGCCATGCAATGTCATATGACATGTTGGCACATCTCATTAACTGCTAGATATCACATACACAGATTCCAAGTTTTCCCCTTAAGTTCTCAAATTGTGTAGCATCCAATGCCTTGGTAAAGATATCAGCTAACTGCAAATCTGTAGCTATATGCTCCAATGAAATCACCTTTTCTTCTACAAGATCTCTGATGAAATGATGTCTGATATCAATATGCTTTGTCCTGCTGTGTTGGATAGGATTTTTAGATATGTTGATTGCACTTAAGTTGTCACAGTACAATGTCATGACATCCTGTGGGACATTGTACTCAGTGAGCATCTGCTTCATCCAAACCAACTGAGAACAACTGCTACCTGCTGCTATGTACTCAGCTTCAGCTGTAGATAAGGATACACAATTCTGTTTCTTACTGAACCAAGAAATCAGATTGTTTCCTAGAAAGAAGCATCCTCCTGAAGTGCTTTTTCTGTCATCAGCACTTCCTGCCCAATCAGCATCACAGAAGCCAGTGAGAATTGGTTTGCACCCATGAAAGTACATTATGCCATAGTCACAAGTACCATTAACATATTTGAGGATTCTCTTGACTTGATTGAGATGACTGACTTTTGGATCAGCTTGATATCTTGCACAAACTCCTACTGCAAATGCAATGTCTGGTCTGCTAGCAGTCAAGTATAGCAAGCTCCCAATCATGCTTCTATATAAACTATGATCTACATTCTCACCCTTCTCATCTTTAGTCAGCTTTAAATGTGTAGGAGCAGGAGTTCTTTTATGAGAAGCATTTTCCATTCCAAATTTCTTCACTATGTTCTTGGAGTACTTGCTTTGTGAGATGAACATTGAGTCTTCCATTTGCTTAACTTGCAGACCAAGAAAATAGGTTAATTCACCTACTAGACTCATTTCAAATTCAGCTTCCATCTGCTTGACAAAATGTTTGACCATCTTATCAGACATCCCACCAAACACAATGTCATCCACATATATTTGTGCAATCATGACATTACCTTCTTCATATTTAACAAACAGGGTTTTATCAATCCCACCTTTTCTGTATCCTTGCTTGATAAGAAATGTGGTAAGTCTTTCATACCATGCCCTTGGAGCTTGCTTCAGACCATAAAGTGCTTTCTTGAGTTTGTATACATGATTTGGACAGCTTGGATCAACAAATCCTTTAGGCTGTTCTACATATACCTCCTCATTAAGATAACCATTAAGAAAGGCACTTTTCACATCCATTTGAAATAGCTTGAACTTTAAGATACAAGCAATTCCCAACAGTAGTCTTATTGATTCAAGCCTTGCTACTGGTGCAAAGGTTTCATCAAAGTCTACTCCTTCAATTTGAGTGTATCCTTGAGCCACAAGTCTAGCTTTGTTCTTTGTAACAATTCCTTGTTCATTTGACTTGTTCTTATACACCCATTTTGTACCAATCACATTTATGTCATCAGGTCTAGGTACAAGATTCCACACTTCATTCCTTGTGAATTGACCTAATTCCTCTTGCATAGCACAAATCCAGTATTCATCAGTGAGAGCTTCCTTGACATTTTTAGGTTCTATTTTGGAAACAAAACAAGAACCTGAAATCACTTCTCTTGATCTAGTGCTCACACCTCTGTTGGGATCACCAATTATTAAATCTTTGGGATGATCCTTCTGTATTCTGATGGAGGGAGGTTTGCTTGAATCTTCTGACCTTGTATCATTTTGAGTGAAGTTATATTGATCATTCTTTTCTTCAGCTTCAACCTTGATATCAGCAGATGTTCCAACATCTTCTGGGACATCTGTAGGAGCATCATCAATTATCACATTTATGGACTCCATGATAACATTTGTTCTGTAGTTAAATACTCTATATGCTCTGCTGTTTATAGAGTATCCAAGGAAAATTCCTTCATCACTTTTAGGATCCATTTTTCTCCTTTGCTCCCTATCTGCCAGAATATAGCATTTACTTCCAAACACATGAAAGTACTTCACAGTGGGTTTTCTGCCCTTCCAGACTTCATATATTGTGGACAGGGTTCCTTTTCTCAAGGTAACTCTGTTATGGATGTAGCAGGCAGTGTTCATAGCTTCAGCCCAGAAATACAGAGGTAACTTTTTAGCATGGATCATAGCTCTTGCTGATTCTTGAATAGTTCTATTCTTCCTTTCAACAATCCCATTCTGTTGAGGAGTGATAGGAGAAGAATACTCATGATTGATTCCTTCTGAAGAGCAGAAATCTAAGAACTTTTGATTCTCAAATTCCTTTCCATGATCACTTCTTATTCTGATCACACAGCTGGATTTTTCCCTTTGCAATCTTTGACATAATTCTTTGAATACATCAAATACATCTGACTTTTCTTTGATGAAGTTTATCCATGTATATCTTGAAAAATCATCAACCACAACATAGGCATACCTCTTACCACCAAGACTTTCAACCTGCATAGGTCCCATAAGATCCATATGTAAAAGTTCCAAAACTTTGGAAGTTGTCAGATGTTGGAGCTTTGGATGGGACATCTTGGTTTGCTTGCCTATTTGACATTCACCACATATTTTGCCATCATCAATCTTCAGTTTAGGAATACCTCTTACAGCATCCATAGATATGATCTTCTTTATGCCTCTGAAATGAAGATGACCTAGTCTTTGATGCCACAGTTTCACTTCTTCTTCTTTAGCTAGAGAACAGGTTGAAGTGAGACTGAGATTTTGGGATTCCCACATGTAACAGTTGTCTTTAGATCTGGCTCCTTTCATGACAACCTCTTGCTTTTGGTTAGTCACTATGCATTCAGTTTTTGTAAAGTTTACACTGTATCCTTGATCACATAGTTGACTTATACTGATCAGGTTAGCAGTTAAACCTTTAACAAGCAGCACATTATCTAATCTTGGAACATCTTGACAATCCAAGGTTCCAACTCCCTTGATCTCTCCTTTAGCTCCATCTCCAAAGGTAACATACCTGGATGAATATGACTTTAAGTTTACTAGCAAATTCTTCAATCCAGTCATGTGTCTTGAGCATCCACTGTCAAAGTACCAGTCTTCTTTAGCTGATACTTTCAATGATGTATGTGCTATGTAAGCAGTACTTTTCTTAGACCAGATGAGTTGAGATTTTTGATGCCTCTGCTCTGAGTGTTGTTCAGCTGATCTCCAAGCTTGATTGTTGATCTTGTTCTTGGGAATGTGACTTTGATCAGTCTGACTGTCAGCTTTTGGTCTCCAAACTTTCTTGATGACTTCTGTCTTCTGCTTAGAAGGTTGCTGATTTCTTTGATGTCTAAGCACTTTCTTGGTACCTTCTACTTTCTGTTTGGAGGGTTGCTGATACATCTGATTTGGATATCCATGTAGCTTATAACAGTGAGGTTTGATATGTCCAAATCTTCCACAGTGATGGCATCTCCATCTTTGATACTTCTTCTTCATCTTGTTCTTTCCAGAATGTTGAGACATCTGTTGGAACATTATGTTTGTCTTTGTGTTCTGATGTTGAAGCATCTGTTGGGACATCTTGTTTGACTGTATAGTTTTTGAAGTAGTTTTGCTAGAGCTTGCTTCATCTCTGTTATATCCCAGTCCACTTTTGTCCCCTGAATGTTTATTATTGCAGAGAATAGCATCCAGTGTATTTGAGCTGCTGTTCATCATTCTAACAGATTTGGACATATGTTCCAGCTTAGAATTGAGAAGAGTTACTTCACTTTTTAAGGTATCAATGATTACTTGATCACTTGCTTTTTCTTCTTCTAGTACTTCATTCTGCTTCTTTAGCTTTATGACCTCACTGCATACTTCAGTACTTCTCTTGTACAGATCCTTGAAGGCTTGCTCAAGATCTGCATAAGTAAGCTCTTCACAGCTGGAATCACTGTCATATTCACACAGTCCAGCTAAAGCAGCAATGTGCTTAGCTGATTCTTCTTCTGAATCTCCTGAGTCTTCATCAGACCAGGTTACAGATAGTCCCTTCTTTTGTCTTTTTAAGAAGTTAGGACATTCCTTCTTGATGTGTCCATATCCTTCACATTCATGGCACTTGATTCCTTTTTCTTGACTGGTCTCAAGATTTGATCTTCTGTTAGCATCATAGGTTCTCTTGTTTTCAGAAGAGTTTGTGAATCTTCCACTGGAATTTGATTTACCTTCCATACCTCTGAGAATCTGTTTGAACTGTCTTGTAATCAATACAAGGTTTTCTGATAAGCTTTTATCATTTGCTAGTTCATCATCTTCTTCTTCATCTGCATTTGAAACCAAGGCAATGCTTTTGTTCTTTTTATCATGTGTGTCATTCATTCCCATCTCAAAAGTTTGAAGGGAACCAATTAGTTCTTCAGCTTTCATGGAGCATATGTCTTGTGCTTCTTCTATTGCTGTGACTTTCATGTCAAATCTTTTTGGCAAAGATCTGAGAATCTTCCTTACAAGCTTTTCATCAGTCATCTTTTCTCCCAAGGCTCCAGAAGTATTGGCTATATCCAAGATGTTCATGTAGAACTCATGAATTGATTCATCTTCCTTCATTCTCAAGTTTTCAAACTTGGTGGTGAGAAGTTGAAGTCTTGACATTTTTACTTTTGATGTTCCTTCATGAGTTGTCTTGAGGGTATCCCACACATCTTTGGCCAGCTCACAATGATGCACCAGTCTGAAAATATTTCTATCAATGCCATTGAATAAAGCATTTAGGGCTTTTGAGTTGCCTAGTTCTGAATCTTCTTCCTCTTTACTCCATTCTTCTTCAGGTTTCAGAACTATTGATCCATCTT
This sequence comes from Lathyrus aphaca, assembly GCA_963966055.1. Lineage (NCBI taxonomy): Eukaryota > Viridiplantae > Streptophyta > Magnoliopsida > Fabales > Fabaceae > Lathyrus > Lathyrus aphaca. The sequence continues at coordinate 740,617,302 of OZ014519.1, read as the reverse complement.
TGGTGTTTTGAACAGGATGTTTCCATCCAACATTTACTGCTTTCCATGCCCTGTTGTCAAGTGACTTTAAGAATGCAATCATTCTTGGCTTCCAGTAGTCATAATTAGAACCATCCAGTATAGGTGGTCTATTTACTGACCCTATATCTCTGTCCATGTTACAGAATTTGTTTTCCCTAGATCTCACCCAGTATAAACAGGCAGGGTGCCTGCTCTGATACCAATTGAAATTCTGTAATGAGATGTCCTAAGAGATGTTCCAACACTTAATAGGACATTTGACAAATTTAACCAAAACTTTAAACAGCAGGAAAAATAAACAACACAGAAGTTTGTTAACCCAGTTCAGTGTATAACCACACCTACATCTGGAGGCTACCAAGCCAGGAGGAAATCCACTATTAGTAATATTAATTCTAGACTTAAACCACCCTGTTTAATCTATCACTTAATACTTACCCAATGCAATTTCTACCTAAGACTCACTTAGATAAGAGTACCCTACTCACTCCCCCTCAATCACACAGTGATTTTGTTTACAAGTTTAATTAAAATGAAGTCACACTTCAAACAAAACAGCTTGATCTTACTTCACAGTTTCAATCAAGTCACAAATGCACTTTTGCTTAAAAGCTCATAAAGTGGTACATAAAAACAGCCTGCTATTAAAACACTATACACCCTATTTAGTCTTCTGAAATTCGTACTCAATTCTATGAGTTTCTGTTGTTTAAATAGGTATCTGAATTTTGGGCTTTCTGTAGAATGATCCAGCCCTAATGTGCAGCAACTGTCACCTTGAATTTAGGGTTTGTTACCTCCTATATTCTAGGTGCATTAGGTCTTCTGTTTTAATCTGAATCTTCAATTTAAAACTCCCTACAGATGCGCCTTGTTCTGTTTTTATCCAGCATTAATTAATTCCAGATAGTTCTCCTTAAATATCTCTGATCTGTTAATCAATAATTAATTCTGGTAGCAGGTCTGAGATGTCTCAACATCTGTTGGGACATCCTGAAAAACTGAACTTAATTTATTCACACAATGTCCCAACATCTGATGAGACATCCTGAAATAAATTCACATACTCTGTTTGATAATGTCCCAACATCTGGTAGGACATTCTGAACTGAATTTAACATTTCTTGTTTGGTCAAAAATTCTGCCAATTCTTAAACATCTACACATCCCTTTATCACCTGGGAAGAGGCTAATTCCATAGACCATTAAAGCTAGGAGTATACTGAACTGTGTCCATTGATTATCTTGAGCATATACCAGGGCTTCCTGAATCAGCATATTGCAAGACAACCCCTTCCCTTTGCTACTACTCAACCCCTGCTCTACCTTGCTTAGAGGAAAATGACACCTTTGAGCAATCTCCTCTGCCTAAAGTACTCTCCCTAATTTGTAATAAGGCTGCCTTCCATTAAGGGGGATATGCAACAAGCTGGCAATTTTTCCAATGTAGGTGCTAAGACAAAATCTTGGAATACAAAACAGCGTAATGGAGCATCATAGAACTGAAGTAGAGTATGAATGTTGTCCCTTTGGTCTTCTGTTGGCTTGTCCATGTACCTGAGAATCTGCCCAAATCTGGCTCTGAAATCTCCTAGAATCTTGTCATTCATTAGACCCTTCAATTGGTGTAGTTTCCTCACCTCTGGTTGTGGAAATGTGTAATGTGCATTGTTCTTTTTGAGAGTTGTGATGATGCTTTCCATATGGATATGAGAAACTAACATATACCAGAACAAGGTGTGTAAATGTAACCTGAAAAATGAAAACACTAAGATGTTAAGGATGCTATGATATGATGCAGATGCAAATGCAAATGCAAGGAAAATATGATTAATCTGGAACTGTCTGGGTACTGTATGCAAGAGCCAAGTGATCACAAACTGTAAGTCCTCTGAATAACAGCCCATATACATTTGGATGAGTCACAGATATCCTCAGATCAGACTTCCAAACCAACTAGATCAAGAACTCCAAAGGTCAAAATATTATATCAACACATAAGACTGTACTGGCAGTGGGTATAATGAGGTTAAAGGGTTCCTACAAACCTGTAAACCCCTCCCAATCTCACTGGTGTGCTCCGGGTCAAACATCACGGACTCTCAAAGCCAAATAGCAATAATACTTTCACCATTTCCAAGAAATGGCTCATGACCAAATCCGGGAATCGGTTTGGCATTATGTACTACTCAGGGAGGTCTCAGCTGAGTCCGGGAAAAACAGGCCATCCTATGTGAGTTCCAAGTGGGCCCTCGGGTGCAAATGGGTTTGCCATAGAATGTGGTCTGCCACTGTCACCACTGGAGAGGGATGTTTCCACAAGGTTCTCAATGATCAGTCCCCAGCCGCACATAATTATCAAGGTTATGTAATGAAGTAGGGAAGATCCCTATATCAAGACATTTCCAAGACAACCGCGAATCTGGGTGTGAACGCACTAATACCATCATGACAAGATGACATAGGGCCAAAGTGATTGTCCACGCTAAAACCTATGGTGCACTCAAGCCGGGTATTTGGCTAGTCTCATCTCACCACACACAAGTAACACCCAAGTCCCGCCAAACAAAAATCCAGTCCAGACAGTCCAGTATAATATATGATGCATGAAAATAAATACTGAAACTGTAAATAAAGCTGTAAATAAACTATAAACAACAATAACATACACAGGAAACAACAAGCAATCAACACCCAATAAAACAGAAACAAACAAGCGCTAGGAGAGACTCTCAAGGGAACCAGAGATTTTGGGTAGGAAGTCCCCAGCAAAGTCGCCAGCTGTCGCTCCCTGGATTTCCATCCTGGTACAAACGCGAAAGTGTCGCGGAAAAGGTTAGAGTCACCAGCCATGCATTTTTATCCCGAAGGAACGGGAATGGTAATGCTGCACAAACCAGAAGAAAAGAAAAGGAAGGACACAGGTCCTGGGAAGGTATTAGCACACCAGATCGTCCGCCGTACCCGACAGAATCCACGCTTGCAAAGAAATTGTTTCAAAGGGTGAAAGAATGAAGGCTGCTGCAAAGAGAAAGGACTGAAACTGGAAAAGGAACTGAGAAAGAAAACAAAGAGGAAAAATGTAAAGAAAATAAGGACTGTGCTCGAACGGGTCTTACCCCGCTGCCTACGTACCTCACTGGACATGAGGATCAGAGTCGCCATAGTTCCCCTAACTAGGGGTGGAAATGATTGCTTGTGTCTTAAGGCTTGAACTACCTATGTCAATGCTCAGGTGTTGCAGGCTCGGACGATGAGTGCATAACTGTATTGCAAAGGGACAAGTAGTAGTAAGTTCGTACATAAAGAGTGAATGAGGTGAGAAGAGAATTCCCGAAGGAGAGACACTTATTGTTTGTCCAGTGTTTTTTAGAGTTTTTTATGAGTGTGGCACAAGAAAATGAAAGTAAAGCCTTATCTAAGGAACATGTCCTCATTACCACATCCCAAAATAGAATGAGTAACAAGTCCATCAAGAATGAAGAAGATCCTCAAACTTGTTTCCTAAGATTAAAATTTAAATTCACTAACTTGTTTGCATTATTAAGTGTTTTTTGGATTGAAGTGAAGAAGTGTTTTTTATGCTTTTCTTTGAGAGATTGACCAAAGGGAGAAGTCATCTCAACTATTATTAAGGTTTTTTAGATTTTGTTTGAAGATGAGAAAGAGAGAGAACCAAAAGGATCTCAAAGGTAAAAAATAAAGGGGAAGTCTAATCCTAGAGTTATCATGCAAAGGTAGTCCTAAGGTTAGTGTGGTTTGAAGTCTATCCTAATGGAGAAGAAGGAAAGAAGAAAGAAGGACTAGAATACAACTTACTCCTCTAAAGGAGATAAGTTGTTTCTAAAGGGGGAAAGAGAAGTTGAATCACAAGATGGCATAAGGCACATCAACAATCACAAAATGGAAAGCAAAGTAAGAGAAGAGATGAAGAGTTGAAATGTGGATAACATCCACACTTCACTTACCATGAGCCCCTGAAATGGTTAGTACATACTTAGATGAACAAACTTGAACCAAATGAAATGAAAACAAACCAAGGTATCAACTCCATTCACAAAAACCAGAAGCAAAGGAATCCACTCATTACACTAAGACTCACTAATCAAAACAAATCAAGCAAGAGTTAAAGCACACAAGCCAAATCCAAGCTTCACAAGCTCTTATGAAGAAACAAAACACAAATGAAGTACAAAGGGATCAAGCAAGTTAGACAAGCATTATACAAATCAAGACCAGAACCTTATCATGTTAATAGTGTGCCTAAACAATAAAGAAAATCATAGGAAAAAGCATACAAACTTCAAGCAATATCATCACAAGCATGAGAAGTGAAGTGAGCATTAAGTGTAAGGACAAACAAATGCAAATCAATTCAAAGCATAAGCATCATCTAAAGACCAGGGACCTAATCATGTTAAAATGTGCCTAAGAAGCAAGAACAACATGGGGAAGGAGCAAACCAAACTCAAGAATAAACAACATCATGGAGGGCAAATGAACAAAAGAAGGTAAGGTGAACATTCATACATTTGTGAGAGACTTCAAAGACAAGTAACACAAAACTTTCCAAAGCACAAACACCAATCAAGGACCAGGGGTACATCCTCATACAAAAAGAGCTCTAAACATCCTATAGGAGTTGGCACAAGTGCCCTCCTAGCCTAAGAACTAAGCATGTGACAAGAAAAGGCAAAAACTAGGGCAAGCACCTATGAAAATTCAAATCAAATCAAAACTTCATTAAAAAATTCCACAATTAAGCACAAATGTTCATTAATCATGTAATAACATCATACCAAAAGAGCAAGATTAGAATCACAAGCAAACCTGGTCAAAGGACCTCATGAACACAAACTAGGGTTTTGAAACTTCATACTCAAGTAACATATCAAACATATTCATGCAAGCTTCTAAAAATCAGAGGAAAAATCAACAATAAACTACATCTCAATATGAACCAGATTCAAAAAGAACCAACCTAAAATTCCAATTAATGATCAAGATAGAAAATCTACAAGACAGCATGCATTTAAAGTGAATTAAAAACAAATAATAAAAGTAAAAATTAATTTCTACGTGGAAAATAAAAATAAATGAAAAATAAAAGTGCCAAAAATTAAAGAAAATCAAAAGGATCAGTCATGAATTATTTTGGAATTTTTGTGAGCTTTTTACTATTTTTTATGAATTAAGTAAAACAAAACAAATAAAAGAAAAATAAAATAAAATAAAATGAGAAAGTAATCAGATCTAATTAATGAGATTGGAAGGAAATAAGATCAAAGGCCACGCGCGCTAGTCAGCTTGACTCAAAGTAATCAGATCCAAAGGCTAGGGTTTAAACTTATTAATGGAGCCAGATCCAATGGTCACGTTTTAAACTGGATTAAACCTAATTAATTAAACTAATAAAACAAAATTATATTAATTAAACACGATCCAAAGGCCATGATCTAATATGGAAACACTAAACCCTAATTAAGCCCTAACATAAACCCTACCGGCTGGAGAAGCGCCAGTCACCTTCTTCGGCCAACCATAAGTTGCAGAACCCTAAACCTCAACCAAAGAACCCTAGTAATCTTATATAGTGTGCCAATTTTCAATGCTCAAGATTTGAAATGAAATGCGTGTGAGGTGAGTGTGATTGGGATGATTTTGCAAAAATGCAAAAGTTGTGTGATAGCATGCTTGGCTCGTGCACTCCCTTGCTTTTCTTGCACATGCTGATCCTTTTAATTCACAAATTCAAAAGTGGTTTAATCCTGGCCATTAGATGCTTGATCATGCAATTCTCATGCCTTTTGCATTTTTGCCTTTCATGAAATAACATATATACCATGCATGAATTCTTTGATTTTTCTTGAGACAAACCTTCTTCATGCCATGTATTATGATATAGTGACCTTACTTTTCCCATAGGATAGCTTAGAATTGAAGTAGAGAGCTTTTTGCAACTTGGTATAAAGTTGGAAATAAGGTAAAACCCTAAAAGTGTGTGAACTTCCTTTGGCCATAACTTTCAAACCATGAGGGCTATGATCATGTTCTTGTACTTTTTAGAAATGGGAGACAATTTACTACAACTTTCATGTTCAAAGAATTTTCATTTGAAGTCATTTTGGTCATGAAAGAATGCCTTAAATATTAGGGCAAAAGCTACTAAATTTGGAAAGTTAGTTATATGCCATATTTCCAAAAATAGAAAGCCTTGCAAAAACTTTAGATTCTTGACTTTTTATATTGCCAAACCTCTTTTATGACCTTAAGAACATCCCTTGGCTTGAAAAATAGGATTGGAACCCTTGCATTGTCACAGTTGACTTTTCAAATAATCAGTTTGACCAATTTCTTCTTATGCAAGCAACTGATGAATTGACTGCCTTCCTCAATGATTTTTCTCACCAAATTTCATCCATAGCATTCACATATCATATGAATGAATTTGCCCACAAGAAATGGCCAAAGTCACAAAGAATCCTTGCTTGAAAATGAAACCCTAATTTGAATGCCATTTGTGTAGGAGCTTGCCCTTTCTTTGATCATCTGATGATCTCCATACCTTATGGGCTCTTTTAAAGGACATTGAGCTTGTATATGCCATGTAGACACTTCATAAGACCTAGACAAGGTCACTTGTCTTCTTGCTTTGACTTGTAAGGCTTCCAATGCACCAATGATTGATCATATGCCTAATGCTAGTACATGAGAATGACATGCTTCATCTTTCTATGCAAAAATGCTAAGGATATGACATGCTTATGATGATTATGATATGATGAAGATGCTAGAAAGAAGAGGGAAAATTTGGGGTGTTACAGCTGCCTCTATTAAGCAACTGTTAATCCGAAAAGGATGAAAGCCTAGGTTCTCGCCCGTTCAAGATGAACTGTGGTTGAATACCAAGAATCTGAAATTTGCACTCTGCTGGAGAATGCAGAAATGGGAAATAAACCCAACCAAATAACACTCTGGGTAATTGAAGTGAAGACAAAGTAGACGGGCTCCTTCCAAATTGAATTGTTACGCCGGACAAGAAAAACTTAGACAAACGAGTCTTCTTCAAGCAAACCTGTTACGCCAGGAACTGGACATACGAGCCCTCTTCAAGTAAACCTGTTACGCCAGGAACTGGACATACGAGCCTTCTTCATGTAAACCTGTTACGCCAGGAACTGGAATACAATCCCTCTTCATACATTTTACAAAAATATATGACTTGATACAGACGAACCTCCTTCGGATAACCTGTTACGCCAGGACCAGTGATGCACTTAAGTCTGTGGGATAGACATGCATAATCAGGATAGACGAACCCTCTTCATATATCCTCCGTAGATATATGGTCTAAGACAAACGAGTCTTCTTCGAACAAACCTGTTACGCTAGGTGCGATATTAGGATTGGACGAACCCTCTTCACAAATCTTGCTTAGATAAGTGGTGTCTGAGGCAGACGAACCTCCTTCGGCTAACCTGTTATGCTAGGACCGGTAACCATTTTGACGTTTAATCCCACCGTCAGGACTTCAAACCTCTTTAACACAGACGAGTATTGGATGATCATCAAGAACACACAGACGAGTGCCATAAGTTAATGATACGGACGAATATCAGACGATGATCTAAAAAACACAGACGAGCGCTCCAGGAGACGATACATACGAATATCAACCACTGATATATACGAATACCAGAAATCCAAAACAGACGAGCAATTGGAGTAGTAATACAGACGAGTACCAGAGTGATTATCAAATCAACACATATGGATAATAAGCTAATACAGACGAGTGTGACAGACAAGTATCCAAACAATGAAAACGAGCTTCAACCAGATAACAAACACAAACGAGTGTTGGGGAATGCAGACGAGCAACAAGCAAATATCAAACATAGACGAGTGTTGGGTACTGCAGATGAGCATCAAACAACTATCAAACACAGATGAGTGTTGGGGAATGCATACGAGCAACAAGCAAAGTGCCCTGATTGGCAATAAAAATCTCAATTATGCAGGGGAGAACAGGGTCAAGATACTTTGAAACTTAACTCTGGTTAGGGGGATGAACAATTGTCTGTGTCCTTACATTAGCCAAAATAAATTGGCGACTTCTCTGGGGAGTATTTCAATGACAGGAGTAAATCCCAAACATGAATTTTGTGAGGAAATCAGGCGTTCAACTGCCTGCTGGGAATACTTCGCTTGTGGAAAGATAATTCGCTTGGGCAGCTGCTTAGCTAAAGACAACTCGGCTTAGTCTGAGGAGACGGAGGAGGATATCCGTGTAAGCGAATGGGCTGCTGCCGAGCCGCTGAATATAATCTCGCAGTATGCTCAGGAAGTGGTAGGACCTCCTCCTGTGGTTGGGAATCCCGCAGATTAGATGGTGAGGTACCTGACCTATGACGACTGGATTTGTACTGATTTTGGCACGGACATGTTTCCGTTATACAAAATTCTTTTCAAAGATATGAAGTTCAGGCTCCTTTTCACGGACTTCCAACAGAGTGTCTTCGTTCACCTAGAGCTCGCACCCTCGCAAATCCATCCGAACTCATTTGCCTTCATCTGGGCATTAGAGAAGACATGTGGTTACTTACAGATAGGGGCAACGCTCCCCTTGTTCTTCCATGTCTTCCTGTAACACGGTGGGAGAACTGACTTTAGTTATGTTGCGGATAGCAAGAGTCGCCACCGACTTTTATTTTATCCAAAGGAAAGGGCATAAAAGAACAGGAAAGACCTTAAAAGATTTTTGGGTTCGGGGGGTAGGTTATGTAAAGGAAAGGTGTTAGCACCCTTTACATCCATGGTTATCCATTGGCTCTTAGTTACTTAGCTCACTTTAAAATGTTTTTGAAATGTGTAGTGTGTGATTAGAAATTTTCTTAAGTACTTTATAATGATCCATGTACGGATATATATAAAGCCTTTGTTTTGAAAATTGTTTGAAATGTGAAGTGTATTTGAAATGTTTTGAAAAAGGTGAGCAAGTACATAAGAGGAACCTACCCTAAGTTAAATCTTTTCTGTTCTTAAATATCCTTTAAATGGTAAGACTATCCCTATTATTAAGGAATAGGTAGTCATTACCTTGGATGTGTGAGGGACAAGTGAAGGGACATCTGTGATTAGGCAACTGTAAGGTGTATTTAGCAATTCGAAGGGACTTATCATCTTTATTCGAAAGGGACAAGATCATTACGAAGGCAACCATGAAGGGACTTGATCTTTTTATCTGTTAAGGGACTAGATGATATGAGAGAAGGGACTTTGTTTTACACCTTACTTAACCTTTTGTTTAGGCAACATGAGAGGTAACCCTTAAGAATGTGAGATGGCGATCAAAGATCGACTTACGTGTGTGAGTGTACCAATTCAAATATTTGTCTTGAGATTAATGATCTAAATTCAATTTTACATACAAACATATTTTACACTCCCTATTTTACTAACCATAACAATTAAAAATAAATAATAAAAATAATACTACAACTATTACATAAATTGCACAATTACATAATAATAATAATAATAATAAAATAAAATAAATAATCATATAATAAATAAATAAATAAAGGGGTTAGTAATAATAAACAAAATAAATATAAGAAGAAGAAATTAGCATAATAATATAATAATGAATTAAAAGTTCAATTTTAAATAAATAATTATTTTTTAAGATTTTTAATAAAAGAAATAAATAATGAATATTATATACTAATAAAATATGATTAATAGTCTAATTATCTAATTTTATATACATATTATAAAAATATCTAATTATAATTAAATAAGCATATAAAGAAAATAATAAATTATATTCATAAGATAAGATTAGGTTTTAATTATTTAGAAAAATAAGTATGGATTTACTACTTAACTAAATTATTTAAATTATAAAACTACATATAATATGAACAAATTATAAAATTAAAATAAACAAATAAATTAATATTTATAATGTAATTAAGGTTCATGAAAAGAAAATTAGGGTTTATCAAAATAAATTAGGGTTTATGAGTTTAGAAAGTAGAATTAGGGTTTTATTTATTAATTTACAAAACAAATCCATTTATTTACAAATTATATATATATATATATATATATATATATATATATATATATATATATATATATATATATATATATATATATATATATATATATATATATATATATAATAATATGAACATATAATATATAAATATAAATAATTAAATTTTGAAAATAAAGTTTGATTAGAAAAAAAAATTAATTTTAGGTATAAGAAATAATATAGATTTATTTTAACATTTTTAAGAAATTAATTAAGTTTAATTATAAAATATAAACAAAATAAATAAAAGAATGAAAAAGAAGAAAACATACCTGGGGCTGGGATTCGAACCCAGACCCTAGGCTTTACTCCCTCAAGACCAACAAGCCAGCCACTGGGCTACGCGCGCGCAGGTGATATGGAATGCGTACCAATGTGTTTTGTTTCTTCACCTGTAAAATCGTAAAAAAAGCAAAACAATACAAAATGGCCTGGGGGGGAATCGAACCCAGGACCATTCATTCATTAACAAACGCGCATACCAACTGAGCCATTATGTTCTTCTGGATAAGTATCACAACAATAAAATAAAATACAATATCAAATTTTGAAATAAGAATTTGGCGCGCTGAGCTTCTTCTTCTTCCTCGTACCCTGCGAATTTTGCTACGAATTTAGCTGGGATTTTTCCTACGAATTTGTTTTCGCAATAGAACCTAGGTTTCTCCAATCACCATGAAACCTGTAAAATCTTAACAAATTGATTATGCCATAGTGATCCTTACATCATATACAATCCAGCCATGTTGTTAGAATTTATTTATATCACCCCAATCATAAAGTCCCAAATCGGGAGCTTAAACCCTAACAATGGTGATTGTTGATACCTGCACAAAAACTCCAAACAAACCAGCCAGAAACAATGTATAGAACACTACAAACAACATACAATCATCAAAATCCAGTAAAAGATCATAAATCTATGCATTCGAAAAAAATCAAGAACACACAAAAAATGTGATTCGGCCTATGCATATGAGCATGATTGTGATGCTTTTAAGGATTGGAATAGGTTCAGTGATGTCCAAGGAATGTTTTGCAACCTTTAGAATGCCTTGAGAGAGCCTCTAACCAAGAATCCGAATTTGATATTTTTGATGAATTTTGTGAAGTTTGAATGTGTTGTTTTAGGCTGCAAATTCGTTCCCTTGCATTGTAATTAGTTTGTGTACATATAGTGGATGTAATTACGTCAAGACAACATGGATTTATGGGCTTTTTGAATGCCTTGAGTGTGAAGGAATGTCATGATCCAAAAATATGAAAAAATCAAATATTTGTATTCCAATCTGGTCTAGCACGAATTTGCACAAGATCCAATCATGTTAAACAGCATTGATGAATTTCTAGAAGAAGAATCATGTCCAAATATTGATTTTTAGATTTTATTTTGATTTAATTTGATTTAAAATGAATAAAATTCAAATAAATATCAAATAAAATATAAAAAATCAGAATTGCTTGTCATTGGGTCGTGTGGGATGATATCACAAGGATTGGGTTGCATAATGGTAGGCCCATTTGGAAAAAATTGATTCTAAGACCCCATTTGTTCAATATTCTTCTCAAAAATTTCCCAACTTTGTAAAGACACAAATCCCTCAATTTTAATGCTATGAAGGTGTTCTTGGACATTTTGGAAAGTTTAAAGAGTCCTCTAACCAACCCCATTGGTTTAATGTCCATATCTTTTACCATTCTCAAGTTATGCTCTTTTGAAGTTGTTGACTTTTTGTTGACTTTCAAAAGGACCTATAATGTCTTAGCTCATACCTTCCAAATGAAGCATTTTTGGGCTTGGCTTGTGAGACACAAAGTTGTAGAGAATTCAATTTCCTTCAAAATGAGATTTGGATGGAAAATTCTTGATGAAGCATGTGAAAGTTATGGCTGGTCAAAGTTCAGTTGACTTTTCTTGAGAAAACCCTAATTTAGAAACTCCTGATTCTTGATGATCTGAAATCTCCTTGATGAATCATGATCAACCCTTGATCAAATGATGAATTTTACTTCATATACTTGATGTTGGCAAAAAATCATGAAGTTTGACTTTGGTTTGACCACAGTTGACCTCAGTTTGACTTTTTAACTACTTTGACTGATTTTGACCTATCTGATCATCTGACTGAGCAAACCTTTGAGAAAAGTCTTGAAACTTATCATGGGGATTCTTAAACACATATAAGATGTTATGAAGCTCACTTGAAGTCTTGGAAGTCCATTTAGCCTGATTAAAGTCAAAACCCTAGTTTAGGATGCATTGCTTAGGAGGATGCATTGTCTGAGGGAAATGTCAAATCTTCTGACTAATTGTGAACTTTGTGAACCTTGTGAACCTCATGAGATGTCTTGTGAACCTTGTGAGCCTATTAGTACACAAAATCTTGTCTTGTGAGGGCAAATTTTGGGGTGCAACAGCTGCCCCTGTTCAATTTTCTGAAACCTGAAGGGTTAGATTGGTATATGTGCCATTCGTGACCTAGAAGGTTGAAGGGGATTGAACACAAAAGCCCAAAAATTTGCACTCACCAGTGCATAGAGTAATACTGATGATTAGCTGTGTATGCTTGAGTGGGCTTAAAGATGCCACTTGGAAGAACTGGAGATGGGCTTAAAGATGCCATCCAAGGTGAACTGGAGATGGGCTTAGAGATGCCATCTAAAATATCTGGATGTGGTGATGTCTTTATGTTGATACTGGATATCAGTACTATGTCTTTGTATAAGCCATCTTTGAATCATTTATGCAACATGATTTGAATTGTTGAATGGACTAGTAGAAATAAATCTTGTGATGATTATCTCTTCTGGAAATATTTTGGATTAGGGAATGAATCTTTTTACAGACCATTTGCCTATTCTCCAAGGACCGAAAGAACGTCAGGATTTGTTCTTAAGGGTCAAAAGAACGTCAGGATTTGTTCTTCTGAAAAATGTCTTGAACAAGGGGCCAAAAGAGCGTCAGGATTTGCTCTTAAGGGTCAAAAGAACGTCAGGATTAGTTCTTCTGAAAAATGTCTTGAACAAGGGGCCAAAAGAGCGTCAGGATTTGCTCTTAAGGGTCAAAAGAACGTCAGGATTAGTTCTTCTGAAAAATGTCTTGAACAAGGGGCCAAAAGAGCGTCAGGATTTGCTCTTAAGGGTCAAAAGAACGTCAGGATTAGTTCTTCTGAAAAATTTCTTGAACAAGGGGCCAAAAGAGCGTCAGGATTTGCTCTTAAGGGTCAAAAGAACGTCAGGATTAGTTCTTCTGAAAAATGTCTTGAACAAGGGGCCAAAAGAGCGTCAAGATTTGCTCTTAAGGGTCAAAAGAACGTCAGGATTTGTTCTTCCGAAAAATGTCTTGAACAAGGGGCCAAAAGAGCGTCAGGATTTGCTCTTAAGGGTTAAAAGAACGTCAGGATTTGTTCTTCTGAAAAAGTCTTGAACAAGGGGCCAAAAGAGCGTCAGGATTTGCTCTTAAGGGTCAAAAGAACGTCAGGATTAGTTCTTCTGAAAGATGTCTTGAACAAGAGGCCAAAAGAGCGTCAGGATTTGCTCTTAAGGGTCAAAAGAACGTCAGGATTAGTTCTTCTGAAAGATGTCTTGAACAAGAGGCCAAAAGAGCGTCAGGATTTGCTCTTAAGGGTCAAAAGAACGTCAGGATTTGTTCTTCTGAAAAAGTCTTGAACAAGAGGCCAAAAGAGCGTCAGGATTTGCTCTTCTGAAAGATGTCTTGAACCAGGGAATGGATCTTTTTACGGACCGTTTGCCTGCTATTCGAGGACATCTTGAGTAGTGTATGGATCATTTCTGACCCGTTGTAAGTTATTGATATTGTTTTACCTGCATATAACTATCCTGCAAGGAGAATATTAGTTTATGCAATATGTATGCATGCATAGTATGATGCACTTAAGTAATGTATTATGTACTTATGGATATGTATGTTATGGTATGATATATATGATGTATGTATGAATCATGCAGCCTGAAGCGTCTGCATATCTTCGTATAACAACTGCTGGCCAGGAAAAATAAATCCCGATTTGTTGCTGAAGAATATGAGGAACTCGTTCCTGTCTTGTTTGGTAATATAGTATTCATAACCTCCCGTCTTCATTTGATAGTATGGTATTCATAACCTCCCGTCTTCGTTCGATAGTAACGTATCCATAACCTCCCGTCTTCGTTTGTCATACTCCTATTGAAAGAATAAATTCCCGACTATCCGTCTGAGGATAAAAGAGACGGATATAAATTCCAGGGGAGATGTGACTCGAAGTATTTATGAAGATGGATTTGCCCTACTGGGGGATTTGTAGCTATCTGGTGGGGATGAACTGGCGAAGCTTCGTTGAATTCCTTCCCCCGTTCATCCTTAGTAAATACTATTACTGCATTTCATGCATTTCTGCTAAATATCAATCATATTAAGCATTTATGCATTTCTGGTAAACATCAATCATATTCAAAAGCATACATACATTCAAACTCAACCAATGGACGTTTCGCTTATGTAAATAGGGTAAAAGTAAATCTGGATTCAAAGATGGAATTTTATTTATATCACAAAGTGACCTATACATAGGCAAGTTTGTACAAGGAGACAGAAATCCTAGTAAGAGGAATTCTTCGTGAAAAATGTTTACAAAACAAAGAAAATCAGCTATGTGAGAAATAATCCTATTGAGTTTCAATTCTACTATTGCCATTATCTTCAAGTATCTCATCTTCTGCCGTCGAGACGGAAATGATTGGATTGAGCTTTATCTGTTTGAGCTTGAGTAAGTAGCACAACTGGTTGGAGTTACATGGGTGATCCAAATGAGACATAGTAATACGCTTTAATCCCTAACTTTTTCCTGGATTGCCCTTTCAGGTTTTCAATCCACCGGGATACCCTTTTTTGCCCAAGCCGCCTTTTCAGGTTTTCGACTTGCCGGGTGTACATTTTTTTTATATATATCCCTAATTTTTGCCCGAACCCTTTTGGTTCACCGGGATGCCCTTATTTTTTCCTAGGCCAGTCAACCTAGCGGGTCTCTTTTTATGCGTAGTATTTTTTAACTATGTCTGCGTTTACAGGCTGTGGGAAGTCTTCACCATCCATAGTAGTAAGCATCATGGCACCTCCTGAGAATACTGTTTTGACCACAAATGGTCCTTCATATGTAGGAGTCCACTTGCCCCTAGGATCACCCTGTGGTAATATGATACGCTTGATTACCAAATCACCAGCCTGATATACCTTTGGCTTAACCTTCTTATTGAAAGCCTTAATCATCCATTTCTGGTACATCTGGCCATGACAAACTCCTGCTAACCTCTTCTCATCAATCAAATTTATCTGGTCAAGTCGAGTCTGAATCCACTCATCTTCATCCAAGCCTGCATCCTTCATAATTCTTAAGGAGGGAATCTGAACTTCAATGGGCAGAACTGCTTCCATACCATATACTAAGGAGAATGGGGTTGCCCCTGTTGAAGTACGTATTGTAGTACGATAACCATGAAGAGAAAATGGTAACATCTCGTGCCAATCCTTATAAGTAATAGTCATCTTCTGTAGAATCTTCTTAATATTCTTATTAGCAGCTTCTACTGCCCCATTCATCTTTGGACGATATGGAGAAGAGTTGTGATGCTTAATATTGAACTGCGTGCAAAGATCGGTAATCATAGTGTTGTTCAGATTAGATCCATTGTCAGTAATAATCCTTTCAGGGATGCCATACCTACATATGAGATTATTCTTAATAAATCGAGCCACCACATTCTTAGTAACAGACGCAAATGAAGCTGCCTCCACCCACTTAGTGAAGTAATCAATAGCGACCAGGATGAAACGATGCCCATTAGAAGCAGTAGGCTTGATCTCACCAATCATATCAATTCCCCACATAGCAAAAGGCCAAGGAGCAGTCAACACATTCAATGGTGATGGAGGTATGTGTACTTTATCAGCATAGATTTGACACTTGTGACATGTTCTGGAATGTTGATAGCAGTCAGCTTCCATGGTAGACAAATAGTAACCTGCTCTCAATATCTTCTTTGCCATAGTATGACCACTAGAATGAGTGCCAAAGATCCCATCATGCATATCTTCCATAATCTCGGTTGCTTCCTTCTTATCCACACAACGAAGCAAAGTTGAGTCATGATTACGCTTGTACAAAACTCCATTACTCAAGAAGAACTTAGCAGAAAACCTCCTCAGAAACTTCTTATCTTTAACAGATGCCCCTTCAGGGAACTCCTGAGCTTCAAGATATCTTTTCACTTCATAAAACCAAGGCTTCTCCTCTGTTTCTTCAGTGTCAATCTCATTGCAGTATGCAGGCTTCTCAAATCTATCAATAGTAATCTTGGGAGCTTCATCATCCCAGCTGATCTCAAACATGGATGCCATGGTGGCTAATGCATCTGCCAACTGATTCTCTCTTCGTGGAATATGTCCAAAGGTAATATCTTGGAAATGTGGGATCAAAGAAAAAACATACTCTCTGTAAGGAATGAGGTTATCATGTTTGGTATCCCAATCTCCTTTGATCTGACTTACTACCAGGGCTGAATCTCCATATACGTCCAGGAACTGAATCTTCATATCAATGGCAGCTTTGATACCTAGAATACATGCCTCATACTCAGCCATGTTATTGGTACAATAGAAACAAAGTCTTGCAGTAATCGGGGTATGACAACCTTCAGGGGAACTGATCACAACACCAACACCATTACCAAGTGCATTAGATGCTCCATCAAAAACCATAGTCCATCGGGATCCTTGTTCAGGTCCATCATATTGTCCAGGTTCTTTGGTAATAATCATAATGTCTTCATCAGGGAACTCAAAACTCATTGACTGATAATCATCCACTGCTTGATGAGCCAAATGATCAGCTACAACACTTCCTTTAATGGCCTTCTGAGTAGTGTATTGTATATCATATTCTGTCAAGATCCTTTGCCATCTTGCAATTCTTCCGGAGAGAGCAGGTTTCTCGAATATGTACTTGATTGGATCCATCTTCGAAATCAATAAGGTAGTATGAGTCAACATATACTGTCTTAGTCGGCGAGCAGCCCATGCCAAAGCGCAGCAAGTTTTCTCGAGCAGTGAGTATCTTGTTTCACAGTCGGTAAACTTTTTGCTAAGGTAGTATATTGCCTGCTCTTTTCGACCAGACTCGTCATGTTGCCCCAACACACACCCCATTGAGTTGTCTAATACTGTTAAGTACATGATCAAGGGTCTTCCATCAACTGGTGGCATCAAAATTGGAGGTTCTAGCAGATATCTCTTGATTTCATCAAAGGCAGTCTGGCACTCATCATTCCATTCCATTACCTGATCTTTCTTCAATAACTTGAAGATTGGCTCACAGGTAGCAGTTAATTGGGAAATAAATCTTGCAATGTAATTCAATCATCCCAAGAAACCTCTAACTTCCTTCTCAGTGCGGGGAGCTGGCATCTCTTGTATAGCTTTCACTTTTGCAGGATCCACTTCAATACCTTTTCCACTGACAATGAAACCCAGGAGTTTACCAGATCTAACTCCAAAAGTACACTTGTTTGGGTTCAATCTCAACTTATATTTCTTCAACCTTTCAAACAACTTATGCAGATAATCAAGATGTTGTTCTTCATTCTGGGACCTGGCTATCATATCATCCACATACACCTCTATCTCATGATGAATCATATCATGAAACAAAGCTACCATAGAACGCTGATATGTTGCCCCGGCATTCTTCAAACCAAATGGCATCACTTTATAGCAAAAGGTGCCCCACTGTGTAACAAATGTTGTCTTCTCCATATCTTCAGGTGCCATCTTGATTTGATTGTAACCAGAGAAACCATCCATGAAAGAGAATACTTTATGCTGAGTGTCGCTCCCACCAAATGACACCCGGTCAGAAGGGGTACAGACGCGAACGGTCGGCGAAAGGAGGAGAGAACACACAGGGGTGAACTCAAGAGAAAGACAAGAGTCGCCAGCTAGGCATTTTTATCCCGGGGGAAAGGTAATGCTGCATAGACCTGAAAAGATATGGATAAGACGGTTGCGAACCAGAGAGACTGAGAAAGGGGGTTGGTTACAACCTGGGAAGGTATTAGCACCCAGATTGTCCGTCGTACTCGACGGGATCCACGCTTAAAAGATTTGTGTTTTAAAGGGGTGGTGTCAGTGCAATTTGTGTATCAGAGCTGGAAAGAATGCAAGTGTCAGTGTAAAAGAAAAGGGAAGTGCATAAGAGAAGTGTCAGTGTAAGAGCAGGAGTGCAAAGCTCAAGATTATGAGGCTCAAAGAATGATTCTGGAAAGAGGGGGGGGGAAATATAGAGACTTTTGTTCGATAACTGTTAAGTTATGCCTACGTATCCTCTCGTGCAATGAGGAAGTCAGAACACCGTAGTTCGACCCAAAGAGACTGAAAGACAAATTGACTTGTGAACTGCTTACTTGTCTATGCTCAAGTGTATGACCTGTCTGGCTCAGGTGCAAACTGTCTTGCATTAGACGGAAGAAGCGAATTCTCGTTTGTGAGTGAATGAGATGAGAGAAGAATCCCGGAGGAGACGATTATTGTTTGTTTTTTTGTGTTTTCATTTTTTTATTGCTTTTGGAAATGGGTCATAAGTTAATGAGCTTAAGCCTAAACCAATGGGTTAGTAAACTCATCACATCGATTAGGGGTAATGAGAATACCTTAAGTGTGAAGTCAGCATCTCACACTTAATCACCCTGATGTAGGATTAAGATCATTAACCTACTTATGATTATTTAGATGTTTTCGTTGTTTTTGTTTAGTGTTAAGTAATGAGTTTAAGCCATAATCAAGAATTAAATGGACCCATTACACCATCCTAATAGAAGGATAATAGATGGGAACATTTAAGCTGAGGAAAGCTCCTCAACTTAATCCATGATTAGGGATTAATCTCATGACAAAACAAAGCCTTTATTAGAGTGGATTTTAGTTAATGATAAGATGAAGAAGTGTTTTTTATGGTTTGTGAGACAACTTGAGGGGGACTTGTCCATTAACACTAGGGTTAGTCCTTCTTAACCAATTAAGGAAGAATTAGAACCCTAATGCAAGGCCCAAGTTACAAGCTTAATGTCTTGATGATTATTAAGTGGGTTGATTAAAGGATTTAAACACATTAAGGGTTTAACACTTAGGATTAAAGTTATACACTCCATCCTAATAGAAGGATGCAGGCATAAGCTTAATCACAAAGCCTTAAAGCCTTTAGGGTTTAATCCCTGATTATGAGATGAGAGGAGAAGACTCAAAGATGACACAAAGGTAAAACTAAATGGGGAACTAATCACAACCTAGTTGTTATCATGCTTGGTTGTTCCTAGGGTTTATGAGGTTTAAGAGAAAGATCTTCAGAGAGACCACCATGAGAAAAGCAGATGAAAGGAGGAAGGAGCAGAGAGAAGCAAAACAACTTGCTTCACTTAAGAAGACAAGTTGCTTGAAGAAAGAAAGTAAGATGAACATTAATGAGCAAACTCACTCAAACACACAAGATAAAATGCAGCAATGATGCATAAGGGAGATGAAAAGAGATTGTGAGAAGTGAAGGCAAATTCACTTCTCAAACAACTTACCACCTGAAATGTTAGCATAAGAAATGAAATGCAATGCAAATGAGATGGAATGGCATGATGCAAGACAAATTCAGAAGCAAACACATGATGTTAATGATGCTAAGAGATGATACAAACATGAGGCAAGGCAAGAGAATGGTCAAACAAGCATAAGGATGCAAATGAGGCATGTATTGAACCATGGATGTTCATGAAAAGTTATGAAATGCAAAGGACATACAACATGACAAATGAGAGATGCAATGACCAAACATGATTCTAATATGTCCTAAGATGTATCATGAATCAAATGAATGCACAAAATGTCATGGAAAGTCAATGGATGCAAGCAAATGAGAAATGGATGCAAAAGAAGGCACAAATTAGGGTTTCATGCATCACACAAAGCAAAAATCCAAAACCAGAAGCAAACAACATGATAAAAATTTGAAAATGCAATCAAAAATACCCTAAACCTATACAAACTTACTGCCCAAAGGAGAGGATCCAACTCTTAACTTATTGAAAGTTATGAATTTCCTAAGATTGCTAGGGTTTTGGGGTACCTCACCAAGAAAAATGCAAAACAAATGGAAAATGCAAGATCAATTCAAATCAAATTTATCCTACAAACTACATGCTATGCAAGATGCAATGCCAAAAGAATCATCATCCAACTCTCAATGGTTAGGCAGAAATGAATTTTTGAAGTTTGAAACAAAATATTGCCTAAAAATGAAATTTAATCCAATGAAAATGATCAAAAGGCATCAAGAACAAAAAATAAATTTGGTTTGAGAGTTGGACAATGTTTCTAAATGTTTTTAAATGCTATGTGAATTTTTGGGTGATTTTTAGAAACCTAAATGGTATTTTAATTAATTAATTCCCATTAATTAATTAAAATAAACATTTAAATATTTTAGAAATACAAATTTTATGCAAAAAATAAAAATAAAAATATTTTGGGAATGAGAAAAATATTCTAAGTCAGCATGCAAAAAATGAGATTTTTGTGATTTGTTTTACTATTTTTAATAAAATGAGAAAGAAAATGCAAGAAAAATGAAATTAAAATGAATTTTAATGAGAAGTCAACAGATCCAGTGGCTGAGATTTAAATGGGACGCGCGGGAGTTGACTGGCGCCAGATCTTGTGGTTGAAATTCAAACTGACTAAACCTAATTAATTAATTAATTTAATTAAATGAGATTAGGGTTTAATGAAATGATCCAGACCATCAAAACGCGCGCGGGTCAATGGAAGTCAACCAGATCTAAGGCCTACATTCAAAGTTGGTTAATTACACAGATTAGGGCTTAATGACCCTCAGGTGGCCGGAGAAGACTTCCGGTCGTCTTCTTCGGCGAGACCTTCAACCTATCTCTCTCAAAACCTCACTAAAACATGCCAAAATATCCAGATCAACTCAACTAAACATCCTAAACAAGAATCCAACAACAAAACTTATTTATTTTTCATGAATCACGAAGAACAAACAAAAATCAAATTCATGGGCAAAGTTTCAGACAAACCATACATCCTCATTTCTGCATCATTTTCAAAAATTCAAAGCTCATTGCATTCAGGGAAGCATGTAGATCATTTTAGTAACTTAAAACAAGGTTTCTGGAAAAAGTATTTTTCGAAGCTACCTGAAGTGAAGCTTTCAGTTTGGAGCTTTCAGGCTGCCTCCTTGCTTCAAAACCTCTCCAATGGACCTCCTGAAGATGCTTTGAGGCTTGGTTTGAGTGTATGGTGGCTGGTTTGTGAGATTGATCAAGTTCTGTTCAGTGAGGGGTGAGAATCGTGTTTTGATTTCAGGGGGTTACAAGGATGAATGAGGGCAGGGATGTGATCAGGGGAGCATGCTGAGTGATCCTGTGAAGTTTGTTTTTATGTTTGATGATTTGTGATGTGTTTCGAATGAAAATGCATAGGAGGCATAAACTTGGAACTATGGCTTGGAGAGTGTTTCAGGCTTGTGTGTGTGGTGTGTTATGTTGCATTTGGTCCACTTATCACAACTAGAGAGGTCAGAGGAGTTGGTGTGGCACAGGCTGATTGGTATGGGTTTTTTTGCAAAAAAGTCAAGTTTTGTGTAAGAGAGGTATGGGCCATGGCAGTGAGGGTACAAAGCATGGCTTGGCTGCAGCTTGAATCAGGGAGAGCCATGGAAAAGGATTAGAGGCAATGCAGCAAGTGGGCTAGGGTTTATCATAGGTTTTGCAACTTTAATCAACTTTGGCCCTTTTGAAGTTTCTTGATCCATAAGTCATGAAAGTAGGCAAACCTTTGGTGCATTCTGAATTTTAGGTCTTGGTTTATGGTTGTACAAAGATTAGAAGTCACTTTAAGGTTTCAATTTGCTTTGGCAAGGGATTTTGCAACTTTGCCTCTTTGGTGCATAACTTGAAATTATGTGATTTTTCCCAACTTTGACAAGCCATAACTTTTGATCCAAAATGAATTAGAATGAGTTCTTGTACTTTTTGAAAAGGGAATGATCCATTCTACAACTTTCATGACCAAAGTTTTCTCATTTGAAGCATTTTTGAATCAAAAAGCAAGGGTTGAAAAAGTTTCCCAAAATGGCAAGTTTCCATTACAAGTCATTTTCCCAAAAAGGCAACTTTGCAAAAGGCTTGAAATTATTCAATTTTGTGAACTTCTAACATCTTCTATGATCAAATAAAGATCATACACATTCAAAATGATGATGAACACCCCTTGGTTGGGTCATTGGGGGCCTCAGATGCCCTGATTTTGCACTGACTTGCTCAAGAAGTCAACTCTTGATTAGATGCCTTCCCCAAGGAATTTCTTCATGAAAATTGACATGCATGATCCCTATAACATATAGAGACCAATAGAAACAAGAATGACCAAAAATTTTGGAGTTATGGCCTCTGAAACCAAAACCCTAATTCTAGGTCATCTGTGCAGTTAATCCTGGCTCTGCTTCCATGCCATTTCCAGTTCTTGTGATTCTTTGACTTTCTTGACTTTGTGAGGATATAATATGATGCTTGAACATACATGGACCCCTTTGAAGTGATTGAAGACCTTTGGATTGGCTCAAATGGCTCTTGAATAGCTCAAACCACAAACCCTAGATGCAGATGACTTAGGAGCAATGCAGTGAATCAAAGATGTGGTATGAGATGCTATGATTGAACTTTATGCATATGAAAAGATCACAAGCCATGGTGTGAATGGGTGAGGGCAAATTTGGGGTGTTTACACTGAGCAGTGTTGTCTACCAGAACATCAATATGAGGAAGTGGAAAGTCATCTTTGGGGCTGGCCTTGTTCAAATCCCTGTAGTCTACACACATACGTACCTTACCATCTTTCTTTGGTACCGGTACCACATTTGCAACCCACTGAGGATAAGAAGTCACAGCTAAGAACCCTGCATCAAACTGTTTCATCACCTCTGCCTTAATCTTCTCTGACATTTCAGGACGCATGCGACGAACCTTCTGCTTCTTTGGACGACAATCTTCTTTTACTGGTAAACGGTGAACCACAATGTCTGTATCCAACCCTGGCATATCTTCATAGGACCAAGCAAAGATCTCCAGATAATCATGTAACATCTGAATCAATCTGCTCTTGACACTATCCTCTAATTCAGCCCCTATCTTGACTTCTTTCCTGTTTTCTTCAGTTCCTAGATTCACAACTTCGATTGGCTCTTCATGTGGCTGTATAGCTTTCTCTTCTTGTTGTAACAACCTAGCAAGCTCTATAGGTACTTCACAATCGTCCTCATTTCCATCTTCAGCTTGATAGATCGGATTCTCGAAATTATAATTGGCAATAGTAGAACTGTTATCAACAGGATCCAGAGTGGATGAGGATCTGCATTTTAGTGATGTGGGTGTGTGTAAGAACACATAGCTGATAAAACAAAAATAATAAAATAAAGACAAGGAACACAACATTTACGAAAACGAAACGTCCATTGATTTTTATTGAATGAAGTATGCAAATGAAATGACATCCCGAAACGAGCACACCATTGTGCCCCGGGTAAGGCACAAGGCTTAAGAGTTTAATTGTTCAAAAATTACAAATTTAAAAGTAACAACACAGTAATAGTATTTACTCCTGACTAAAGGAGATAGGAATAACATCGTCCGCTTTCCAATTATTGAGCCCAGCACCCACAGTAGGAAAACTCCAAGCATCCAAGTTGTAATCTTCATCATAGTCACCCACAACATTGATCTGATCTTTCATAATCCCCTGCTTGGTGATACGAACAACACGAGCACGACGAACAGCCTTCTGGGACTCTTCATCCACCACAGCTCTAGCATCTTTGAGGGAGGCCATTGTAGGAGGTACTCTGGTGACCACATGAACTTTCTTGACAACAGGAGGAGCTTCATAATTATTAACAACCCAAGGAACTACTTCGAACGTCTGGCACGGAGTTTCAACATATTCACCTTCCACTTCAAGATATTTAAAGGTGTTCACATGGCTAACTATATATTCTTCCTCTTCGTAAATAGTGACAACTTTTCCTTCTACTAGATATCTCAGCTTCTGATGTAAGGTGGAGGTTACAGTACCTGCCTCATGGATCCAGGGACGCCCAAGCAAACAAGAATACGAAGGACGAATATCCATTACATAAAAAGTAGCATTGAAGACTTGAACCTACTTTTATTGGGAGATCAATTTCTCCATGCACCACTCTTCTCGAGCCATCAAAAGCCTTCACCACTATATTACTAGGCTTCAACATAGCATCTTTAGGACTAAGCTTATTCAGAACTTCTTTGGGCAACACATTCAGCGAGGAACCATTGTCTATTAACACATGTGACAGGGTAGTGCCCCTGCATTCAATAGAGATATGTAGAGCCCTGTTATGATCCCTCTTGGCAGGAGTCAAATCGGCATCGGAGAAACCTAACCCATTATCATAGGTCAAGTGTGCCACACAATTTTCAAACTGATCTACAGAAATCTCATTTGGTACGTGAGCAGTCTTCAAAAATTTAATCAAGGCTTTAGCATGAGCCTCAGAACACAACAATAAAGACAACATGGAAATCTTGGAGGGAGTATGCCCCAATTGATCAACAATATCATAATCACTTTTGCGAATGATCTTCAGTACTTCTTCCATCTGCTTAGAAAGGTCATCAGCAGTTGGTATATTAGTTTGCACAGGTTCAATAACAAGACCTTTGCCCCGAGCATCAACAGTGGAGGTAGTAGTTTGAGTAACTGTATTCTTGGAGGTAACCGGAGGAGAGAAAACTCTTCCACTTCGTGTGATCTTACTAGATCCGGAAATATTATCAACATCAAGGTTTCCATTAGCAACAGGTGTTTCAGCTAAGGGTTCTTGCTTAACACCATGAATATAAACATCGGAGCCATAATGCCAAGGCACAGCTTTATCAGAAGTATATGGAATAGGACCAGGAATGGTAATGATCATAGGAGCCACTCTAGCTTCAGCAACAATCTTCACAGGGCCTTCAGCAGTAATTTTAATTGGACCCTTACGAGTGATTTTCACAGGTCCCTTGGAAGTAATCCTTACCGGCACTTTATCCACCATATCTACCTCTTCAACCTTCGCACCTTTAGTTATATGTTCAACCATGCTCTCCACAGAAGGCGTCCTCTCAAACAATATTGTGTAATTGTCCATGAGGCGTTGAATTCCGTCCTTCAACTTCCAGCAACTATCCGGTTTATAAGCACAATAGAAACAATCTTCATGACAACCTGGAAAGAACCCAGCTTGTACCAACTTCTTCTTGATAACAGATAATGGTGTAGTCACGTCTGCAACTGAGGAAATACGTGAAACTTCATCAATGGCATTGACAGTCTTTTCATGATTTGGCATGGGAGCAGTAATTACATTTGGAGTACCTGGAGGGTCAAACTCAATCTCTCCAGCATCAATCATATCCTGGATTTTATTCTTCAATATCCAGCAACTATTGGTATCATGTCCCTGACAATTTGAATGATATGCACATCGTGCATTAGGATTGTACCTAGGAGAGGTAACATTGGGATTCTGAGGAGGGTCCCTCAAAGTGATGAGTTCACCCTTCAACAAGTGTTGCAAGGCATGGGCCAGTGACATGTTGAGCTTGGTGAACTGTCTTCTAGGCCTCTGCTGATTTCCCTGTGGTGGCTCTGGTGTTGCAGGAGTAGGGTTAGAGATATGAACTGCACTCACAGATTGGTGCCTCCTATTACGATCAGGTTGACCATAAACAACATTTGACTCTTTCTTCCCACTAGGGGGTTTCTTTGCAGTACTGGATGAAGATGCACCCACTTGGATCTTGCCACTCCTTATACCACTTTCTACGCGCTCTCCTGTCATTATCAACTCAGTGAAGCCAGATGATGAGCTTCCAATGAGATGACTGTAAAAAGGACCATTCAACGTACACATGAACATATCAACTAACTCCCGGTCAGTTAGAGGGGGTTGCACTCTTCCAGCCAAATCTCTCCACTTCTGGGCATACTCCTTGAAATTTTCTTTAGCACCCATAGACATGCTTTGTAGTTGCATGCGGGTAGGGGCTAGATCAGCATTGTATTGATATTGCTTATAAAAGGCCTCAGCAAGATCATTCCAATCACGGATGTTGACACTCTCCAACTGATAGTACCATTCCAATTGAGCTCCAGATAAGCTCTCTTGGAAGAAATGGATCCACAACTTCTTATCAGCAGTATGGGGTTGGATTCTCCGGACATAAGACCTCAAATGCAACTTGGGACAAGAGACACCATCATACACTACAAAAGCAGGAACCTTGAAACCAATAGGTATAACCACTCCAGATATCAAACTCAGGTCTTCAAAATCCAGCCCAGAAGACTTTTGCAATTCCATAGCATCCATTCTATCCACCAGCATCTTGAACTTATCTTCATTAGGATCATGATAATAATTTGCTTCAGAATCAGAGTCCCCCATTGTATATGGAGACTGCCTCCCTCTTTCTCAGACTCTTCAAACTCATAATCTTCAACCTGTTCTTTGGTCTTGACAGGGCCTCTGAACCTTCTTCCCATGTTGATCAGGCCTCCTGACCTTCTAGTCTTCTTAGTCTTCTTGGCCAGCAGTGTCTTCAATTCATCCTGCCCCTTTGACAGGTTTAGGATCAGCTCTTGGAACTGTGCATTTTGTGCCTGGAGATCTTTAACTGTTTGTTCAAGAGCCATTGCTGAAATAAACAGCGAGAAGATAAGAAACCTGTGCACAAGAAACCTGTGATGCAATGATATGATGTATAAATGTGTATGCAATGTTTTCAAGGACCGCAGGATTTAAATTTGTTTAAACAATCAAAAAGTAAACTTTTATTAGTAATAAATTTGTTTGCCCCTTGGGCTTACAATAAAAATGAAATAAATACAAAAGATGGGGTTTTAAGTCTCCCATGGACGTTTCCTCTTTGTGTTGAGGTATGAGTTGAGATTCCGCTCCTCGTGAAGTTGTTTTGTTAGCTCCAGGATTCTTTCTTGACTTGCTTTGTAATGAGTCTCAAAAGTATCTCGTTGCTCCTTCAACTGGATCCAGGACCTCTGTAAGTCTTCCATGTCAGTGGGCATGTCTGGGTGAAGGATGGTATAAGAAGTATCCCCTTCAGCAACAGGCTCCATAGTAACTGGTAGGATGGCAGGATATGGCATCATAAGAGTCTGAGCACGAGATCGCACCCATCTGAGATAAGCTTCCATAGGAATAGTGTACTTAGGCTCCAGAGTCTTGCTGTCAACCTTGTTCACTTTACCCCATGCTCGTATGAACCTTTGACGGTAACCTTGCAGATCGTTGTCGTAGTCAAACACAATACCCTAAATCAACATGTCATGTGGACCATCACTCCGAGCGTAACCAAACTGTCGTAAAGCTAAGGAAGGGTTGTAAGTAATTCCCCCTCTCATGCCTAGAAGTGGCACATTAGGGAACTCCCCACAACGGTCAATGATAGTAACATTCTCCATAGATCGAGAGCACCAATGAATATCTGAATGAGAGAGTGACATAATCCTCTTGGACCACCTGAACCCTTGTTCATTCTTCATCACTGATCGAGGAAGGTGAGAAATAAACCACCTAGATAGCAAAGGTATGCAGCACATCAGAGTTCCTCTTGCCCTTGTAGTACGGGTATGAAGAGAATGTAGGATGTCTCCAAGCAATGTAGGCACTGGATTGTGACTTAGAAATATGTTGATGGCATGAACGTCTATGAACTGATCTGGATTGGGGAACAACACTAAGCCATAAATCAACAAGGCTAAGATCTCCTCAAAAGCATCATAGCTCATAGCCTTAAAGAACACTTGAGCCTTCTCTATCAACACCTTAGCGAGAATACCCATAACTCCGCTTCTCGTTTCTAGAACAATGTCTGACTTCTTCAGATGTAGAGCTGCAACAATAACTTCAGGTTTAGGCTCTTTCTCTAAGCCTGTGAAGGGTTTCTGATCAAGGATAGGTATACCCAATAGTTTGGAGAACTCTTCCATTATAGGAACCAGTTGATAGTCGGGGAATGTGAAGCAATGGTGCTTAGGATCAAAGAACTGAAACAGGACACTCATCATGTCTTCATTGAACCCTGAAGTGACTAGATCTAGTAGGTGACCATGTCTTTTAATGAACTGGGAGTTTTCAGAAACCTGGGAGACCAATTCCTTAAGCTTAGGAGATATTCCTACAAAGTTGATCCGGATAGTATTCCTACGAGCAGAAGCCATGACCTGCAACAAAGAACAAAGATAAATCCTTTGGTCCTTGAAATGGTTAGTGAAAATGCTATGCTTATGATGCATGATGATGTTATGATGTTATGTTCAATCACAAACATGGGGCACACACAAACAAGTCACACCATAGCCCTAGGTTTAAAGACTTGCATGAGGTTCAAAGGTAAGTACCCTCCCCTGAAGTTTAGATGGTTCATCCTGTCCTATAAAGTAACCAGGTTCTAAGGGATCTCAATATCATTTATCCTTCTCAAGGGTGGTTGTTCAGTAGGCAACTTACTTGCCAACCAAAACCCTCCAAGTTTAGGATCTCAATAAGCGTAGTATCGAGTATCAACCAACTTCAGTCTGCACCAAAGCCGGTTATCTCACTACTTTTCTAAAGGCCAAGATGAGATAACTAGGGTTCTAAAAGTTAGTTAGTGCATTGACAACGTATGGCAGCCTCATATTATCCTCAACTTGACTTAAGGAACATAAGCACCAACCAAGAAGTCACACTAACTATGGCCACCAGATCAACCATATCGGTATACGCCGTACAGTTTCCTTGGTCTATTGCCATTTACCTAAGGTACACTAGATTCGGGTTAGGATCTTTCACACATAAGAGCACCCAACAGATAAGTATAAAGCAAACAAGGCAAACAATTTTAAAGTGATCTAATTCCTAAGGGTACCCCTCTTTAATATTAATCCCCAGCAGAGTCGCCAGTTCTGTAACACGGTGGGAGAAATGACTTTAGTTATGTTGCGGATAGCAAGAGTCGCCACCGACTTTTATTTTATCCAAAGGAAAGGGCATAAAAGAACAGGAAAGACCTTAAAAGATTTTTGGGTTCGGGGGGTAGGTTATGTAAAGGGAAGGTGTTAGCACCCTTTACATCCATGGTTATCCATGGGCTCTTAGTTACTTAGCTCACTTTAAAATGTTTTTGAAATGTGTAGTGTGTGATTAGAAATTTTCTTAAGTACTTTATAATGATCCATGTACGGATATATATAAAGCCTTTGTTTTGAAAATTTTTTGAAATGTGAAGTGTATTTGAAATGTTTTGAAAAAGGTGAGCAAGTACATAAGAGGAACCTACCCTAAGTTAAATCTTTTCTGTTCTTAAATATCCTTTAAATGGTAAGACTATCCCTATTATTAAGGAATAGGTAGTCATTACCTTGGATGTGTGAGGGACAAGTGAAGGGACATCTGTGATTAGGCAACTGTAAGGTGTATTTAGCAATTCGAAGGGACTTATCATCTTTATTCGAAAGGGACAAGATCATTACGAAGGCAACCATGAAGGGACTTGATCTTTTTATCTGTTAAGGGACTAGATGATATGAGAGAAGGGACTTTGCTTTACACCTTACTTGACCTTTTGTTTAGGCAACATGAGAGGTAACCCTTAAGAATGTGAGATGGCGATCAAAGATCGACTTACGTGTGTGAGTGTACCAATTCAAATATTTGTCTTGAGATTAATGATCTAAATTCAATTTTACATACAAACATATTTTACACTCCCTATTTTACTAACCATAACAATTAAAAATAAATAATAAAAATAATACTACAACTATTACATAAATTGCACAATTACATAATAATAATAATAAAATAAAATAAATAATCATATAATCAATAAATAAATAAAGGGGTTAGTAATAATAAACAAAATAAATATAAGAAGAAGAAATTAGTATAATAATATAATAATGAATTAAAAGTTCAATTTTAAATAAATAATTATTTTTTAAGATTTTTAATAAAAGAAATAAATAATGAATATTATATACTAATAAAATATGATTAATAGTCTAATTATCTAATTTTATATACATATTATAAAAATATCTAATTATAATTAAATAAGCATATAAAGAAAATAATAAATTATATTCATAAGATAAGATTAGGTTTTAATTATTTAGAAAAATAAGTATGGATTTACTACTTAACTAAATTATTTAAATTATAAAACTACATATAATATGAACAAATTATAAAATTAAAATAAACAAATAAATTAATATTTACAATGTAATTAAGCTTCATGAAAAGAAAATTAGGGTTTATCAAAATAAATTAGGGTTTATGAGTTTAGAAAGTAGAATTAGGGTTTTATTTATTAATTTACAAAACAAATCCGTTTATTTACAAATTATATATATATTTAATAATATGAACATATAATATATAAATATAAATAATTAAATTTTGAAAATAAAGTTTGATTAGAAAAAAAAATGAATTTTAGGTATAAGAAATAATATAGATCATTTTAACATTTTTAAGAAATTAATTAAGTTTAATTATAAAATATAAACAAAATAAATAAAAGAATGAAAAAGAAGAAAACATACCTGGGGCTGGGATTCGAACCCAGGCCCTAGGCTTTACTCCCTCAAGACCAACAAGCCAGCCACTGGGCTACGCGCGCGCAGGTGATATGGAATGAGTACCAATGTGTTTTGTTTCTTCACCTGTAAAATCGTAAAAAAAGCAAAACAATACAAAATGGCCTGGGGGGAATCGAACCCAGGACCATTCATTCATTAACAAACGCGCATACCAACTGAGCCATTATGTTCTTCTGGAATAAGTATCACAACAATAAAATAAAATACAATATCAAATTTTGAAATAAGAATTTGGCGCGCTGAGCTTCTTCTTCTTCCTCGTACCCTGCGAATTTTGCTACGAATTTAGCTGGGATTTTTCCTACGAATTTGTTTTCGCAACAGAACCTAGGTTTCTCCAATCACCATGAAACCTGTAAAATCTTAACAAATTGATTATGCCATAGTGATCCTTACATCATATACAATTCATCCATGTTGTTAGAATTTATTTATATCACCCCAATCATAAAGCCCCAAATCGGGAGCTTAAACCCTAACAATGGTGATTGTTGATACCTGCACAAAAACTCCAAACAAACCAGCCAGAAACAATGTATAGAACACTACAAACAACATACAATCATCAAAATCCAGTAAAAGATCATAAATCTATGCATTCGAAAAAATCAAGAACACACAAAAAATGTGATTCGGCCTATGCATATGAGCATGATTGTGATGCTTTTAAGGATTGGAATAGGTTCAGTGATGTCCAAGGAATGTTTTGCAACCTTTAGAATGCCTTGAGAGAGCCTCTAACCAAGAATCCGAATTTGATATTTTTGATGAATTTTGTGAAGTTTGAATGTGTTGTTTGAGGCTGCAAATTCGTCCCCTTGCATTGTAATTAGTTTGTGTACATATAGTGGATGTAATTAGGTCAAGACAACATGGATTTATGGGCTTTTTGAATGCCTTGAGTGTGAAGGAATGTCATGATCCAAAAATATGAAAAAATCAAATATTTGTATTCCAATCTGGTCTAGCACGAATTTGCACAAGATCCAATCATGTTAAACAGCATTGATGAATTTCTAGAAGAAGAATCATGTCCAAATATTGATTTTTAGATTTTATTTTGATTTAATTTGATTTAAAATGAATAAAATTCAAATAAATATCAAATAAAATATAAAAAATCAGAATTGCTTGTCATTGGGTCGTGTGGGATGATATCACAAGGATTGGGTTGCATAATGGTAGGCCCATTTGGAAAAAATTGATTCTAAGACCCCATTTGTTCAATATTCTTCTCAAAAATTTCCCAACTTTGCAAAGACACAAATCCCTCAATTTTAATGCTATGAAGGTGTTCTTGGACATTTTGGAAAGCTTAAAGAGTCCTCTAACCAACCCCATTGGTTTCATGTCCATATCTTTTACCATTCTCAAGTTATGCTCTTTTGAAGTTGTTGACTTTTTGTTGACTTTCAAAAGGACCTATAATGTCTTAGCTCATACCTTCCAAATGAAGCATTTTTGGGCTTGGCTTGTGAGACACAAAGTTGTAGAGAATTCAATTTCCTTCAAAATGAGCTTTGTATGGAAAATTCTTGATGAAGCATGTGAAAGTTATGGCTGGTCAAAGTTCAGTTGACTTTTCCTGAGAAAACCCTAATTTAGAAACTCCTGATTCTTGATGATCTGAAATCTCCTTGATGAATCATGATCAACCCTTGATCAAATGATAAATTTTACTTCATATACTTGATGTTGGCATAAAATCATGAAGTTTGACTTTGGTTTGACCACAGTTGACCTCAGTTTGACTTTTTAACTGCTTTGACTGATTTTGACCTATCTGATCATCTGACTGAGCAAACCTTTGAGAAAAGTCTTGAAACTTATCATGGGGATTCTTAAACACATATAAGATGTTATGAAGCTCACTTGAAGTCTTGGAAGTCCATTTAGCCTGATTAAAGTCAAAACCCTAGTTTAGGATGCATTGCTTAGGAGGATGCATTGTCTGGGGGAAATGTCAAATCTTCTGACTAATTGTGAACCTTGTGAACCTCATGAGATGTCTTGTAAACCTTGTGAGCCTCTTAGTACACAAAATCTTGTCTTGTGAGGGCAAATTTTGAGGTGCAACACTTCCACCTGCAACGGTAGGTCGTGAATGGGAAGTTTTGATGGGTGTCCCTAAAGCAGAAGAGGAAGATCTTCAAGGCGTTCTCGGATTTGATCCTGGATTTCAAAGACCGCTACTATCTACTCAAACTGATCTCTGGTTGTGCTTTGAACTCTTGCAAGTTCTAGGGGTTGGACGTTGACGACCAGGGCAATGTTCTGTTGGATGAGGATGGGAATGAGGTTCCCCGGCTACTGCTGAAGTTTCTTTTTTCTTGGTTTCGAAACCATTTTACCCGAGGAACCGATGAATATTTAGAGATCGGCTCTGCTCTGGACGATAGCGATCAGGATAGCTATGAGATCCTGATGAGCTACGTCTCCAAGATAACGATGAAGGTGCACGTGGACAAACACGACCACGCTATCCTGGACAAAGATGTGGGTGCCAAGGTGATCGCAAGGTTTATTGAAGTGTCAAAGCTCCTAGGTTATGTGATGGACAGGGATGTCCGCGAGTACCTTGGTAGATTTAATATTTATAATTTCATGTGCTCGTTTTTTATTTGTTCACCTCTAACCATTTTGTTTTATGTCTTTTTAGATTCAATGGTGAATCCTCAAGACAAATTGATAGCCAACTTCAGCAGAAAAAGGGTGCCCAAAAAATTGACGCAGACACGCTTGAGCATTAAAGTGGTCACGGGTTCGGGAACATTTTCACCGGCTTCTCATGGTTCTCCTGGGGGGGACTTCCAGAGTGGGGAAGAGACCTAGACCTGACAATGTTGTCAACTTGGATGTAGCTTATCTGAAACGTTCCTTAGAGCTCCCTCCATGCATCCTTAAACTGAACTTCTTTGAAGAGCACTCCCTCCAGGTCCAACGAGCAGATACCCTTCACATAGAGAAGACTAGCCGACCGGACAGGCGTGCTTTGTTGGCGCAGGATGCTAGTTCGATCGTGCGAGTATTAGAGATGGCTTCGATGTTTGTCGAGGGGACTGCCACCCAGGAGGAGCAGATCAACAGGATGAAGGCTCAGCTTTCTACTTCTGAGGAGCTATCAGGGGAACGAGAGAAGTCTCTGAACAGGGCCTCTAAACGGGTTAAGAAACTGGAGGAGTCAGTAGCTTCTGCTGAAAAGACTTCTGAGGAGGAGGTTGCTCGTTTGAAGGCTGACTTGGCCCTAGCTAAGGAGGAATCTGAAGAGATAAGATCCCTGAAGACTCGGGCAGAGTTGCTAGCCAAGATCGAGGAGGCATGCGTTGATCTTAAAGAAATGTCTGGTGTCGCTTTCAAGAACGCGGTCGAGCAATTGAAAATAGTTAACCATGGCTTGAAGTTCAACGAGGAAGGCACCAGTTTCATGTAAAAAGCTGAAGATGACGTTATCCACATCCCCTACTTTCTCAAGGAATCCGAGCAGGCCACCCTTATGGACGAAGACCTTGGGAACATTGTTGAGGGCCACCTAGGAGCCGACGACGAAGCTTGAGTTGTGATTTTTCTTTGTATGTTTTTTTTGGCTGGCCTGCGCGCCATAGCCTTTTATCTTTTGACGGGGGAGTATGCTCCCCCTTATATGTAATCTAAGAACAAATTGGTCCTTGTGGACGCATTTTAATGTTTCATGTTTGCGAACTTGGTGGTCGGTTTCTATACTTTATTGTTCTCAATGCGTCCGTCGGAGGACATATTTTATTTATTATTTTCACTAAGTGTTTATATTTCGGGAAGGTAATGCTCGGTTTCAATATCTGTTTGTTTGGGGTACTGGGCAGAATGCCATCCGTAAGGTTGGTTGGGGAATGATGCTCGGAACATGTTGATGATTCGGGCTTCGTGGCGCAAACATCCCATCGCGAGTTGGGTGTTCTTTCTAGTCATGGTACTTAGGTGAAGATGGACTCGTTTGAGGATCCAATTGTGTGATGAGGACCGTCCTCGTTCTTGAGGAGGATCTCACTGAACTAAATGTATAGCATGCAATACTTGTACCTAGGTATGCATTTTTAGGTCGGTGCTAGTGTCGGCTGACGCCTCAACTGTAGTATTGTTTGAGTTTCTCGGTGTTCCAAGTACGAGCAAGTTCTTCCCCTTGTAAATTCTCCAAGTAATACACCCACTTGTCTGTCTTTGCTCGGACTCGGTAGGGTCCTTCCCAATTAGTGGTCAGTTTTCCCTCTTTGGAATCTTTGTGATTTCTTCTGAGGATGAGGCTACCGATTGGAAAATCCTGTTTGATGACCTTAGCGTCATGTCTTAAAGCAATCTTTTGTTTCAGGGTTTCTTCACGTAGGGCTTCTCCCGACCTAACCTCCATGACTAGATCGAGCTCCTCGCATAGTATTTCTGCGTTGGTATCCTCGTCCATAGGAGCTTATGTCCGTCTGGACTGGATGTGGATTTCTACGGGAATAACGACTTCTGACCCGTATGTAATTCGAAAGGGGGGTTTCCCCGGTGGTCAAGTGGGAGTGGTCAGGTAAGCCCATAGGACGTTGTGTAACTCTTCGGCCTACGGTCTCATGATCTCATCGAACCTTCGCTTGAGGCCTCGAAGGATGACCATGTTCGCTGCCTCAGCTTACCCGTTGGTTTGCGGGTGTTCCACATATGCGAAATGTTGTTTGGTTCCGACGTCGGCGAGGAAATCTTGGAAATTCTTGTCCGTGAACTGAGTACCGTTGTCGGTAACGATCGTTTGAGGTATCCCAAAACGAGCGAGGATGTTACATTTGAAGAAACATAGTATGTTAAGGGCTATGATCTTGGCCAGGGGTTCGGCTTCGATCCACTTCATGAAGTAGTCGACACCGAAGATTAGGTACTTGTTTTGCTTTGAACTGACGACAAAAGGGCCGAGGATGTCCAGGCTCCACCATGCGAATGGCCATGGAGAAGACATCATTTTCAGCTTGTTTGGTGGGGCGAGGTGCATGTCCCCATGTTTTTGGCATTTGTCACATTTATTCATATGCTCCTTTGCGGCGGTTTGCATTGTAGGCCAATAGTATTCTTCCTGGAGGGCTTTCCTTGCGAGGGACCGTCCTCCCAAGTGTTGGGTGTTGATTCCTTTGTGGATCTCACGCAAAACGTGCATGACTAATTCTTCTTCGACGCACCTGAGGAGGGGTACGGAGAACCCTCGTCGGTAAAGTTTACCTTCGATCAGGACGTACGAGCACGATCTTTGTTTGACAATGCTAGCCTCATTCGGGTCTTTAGGAAGCTCGTCGCTGGTTAGAAATTTGTACACAAGGGTCATCCAGAAGTTAGCGTCACCGAAGATATTGATGTCTAAAGTTGCCTTTGATCCTTCGATGCTAGGTCTTAGAAGTATTTCTTGAATGACCGATTTATTTCCTCCTTTCTTCTTCGTACTCGCAAGTTTTGAGAGAATTCTTGCTCGAGTGTTGTTTTCACGGGGGACATGCCTTACTTCCACGTATGTGAATTTCACGATCTTTTTCTTGACGAGGGTTAAGTATTCTGATAAGATGTCACTTTTGACTTGGTACTCTCCTTTGACCTGCATGGCCAATAGTTGGGAATCTGTGCAGATGGTGATCTCCTCTTCCCCTAGGTTGTCGGTCAGCCTCAACCCTGCGAGGAATGCCTCATACTCCTCTTGGTTGTTAGAGGGATACTTCGATTAGAATACCTTCCTCGTTTTCCAAGATGACCCCCGCTCCGCTACCCATCGAGCTCGATGCTCCGTCCACAAAAATGGTCCATTTTATGGATTGGCAGGTCAGGCTATCCGGGGTGACCATTTCGGCCACGAAATCGGAGAGGGCCTTGATGGCGGCTCTACTTTCGTACCAAATTTCGAATTTCGACAGTTCGAGCGACCATTTCAACATTCTCCCGACCATATCTGGTCGTCCGAGGAGTTGTTTAATGGGTTGATTCATTCGTACGACGATCATATGCGCGAGGAAATAATGCCTAAGTCACCTTGCTGCGTGAAGGAGTGCGAGGGCTACTTTCTCAATTTGCTGATACCTGATCTCAGGCCCCTGTAGGGCTTTACTCGTGAAGTAAATCGGTTTTTGGCCTTCGGGCACCTCTCTTACGAGTGAGGCGCTTATGGCTTCGTTTGTGACTGCGAGGTAGAGGAATAGAGTTGCCCCTACTTCAGGTCAGAACAGAACCGGGGGTTCCGACAGGGTCTTCTTGAGGTGTCTTAGGGTCTGCTCGCAATCCCCGGTCCATTCAAAAGCTGCCTCCTTGCGGAGGAGCTTGTAGAAGGGGAGGGCGTGTTGGGTCGACTTCGCACGAAGCGTGATAGCGATACGAGTACCCCGTTCAAAGACTGGATGGATTTTGTAGATTTCGGCGGGGGCATTTCGGAAAATTCTCGGCATTTGTCGGGGTTAGCCTCTATTCCTCGTTCGGTTAGATAAAACCCGAGGAATTTGCCTGCGCGGACTCCGAACGTACATTTATCAGGGTTGAATCGCATCTTGCATTTGCGCGTCTGGTCGAAGATTCTTTTTAGGTGACAGGCATGATTGGTCACCTCATGGGATTTAACGATCATGTCATCCATGTAAACTTCGAGCATGTCTCTGATTTCTGTTCGGAAGACCTTGTTCATCATGTGTTGATAAGTAGCGCCCGCGTTTTTCAAGCCGAAAGGAACCGTGTTGTAGTAATTGTTGCCCAATTTGGGCATGAACTCGGTGTACTTTTTGTCGGTCACGGCCATAAGTATTTGATTATACCCGGAATAGGCATCGAGGAAAGATAAAAGTTTGAAACCTGCAGAGTTATCGACTAATTTATCAATATTAAGCAGTGGATAGGCATCTTTCGGGCATGCTCGATTAAGATCAGTGTAGTCAACGCACATTCTCCATTTTCCATTATTTTTTTGACAAGTACAACGTTTTAGAGCCAGGTGATGTACCTGGCCTCGATTACAAAATGAGCCTCTATGAGGTCTTTCACAGCCTGTTCGGCTGCTTCTACGTTTTCCTGGGACTGCTTCCTTCTCCGTTGCGCGACTGCTCGGACAGCAGGGTCAATGGCCAGATGATGGCATGCTACCTCTGGGTCCAAACCGGTAATCTCAATTATGCTCCATGCGAACAGGTCAGTGTTCTCCCTCAGGCAGGCTTTGAGCTTCTTTCTGGCTAGGTCGGGGAGGTCAATCCCGATCTTAACACTCTTGGAAGGATCTGCACCTAACATTACAACTCGAAATCACCGTCGGGGATAGGTCGAGTGGCCGAGGAGAGTTTTGCGATCAACTATGATTGTTCGTCTTCCTCGGTGAATCTGTTGTCGAGCTCAATGGAATCCACGTGAGACAGTGCTTTATGTTCCTCGGAAGAGCAGGGGAGTGCAGCCTTGATTGGCTTGAGTTTCATGGTTATGATACTGAGACCTTTGGAAGCGGCCTGGTAACATCTGCAAGCGGCTTTGATATCCCTGTGAAGGGTAGCCACTTATCCTGATGAAGTGTAATATTTCATCTTCAAATGTACTGTGGAGGGCACTACTATGAGCACGACCAGGGTTGGTCGTCCCAGAATACATTGGTATAACGATGAGTAGTCTATCACAAGGAATTGTATTTTGACTGATCGTGTTCTCCCCCTGCTCCGAAGGTGACGATCAGGTCTACATAGCCCCATGGTCGGGACACTGTCCCATTGAAGCCTTGGAGGTCAGAGCCGACATAAGGTGTTAGGTGTGTCTCATTCAACTGCAGGGTAGCAAACAACTGATAATACATGATATCTAACGAACTTCCTTGGTCGACAAGGATTCTACGAACTCCGAAGTTCGCCATCTAAGCATAGACCAGATGGGGAATGCTGGCATTGGGCACTCCTCCGAGGAGATCCTCCTTATAAAAGGAAATGGGCATGTAACCTCCACGGGGAGGGTCGAGTGTCGAACTCTGATTCGAGCTAGTGTTGATAAGTTGATCGAAGCGTCGTTTGACCGATCCTACCGTGATCTTGTTGGGGCCTCCCACGGATATCACTATGGTAGATAGGAAAGACTCCCACGGGTTGTATGCGGAGAAGTATGTTGGACCAATATACTATTTGGGAATGTAAAACTCTTCCGGTCACGTAAAATGAAGCGCGACTTGAAGATTAGTTTCCGCGACCGGTGGGGCGGCGTCTTCAGTCTTTCGGGCTTCTTGGACCTCTTGTCTGGGAGCCTCCTTTTTCTTGGTGAGCTGCTTGAGGTGGTCGTCCCGAATGAGTATCTCAATAGCATCCTTCAAGTGTATGCAATCCTCAGTATTTTGCCCGTGCGACTTATGGAAGCGACAATACTTGGTCTTGTCCGTATTTGGTTTGCTCGGCAGCTGCTTCGGGAATCTGACCTCGGCTTGGCGGAATTCAGAGTTCGCGCACTCGGACATGATCTTTTCTCGTGTCGCCGTAAGGGGAGTGTAGTCATGGAATCTTCCCACGGGTCCTTTGTGCTCCCTCGGTTCACAGGAGCGATCTTCCTTTCTTTTGTCACTTCCTCGTCGTGACGTCGAGGGATCGTCGTGTTTGGAAGGTTTCATGTCCTCGTTGCGCCGAATATATCATGGGCAGTACTTGCTGCCTCTTTCTCTTTATATTGTATGTAAGCTTGCGACTTGAGGAGAAATGTGTCGAGCGTGGCCGGCGTCTCGATCCCCACAGCCTTCCTGAAGTCACTCTGAGGTCGGAGTCCCCGCTCCAAAAGATACTTCTTAATGTCGTCTGTGGTCGAAACCTGGACAAATTCTTTATTAAATCTTTCAATGTATGCCTGAAGGGGCTCTTATTTCCCTTGAACAATTGCCTCCAATGACGCCTCGGTTTTGGGATGAAGCCGGGAGGCTGTAAAATGTCGAGAGAATTTCCTTCCCAGCTGCCTCCACGAGGTGATGGACTCATATGGAAGGCTATTGTACTAGGCCATGGCCCCTTCCTCAGTGTTGTGGGGAAAAGATGACATTTAAAGGCTCCCTGGACGCCTCGATAATCCAACAGGGCGTCGATATTCTCAATGTGTTTGTATGGATCGGTCGTTCCATCATAGTGGACATGATTTCTTCGGAGAGGGGGCCACGAGGCTCATCCTCTTTGCTAGAAAATGGGGTGACTGAACGAGAGCAATCACTGCGATGCCTGCGGGGAGGGGATCTTGATTGATTCCTGTTATCTAGGGGGATGGTCGTTCCCCCGGCTAGAGGTTCCTCCGTGTCTTCTTCGTCTGAGGGGACTTGTTACGTCTAGTTGTTCATCCTTCCTCTACCTGGGCGATCTACTGCAGGACCGACGATGCTTCCTCGTCGGGGTAGGCGACCTAGAGCTTCTTGAGTTTTTAAGGACGTATAATCTTTCGCTCTGGTGAAGGAGCAGAATATTGATGGTGTTGGTCGCTTCGACTAGTGCTACTAGCGTTTGGTTTGTCCCCTGTGGAATAGGGATCAAAGGGATATCAACGGGCGTGATGACAGGTTGATGGGATGGTTCAGGGGATGGAGATGTTGTCCGTCCATCCTGAGAGCGATCTGGCTCCCCGAGGGGAGGGTTGTTCAAGTCACTGTCCCGTTTGAGGAGACGCTGGAAAGGACACGAGTTGCGGCAGAATCCTCTTGGTGAGCCATTGAGAATGAAATCGAGAGTGATGTTTTGTCTTCACGAATGGAGGGTGAAAATATGGGGAGACGACGTTCCCACAGGCGCCGCCACTGATCTTACCTAATAAGAACTTCAATGGATGCTGATGTGGATCTTCGAGTCTGCTCGTGCGATCAAGAGAACGAGGGGTGTACCAGCAAGGTCCTCTGATGCCAAAGTAAGAACAGGCAAAAGAGATGGAAAGTACGAGTAAAGTGTTTGAGGAGAGAATATTCAATACATGGCCCTCTCAAATGAGAGGGTTTATATAGAGGGCCCCTAGCGCGTGGCCAATGGTCCCTCTTTTTGGGCCTGGATTGCGGATCCCCAAAAAATAGGCAACTTCCAGGAAAGACGCGGGGACGAGCATTATGCTCGGGAGACGTGTGTGTCGGGCATGTAGCCCTGAGCGAAGGTTTTTCCGGTCGATTCTGGATGGTCCCTGTCGTAGTCAAGCAGGACCCATGGACGAGAAGGAAAGGATGGGCACCATGGCAATGGGTCCCCTGGATGATGAGCTATTGGGCCGTTTCTGGGCTGAAAAGGGTTAGGCCATACCTAGTCATTGGTCCAGTCCATAACAGAAATTAACCCCATAGTTGTACCAAGGATGCCACCTTTCCTTGAGTAGAGTCGTATTCACGAAGTTGTTGATATGCCACCTATCTGAACTCCATGATGAGCATTCTAGAATTCCCTAAAGTACATGGATAATAAATAAACCAACCCAAGTAGTCATCAAGATTATGATGCCTTCATAGTCTTCCACCTCCATCTTCAAAAAATAATGCATCACCGTTTGGACAAGTCTCAATACTTTCCAGGAAAAGATTCGAAGCCAATAATCCTAGGTCAAAAGTCTATGAGACTTATGAGCGAATGTAGAACCCCTCCCATGATTCTTCAGACCTCTGATGAAGATATGTTAGAATATATGATATACCATCCTCAATCTTGAATCACAAGGATGATCAAATCCGCATTAAGCAATTGATCTTTAATCCTTGTTATGATAACCCTTGTCTGATTCCAACATATTATGAATATCACATAGATATTCCTCTTCATGTTGTCTTCTTCTATTGTTGTGCAAGTTGTTAATATATCAAGGTTGCCCCCTGGACTCAAGCTTTTAAGATTTTCTCTGAACAAATCATAATTACCTTAACCGTGTGAACTCATCCTTAGGGTTTAGAGGTATGAGTTCTTCCTAGCACATTGTTTGTGGACGGTGAAAATAAATCACTTCCACTGTCTTCACTTCCATGCTTCCAAGAAAGTTTCTCCTAGTATGAAGAATAACTAGAATACTCCAAAATAAGGTTGGATTGCCTTGATTGGACTTTATCATTATATCAAGTGTCTTTAATAACTTAGCCAACAAGTAATCATCAAACCCCTGGAGCATGAGTTTGATAATTCATCTTACCTCTTCTATCCAGTCTGACTTCAGCATACATGAGGACACCACTCACATGTACCAAGTCATATAAGACTCAATCATCATAATAACATCCATATGCTCCCAACTTTGGAATGCTATATGTCTTCAAATCGATTGACATCTACATAAACAGAACCAAGTAAGGATGGCTATAAGCTTTCTTCAATCAATACTCTAGTATCCCATACTACTGGAATTATTCAATCAGAATATATGCAGCGGAATCACCAAAGAACAACTTCAACTTGCCCTAGACAAAATGTCAAAACATCTTTCAGGGCACCATCCAAGATAACTAGCCACTCCTCTTTTTTGTCGTTGTAGAACCCTTCAGAAAATAACTTCTCCTGTTTAATCACCAGAAAATACTCTATGGCTCTCATCCAAAAAATAGACTAAGATGCTTGCTCTGATACCAATTGAAATTCTAGTTATGCAGATACTCCAATGTCATATCTTAATGTTAAGGAAATGATTACTGTACTTTTAGTAAACAGAAGACTTACACAACTGCTATTTTAAAGTAGTGCAACACAAATACCAACAGATGTCAAAATAACATGTTGGGACATCTCATTCAAGAACATATATACAGAAAAAATATAAATATTCAGAATATAAAGAACACGGTAATTGTTGA
Source organism: Lathyrus aphaca (assembly GCA_963966055.1). NCBI lineage: Eukaryota > Viridiplantae > Streptophyta > Magnoliopsida > Fabales > Fabaceae > Lathyrus > Lathyrus aphaca. The sequence continues at coordinate 740,574,609 of OZ014519.1, read as the reverse complement.
CCCAGTTCAGTGTTAGAAAACCTACATCTAGGGGATACCAATCCAAGACGAAGACTTCACTATATAGTAGCATTATCACAAAGTTAAACTCCCTCATTTACAACTTTGGCTCCTATCCTAATGAATATCCTTACCAAAGCTAAACTCTACACATTTGATATGAGAGACCACTCACATCCTTCACAACCTGTGTTGCATCTGTCTTCTGCTATCACAAAACCTGTCACAGTTTCTTGACCTACAAGTTATCTTGGACTTGCTTAAAAGCTTTGTCTAAGAAAAATATAACAACCATTACCTAAAGGCTTCTGGAAGTTTACATGCACCTATGTCATCCATTATGCATCTCATACGGCATATTGGAACTACAAGCCTAAGAGACAACGACTCTTAAAACCTAAACCCTTATTTTTACAAAAGAGATCTAGGTTACAATTGTTACATAATGCATTATGTCATCCTAGGTCTAAGTCTTCTTTTATATTCTTCTGTTTTTATTTCTTGGGCCTTCTAATTTTGTCTCGATCCATCCTTTAAAAGCGTAACAAATCTTAACCATATTTGTTTTGCAATTAACTTTCTAAATCAGTAAGATGTCTTGTCAACTGTTAGGACATCTCCTTCGGCATCTTTGTCTTTGTCCAGATTTCTTCATCTTTATCATTAATGTGGTTTACCAAAATCTTAGTCAAACTTCAAGAGCTTTCACATATAATCACTAGGAATTACAAGTTGGTCATGCTGGTGTCTCTTCATTCTCTTAAGGTGACCGTTAGTTGAAATTACCCAAGGTCAAGTTATAGTGTCGTTGAAGGCTTATAGATTGAATCCTTCATATGACCATAACATTTATTTTTTTAGTTCAAGCTTTTCAAGAGTTCTATGTACATTATATCACACGAGCTTCCTCCATCAATGAGGGTCTTGAATACATCAAAATTGGCCATTTTTGTTATGATTGAGTCTCTTTTTTGATTCCACCTTCCTTTTCACTATCTCAGAATCTGAGGATTGGCCTTTATGGTTTCTTGTTAGAGGTCTTTTTTTTTTATTTCCATTAATTCAGAAATCTTCCCCTTCATAGTCCCATTGGAGGGATTTCTTTGCTCTAGGAAAACCCATAGTAATGAAAGTGATTTATTATCATTTCCCCTTATGGCCTTCCTCTTCTTCATTGTTATTGTCCTTCTTCCCCTTGGGTCCTCTTACATCCTCGATAATCTTCTTAGAGGAACCTTTTTCAAATCGAGAATACCAATTCTTCTTTGAGGAACTCATCCATTCCTCTATGGTCATTCTTCTGGTGTCACTCGCCTCTCTGGCCTCCATCTCAGGTGTACCCAGTGAGCCGGTTCTTTTGAATAAGCTCCTCAATTTCATCCTTTAGGCGATCACACTCATTGGAATCATGGCCTCAAATATTGTGAAAACAAAAGTACTTTAAATTATGTGTCCTGACTTATTCCCTAATTGGGTAAGGGTTCCTATTATTGCTTCTTTAACTTAATATTCACACATTCCCGCCATATTATCTCCCTTGATGTGTTCAACAAAATCTATATGGAAAATCGGGATCAGGGTATTGGCTCTTTGTCATCTCTACAAAGGTTATTATCCTTTTTTAGAGACCGGCCATTCCCAATGTTTATGGCTTATTGGGTCTTCTCTTTTGTATGATCCCGTCAAGTACGACCATAGTAGTGAGTTTCCGCTTTTGGGCGATGAAGTGAGTAGTGAACATATCACATAACTCATTCCACAAGTCTATACTCTTGTTTGGGATGGTTTTGAAGTACGGCCATGGTATTAAGTTTCCTCTTTTGGGCGATGAAGTAAGTGGTGAACATATCCCATAACTCTTTCCATGAGTCTATGCTCTTATCTGGGATCGATGGTTTTGAACCAAGACATGGCAGCTCCCTTAAGGATTAATGCAAAGATCTTACACACACATCTCAGTGGGCGTGGTAATAATCCAACCTATTATCGATATGTTCGACATGCTCATTTGGATCCCTATTATCTTTTTAACTTTCTAGATTTGAGGGTTTCTCAAAGGATCGAGATTGTGATATCAAGAATGCACGCTGAGAGCATCTTCCTCTTGCTCTTGAAGATCATCTCATTGTGTTGTACCTTTCCCTTTTAAAAAAAAGTAGTGTACTTGTGCACTATAAAGCCGACGAACCTCTAGTGATGTGTGGTTGTCATCTCCCTATTTAGAATCGAGCAAGGGAGTGTGTTGTCTTCTACTCCGGTTTTGACTTGGCGACTTCAAACTTATCTGTGTGGAGAGGTTGAATCCATTAGATATAATTGAGATAGGATTAGTGGTCGCATGTGATGTTACTTCACGTGTTGTGTTAGCTCTCAGAGGAACGTAATGCAAGTTATCTTCAATTCAGAGTATCTTGTCAGCCAGGGCTTGGGAATTTTTATTTTGTACTAGGTTGTCGACATTATTTTAGTAGGTAGACTACTTCTTACATGCTTAGGTTGGCTCGCAGTTGTTAAATTCCAGGGAGCATCTCGTGTCCATACATCAATGGTTGTAAATGAGGTTGATATGAAGGTTGGTCTTCGCAGAACTATTACATATGTTGGAGGAACGATAAGGCTTGGAATGTTCCCGCTCAATTCTTAGAGGAGCAAGATCTCCTTGCCTAAGAGCGGCAGAAAGATCACAAGGACTAGATCATTATTTATTACAAGAAGAGGAAATGGAGTTTTGTTAGTCTCAATGGATGCAACAACGACTTAACGTTGAGTGCCCCATCTGATTGGTGGTTCTCATGGGAAAATGGTGTGAATCAAGAGTTATTTTTCACATACGATGTTAATGTTCCATTCAGAAACTAGAAATGAGCACTGAAGTGGTGGAATTAGACCTTGGAGTTGGAGAGAAATCTTTTGATACGGTAGAAATATGATAGACTTACAAGATTAACACTAACGCTTAAGTCAATTATTATGTGAAAAGTAATACTAACACTTAAGTCAATTATTATGTGAAAAGTAATACGAGAGTGATAATGAATTTAAATACCTAAAATAATACAATTTGATCTTTATATAATAAGGGTGGTTAGAAATTCTTGCATGTGATCAAACCTATTGTATGAATGTCTCTTCGATTAGATATCAAAGATGAAAGATACGATGGAGAGTGTGTTCATGTATTTCGATAAGCGTTCATATATTCAAATTTTCCTTTCAACTTCTATTATTGAACCTTCTTCATTATTTTGCATTCGGTCAGAAAAATATCTCTGTATTTTATTATGCATACATTAGGTTGAAGTTATACACTTACCACAAAGGTAATACTTCAAAGACTATTAAATACAATAATAATCTTGTTTGACCGTAACTATGGTTAATTAAGGTAATACTTCAAAGACTATTAAATACAATAATAATCTTGTTTGACCGTAACTATGGTTAATTAAGGTAATACTTCAAAGACTATTAAATACAATAATAATCTTGTTTGACCGTAACTATGGTTAATTAAGGGAAGTATAAGTGAATCAATTTATATCAAGTGATGTTGCCTATTTCTTTGAATCTAATGTCAGTGAAGATGAATTCATTGTTCGACCGTTCAATTTTCTTTTTCGGATTGATTTTAAAATACTAGTTTAAATATGTCTTTACACAGGCCATAAAATGAAAACGAATAAATTAAATAATAGAAAAAATGAAGCAAATTGGTTGTCCCTTCCAAAACCTTAATGGCCTCATGATGTAATTCCTTCGTGTTGCTGAAAGATCACTAAGATAAATGAATATTAAACTCAATTGACTATTTGTTGATTCAGTACTTTAATCGAGCATCTACAGTAGATATATAAAGAGAGTTTAAGTTGGACAGATTACTATGATAATCCTCAAAATATTAAATATTGATGGATTCGTTGAATATTACTAAATGTTTTGAATATGTAATTACGGATCTAAGATGGATAATTGAGAAATTGATTGTGGGGAAGAAGTGAGTAATGGAGAATAAAAAAGAGTAATGGTGATTATGTGTATTCCTTTCGTCTCATAGTTAGGTATGGTAGTATTATTCGTGTCGGTTGATATTCATCTCAATCTATTCCAAATTTTATTGAGAAAATCTGTTTTTGCCCTTTTAATGTTAGCGAGATTTAATATAATCCTATAAATTATTTTTTAAAAAGAGATCCTATATTGTGCAGATTCCATCAAAATACCCTCTAGTAACACAGACTCCATTTTAATTTGAGCTGACAGTCTAGCTGGATTTTGTTTATGATTTTTTTATTTTTTTATTATGGACCACGTCATTATATCTTTCCACTCCAAGTCTAGCAACACTTTCATCAAACCAATTCATTCTTTACATTTTGAACTAAAGTGTGGTGCATCATTATATACACACTCTCATTTGTTGTCCAGTGGTCGATGTGGGACTTGCTAGAATAGTTGCTACATAAAATCATGGTCTGTGATTTCAAATGCTTCTGCTAGATAATGCTTGTTCACTTCTTCTTCTATGGTCATGCATCATAGTTATGGCAACTTCTCATGTTTCCTCACCCATTGGTTGCTCATGTTTTGCATGAAGTGGAAGGTTGCTACTCAAACAAGAAAAAACAAAAGAAGAAGGAGGAGGAGAAGAGAGAGAGAGAGAGAGAGAGAGAGAGAGAGAGAGAGAGAGAGAGAGAGAGAGAGAGAGAGAGAGAGAGAGAGAGAGAGAGAGAGAGAGAGAGAGAGAGAGAAGGGCCTAGCGTTTTGATGATTAGGAACTTTGTTTGTTCTTTTGTTTTATTGTCATTGTTTAATGTTTGTTTTGTTGGGACATCTTTAATGAATTTAATGTTTAATGTTGTCTTTTTTATGACTAAATTTTATGTTTTATTGTTGTTGTTCATGAACATTGTTATTTGTTAATGTTGTTGATGAACAATGTTTAACATCATTTGCAAACTGTTATTGTTTTTGTTAATTTCATATTTGAATAATGCAAGAGTCATTGTTGTGTGGTGATGAGGAAGAATGAATGTGGTTGCAGATCGTGTGATGAAGAACAAGCATGCGCGGTGATGGTGATCGTGTGATGAAGATCATAAAGATGAAAGTGGTTGCAGATCATGCAGTATAATGTCATGCAAGTTAGTCTCATATTGGTTGTGAGAGTTGATGAAATAGTGTATATATTAGAAGTTACATTAGCACGTATTGAATACCTTGTGTGTAATGGGTCAATGCAATGAAATAAAGAGCATCTAGTCCAATTAAATTTTATTCATTAAAATAAAAAAATTCCCATATGACAATTAGAGAAAAAAAAGTTTCAAGTGGCACCACAAAATCTAGCTAGGCTGTCAGCTCAAATTAAAATGAAATATGGGTTGCTCAGGGGTATTTTGATGGAATCTGTACAATATAGGGTCTCTTTTAAAAAAATTATAGGAAGTAAATCAAATCTCGCTAACATTACAAGGTTCATATATTTAACCTTTTTTTAATATATATTTTATTATTTATTTATAATAACTCAGAATATTATATATCAATGTTTTGATACTGTAATTTGTATTTATTATTTAAAAATATTTGAATATATATATATATATATATATATATATATATATATATATATATATATATATATATATATATATATATATATATATATATATATATATATATATATATATATATATATATATGAAATTTTTTGAGATTGTTTTATTTTATTATTTGTAATATAATTTTTTTGGAAAAAATAAATATCTACTATCTATCATTCAAAATTCAATTGCATGTCTTGATCATATTTTTCTTTTAAGTATTTTATTTTACACTACCATTTACATATTTTGGTAATTAACAAATCACTTAAATAAATCACATATGTTGACACGTAACACTGAATCTTCTCTTTCTCTTTTTCCCTCCATTTCAAATTAATATTATTATTACTATTATTATTGATTTTATTGCTCTTTCTTTCTCTCTCTCCCCTCACTTAAATTTACCATTTTTCTTCGGTTAAAGAAATAAAAGTTAATAGGATTTGAAATATTCTTGTGAAATTTGTTAATCTGTAATTAATTTGTTAATGGGTAATTAATTGGTATGAAAAACATTTGCAGCTGATGAAGGTTTTTTTTATGATTTTTGCTAATTGAATATGTTGATTATTTGTGTTCCAAAATTTTGTTTTTTATTTCTGTTTTAAGTGGAGTAGAAGATTTGATTCACTTCAATAAATGAGTCAGACATATAATTAATTTTTCATCTTACAAATTATTATCAAAAAAATATCTATTTTATTTTAATTATTTATTTATATTAATTGTGATAAAAAATTATATTTAAATGTCAAATTTTTTAATTTTTTTACGGGTTACTATCAATAACGTACCTATTTTTTTAATTAACAATTGTCTTTATTTGAAAGATAAAAGTGTTATTTTCAAATATCAAAAAATTATTACACTACATTATGGATAAATTGGTAATTAACAAATATTTCAATTAATTCTCAATCATCATTCTATTTACATGTCAAGTGTCAATATTCTTTATTTATACACTCATTCACTCTCTTCGTACAAATTTTAAATATCTCTCATATTTCTTTTTCTCACACTTTCTCACTTTCATTTTAATTTTTTCTTTCTTTATTTATTATCACTACAAATATTAATAATCTATTTTTTAATTATAATAAAATAACTCTATATATTTATCTCACGGGTCATTATCAACTCAATATCTATTTTATTTTAATGTATGATTATCTTAATTTAAGAGACAAAATACTTAATTTTAAATATCATATGTTTTCCTTTTTTTTCATATCACGATTTTTTTTATATATAATTATTTAATAAAATTAAAATTGTATAAATTATTCATTTTACAATTAAGTAAATCATTTTAAATTTTTCATTTGTACCTATCAAATAATATTTTTATTTCACGGATCACTATAAACACAATACATATTTTATTTTAATCAATAATTATTTTAATTTAAAAGATAAAATCCTTATTTTTAAGTTTTTTTTCATCTCATGAGTCCCTTTCTTTTTATATTTTAATTGAATTGATTTTACATAATCATTATTATTTTAACATTAATAGTTAATTTTAAATTTAAATACATATATAAATACATTTTATATCGTATCAAATTTACATATAAATTTAGACATATTTTATGTTGTATCAAATGATTTTACCCGTGCGAGAGCACATGTATCTTACTAGTTTTTATTTAAAAAATTGATTTAATTAATTGGGTGGTGGCGGGGCATGGATATCCGAACCCAACCAGAACCTATTTGAGACAGATTTGGGTTATATTTTTCCATCATCATTAGGGACCAGACGGAGAATTGGGTTTGTTTAGGAATTCTGGTTTGAGTTTGGGGGAGGTAAAAACAGTATGTGACTCGCAATGTTGTCATGCATATTCACAATAGGTGTCATCTTTTCAATTTTTATTTGTCTCAAATTATTTGTCCCTTTAAAATACCAATGTGATATTTATTATTTCCTTCCACTGACTTATCCTTATTTATTGTATTTTAAATCATGTAACTACTCTACTATCTATTACTAATAAGTTTATTTTAGTAAATGATATTCGTTTTATCATTGAAATCACACAATATATCATTATCTTAAAAAGTGTGAAAAACTCAAAGAGAAGATCTATTTGTATACTTGAGATACCCCAAGAGTTTATACAATTACATGATGAGTTACAATTATCAAACAAAATAAAAATTGAAAACTCGCAAGTGTAACCGGTTAACATATTATGTCAATCGGTTGCACTTCACTACTGAATCAGTTTTTAACTAAAAATATACAGGTGTAACCAATTGACATATTATGTCAATCGATTTCACTTTGCTACTATAAGTTTTTGTTTGACAAATTAAAATGGTGTAATCAGTTGACATAAGAGTGTAATCGGTTACATGCACATGAATTAGATTTTTTTCTTAATACATTATATTAATTTATGTGCTCCAAGTCTTTTATGCCCATATTCATCTTCAATCTCTTGAACACTTCAATTATGACTACTTTGGTTAGCAAATCAATCACTTGGTCTTCACTTCTACAATACCTAAATCTCAACCTTTATTCACTTAGAAGTTCTCTTAAGCAGTGAAACATCATCTCAATATGTTTTCTTCTCCCATGTGTAATGTGGTTCTTAACAATATTTATAGTGGAAAAGTTATCAACCATGAGAGTTACAATGTCACCCTCTTCGATGCCTAACTCCTCCAACAAAGTCGTCAACCACAAGGCTTAACACACACACAACAAAGTTGTAATGTATTCGAACTCACAAAAAGAGAACATCACTACTAGTTCCTTCTTTGAATACCATTAAATTGGTGTTTCACAGAACATAAAGTTGTATCCAGTTGTAAACTTTTTACCATCCTTATCTTTGTACCAATTGGAATCGCTAAATCTAAGTAAATTTCATTTTTTCACTTGTCCATTGTGAGAAAGAGTATTCTGCAGTAAGTAAATCCTTTGACATATCTTATAATCCTCTTGAATATTATCAAGCAAGACACATTCGGTCTCTCAATGAATCTTCTTATAATATTAACACTAAACGCCAAATTGGGTCACGTATTGCACAAGTAACACGAGCATTCAATCAGTCTCATATACTGATTTGGATTAACATCTTATTAATTCTCATTCTTTGACAACTGCAGCCTCGATTGATCTGGAGTAATGACAACATTGCAATGCTCCATTTCAAACTTCTCCAAAATCTCCAACGCATAACTTCTTTGGTGCATGCACAATCCCTTCTTGGACTTGTAAAACTCAATACCAAAGAATTATGTCATGAGACCAAGGTCGGCCATCTCAATCTCTTTCATAAGCTCACTCTTGAACTTAGAAATGCATCTTTCATCGCTGCCTACAATCAACAAATCGTCTACATGTATACAAAGGATTATCACTCATTCATTTGTATCTTTCTTCAGATACATGCCATGTTTGGATACACACTTCTTGAAGCCAATCTCCATTAAGAGAACATTTATCCTCTTATTCCAAGATCTTAGAGCTTGTTTCAAACCGTACAACGTTTCTTCAATTTATAGAGCTTTGAATCTTGGTTTTTCAAAACAAAACCAAAGGTTGTTCTACATAATCCTCCTCTTCAAGCGCTTCATTCGAAAATGCAGATTTAACATCTATTTGGTAGATGAACCAATTTTTGTTATTTGCAATACCAATAACTAGCCAAATGGTTTGAATTCTAGTCACCAGTGCAAATACCTATTTAAAGTATATATCTTCTATTTTAAAAATAAAAACCCTTTGCAACTAATCGAGCCTTATGCTTGATTATTTTCTTCTCAGTCTATTCTAGCTCCTCTTTCATAACATACATCCATTTTGGATCACTCAAAGTCTCCTCTATTTTAACAGGTTCAGATTCAGACATAAGTGTAAAATGGACGAAATTACCATCGTCATTGACTTTGTTATCTTAGAACAACTCACAATATTGGATTCTTAAAGGCAAACCTCTATACCTTAATGATCTTCCTGTATTCTCTTACATTCAGACTTCAATGGGGGCTAGTTTTCACCTTCCAGCACTGTTGGAAAAAAATTCACTAGTTCATGCTATGTTTTCGATTGACATATTAGTGCAATTGGTTGCACTTTGCAACACTTCTTTAATTTCATCTAAAATGAAGTCTCAAACGATCACAATACTTATGTTTGCTACATCATAAAACTTGTAAGCACTAGTGATGTGATACCCTAGAAGAACCATCAATTCTCCCTTATCATCCAACTTCTTTCTAATTTTACCAACACATGTCAATATGCTACTTAACCTAAAACTCTCAAGTGACTCACATTCGGTGTAAATCCATGTTATGTTTCATCTTGTGTTATCTCATCAAACTTCTTTGTTGGACACATATCCAACAAATATCCAGTTATGGACACCGCTTCTCCTCCATAATTCTTTCGGCGTGTTCTTCCCTTTCAATGTGTTTCTTACCATGCTCAAATCGATTGATTTTTCCTTTCGTCAAAATCATTTTGTTGAAGTGTATATGGTGGTACTACCTCATGTACTCTGACATCTTGATCACAAAACCTCCCAGAGTCATTTGAGACATATTCACATCCACCATCCATTTTGAGAACTTTGAGCTTGTGGTTTTTTTGCCTTTCAACCATGGACTTGAACTTCTTAACCACTTAGAATACCCCATCCTTTCTCTTGATTAGGTATGTGTATAGTTTTCTTCTATTATCATCAATTAATGTGACAAAATATGTATTGCCACAAATCGAATCAACTTGCATCAGTCCACACACATCAGAATACACCACTCAAGGTGACATTTGGTTCTACAACCTGCATTCTTGTAAATTTTCCATTATCTTGCTTTTCTGGCACACATTTTTCATAATTTAAGCCAATATGTTGATCGATGGCATCCTCATTACCATTATGTTCTTTTGCAAGGCATTAAGATCTATAAAGTTGAGATACCCAACCCTATAATATCATAACCATTCTTCTCGTCTAGTCCTTGTGGCAAGACATATATGCTCATAAACCTTCAACTCAGCCTTTAAAGTTCTATTGGGACCCGTAGGATCCATTGAGACCAAAACTTCGTTTGCGTCCATAACACATATCACATTGTTCTTCATATGATTCTTGTAACCCTTCTCAACAAATTGACCAATACTTAGAGGATTATACTTGATTCTAGGAATATACAACACATGCTTTATCAGAGAATATATACCATTCATTCTCTCAATCGATACATCACTGATCCCTTCCATCGCTAGTGTGGTATCATTCGCGAACTTAACCTTGCTCTTCATGGATTGGTTGATAGTAACAAACCAAGATTTCTCCAGGATGTCCCATGTTTCCTTCTATGAGTTTACATCATTAACTTTCTCAAAGTTGTTTGGAATAACGCATTGATGGATTATAAAGTGACTTTATAATCCTTCTTCTTCAAATCATTATATGCAGTCTTTTGTTCATTTGTGGTATTCTCGCTAATTGGTGTTACTTCATTCTTCACAAAATCCCAAATATCTTGATAGTAGAAGACAACCTTCATCTACTTACACCAATTATCATAATTATTGTCATTCAAGATGGGAAGATTTGCTGGATAATGCTCATTCAGATGAGAATTCATTATTATATGCTTCCCAAGAATCACAGTGAGTGCTCTATATACCAAATGTTGGAATTAAACCGCAATCTTGGAGATGATCCGAATCAATCTTGATGAACAAGAATCAATCTTTCTAATAGATCACACATCTGTTTCTTCACCCTTTCCTTGAGTGAAAAAACCACACATTGGTTGCAAAATGATTCTACTTTTCACTTAAATTTGAAGAGATATAAGAGAGATAAATTCAGGTTTTGAGAATACAATTTCGATAGAAAAAGAAGAATGTATTTTTTCCATCAATTTCCAAACTTTCAAAATGTTTCTGACCCATTTCCAGAAATTAAGTCATTTCCACTAAGTGAGAAATAACTTTAAGTATGTCCATAAAACACTTATTAGAGAAAACAAAACAAGCATTAATGCACAACAATAAGCTTATCTTTGTTGAAACAAAAGAAAGACTCATATTTCTTAGAAATATCCACACTAATCATAATTATTTACAATTATTGTAGCCATAGCCAGCACCTTGAGGAATATCAACATTGTAGTTAAATATGACAGGAGGGTAATCATAATGATATGCAGTGACAGTCTCTGGTATCCAACCATCAGTTCCATTTCTAAATAGATACAGTTTGCAGATTTTGCCAATACATGGTCCCAATATCTCAAATTCAATCGTGGTGCATTGCTCGAATGTTGTCCCGGAATCAGGATCATTCAATCTTTGAACATAAACCTACAATCAAATACATGTTTAGATATCATGTAGCCGATTCAATACTGTGTTTTCGATCCATCATTGAGCTAATAAAAGAGCAAGAGAAAGGAACCTCGGAGGCATTATTGTCTCCAAATAAAATACTGATTTCATCTGTTGTATGTGGTGGAGAATTGCAACTAGTCTTTATGTTAACTTTGTAATTGCAGCTACCACCACTCTTTCTAGTTTCATTCTGTAAAATATTCATATGAATATAAAATATATAAAAATAAATAAAAACATTCATGCATGTATGAAATCAAAAATTAAAACATTCATGTATACACGCAAACTTTAATTACTTGTAGGTGGATGGAAGATTGATTCATTTGAGGTTGAGTGATCAATGTTGGTGATGTCTTGGAGAAGACAAAGATGATGGAGAATGTGAGAATTAATGCAAGAATTTTCATGATTCAATAGAAGAGAATGAGGAAGAATTAACTGGTTTTAGACATTGTGAGTCTCTATTATAGCATTAGAAAGGACAGGGGCAATATTAAACTACACCATCAAATGCTAATATAATATTTTAAAAAATGTTATATACCCTTCGAGTATAAAATTAAATTTAGGTTTATTTCAAAACTTTTAAGTAGATTTTTTTTAAATGATTTTGAAAAAAAAAAAATTTTTTAAATGTTAAAAAAATTAATTTAACATAAATATACATTATTAAAAATTAAAAAACAATCGAAATTATATATTTTTTTATAAAAATATATCTTAAAATATTAACTAAAATAGTTTCAAATTTAAATAGTTTTTTAAATTTTAAAAAGGTTATAGTAAAATGATGAAATTAATTTTTTATGTGAAATTTTTATAAAAATCAAATCATAAATTTTTAAAATAAAAATATGTAACACAATAAAAATTATTTTTACAAATTTGAAAAACAAACTTTTTAATTTAGGATCTTACTAATCAGTCTTCTTAGGACATTTTTTAAGGTTTCTAAATAAAAATATTTATAAAAAAGTTGATGATTTAAATTTTTAATACATTAAATAAATATATTTTCAAGAAAAACTTATTTGTCTAAGATTTTAAAAATATTCCAAGGATACTGATTAGCATTTTTCATAAATATTTATAATTTTTTAGTTAATAAGAAAGAAACTTTCTTCATCTCATCTAAATGATCAAAGTGAAGTCTATCTAAACTTGGTTAGCTTTATGAAAGAGCAAAAGGTTATTTGCGGAATGTAAATTTCATTACTTTACTGAATAATCAATGACTAATTGTTGATTCTCTCATTCATTAACAAGATTAAATAACTTGTTTACTTACCCTAAAGGCTTAAACGGAATCTATAATGCAATTTAATAAACAATTTTTCGGAAGATAAAAAGTCATCTTAAAATATATATATATATATATATATATATATATATATATATATATATATATATATATATATATATATATATATATATATATATATATATATATATATATATATATATATATATATATATATATATATATATATATATATATATATATATATGGGATATTCTTATTTCAGGAATAAGTTTATAAAACTTCAGATCCTCACCCTTAAATCATTTATAATCAATGACTGAAAATAAGCCGTAATTTTTCTCTCTCCATATTTAATTATTGATTATTTGCAGAAAAATTACGACTTATTTTCAGTCATTGATTAAAAATGATTTGAGGACGTGGAGTAAGTTTTATAAACTTACTCCTGGAGTAAGAATATCTCCCCTTATATATATATATATATATATATATATATATATATATATATATATATATATATATATATATATATATATATATATATATATATATATATATATATATATATATATATATATATATAAAGTCGGGATTAACTTACTCTATAATCATAGCTTTTAAATTAGATTCAATCAATGGTTAAATTAATATTTATACTTATAACCATTTGATTGAATCTAATTTAAAGGCTACGATTATGGAGTAAGTTAAAAAGACTTACTCTTGGAGTAAGTTGATCCTGCCTATATATATATATATATATATATATATATATATATATATATATATATATATATATATATATATATATATATATATATATATATATATATATATATATATATATATATATAAGTGGAGATATTTTTACTCCAACAGTAAGTTTAAAAGACTTACTTCATGTCTTGAGTTCATTAACTCGTAAGTATCACTAATCTGGAAACCAACGACGGCATCCCCTATTCTCGTCCTCTTCTACGTCTAAATGTCGGTACGAGTCATGGATCCTTGTAATTTACTTGACATACAAAATGGATTCAGATCCTAAGTCTGTTAACCTAGAATCGCCATTTCCCATGGCGTGTTAATCATCACAAGTCTCTTTACCTTTATATATAGGATCCATTCGTACTAAATGCGGGAATCAAATCGGCCTAATAATCATGCGTACATTCCAGAGGAACCACAGTTTCATGAAACGACATTTTCAGGGAAATGGTTTCGATTACATGATTTCACTCAAAAGGGAATGCATAAGACATTCTAAAGGCCACATTCTCCTTTTCACAAATTAACACACCCAACAGGTTCATACATGTTCCATATAGTGTTTCCCTCACCACTTGACCCTTACTCGACTAAGATACACATCTATGTATCAAAAGTATGAATATCTCCATCTAGTTTCTCACATCATTTTCTAGATACATCCCTAGGTCTCCTTATCGTGTCACATTAAAGTTTACATAATCGGTATTTTAATCGGAAATAACATAAATAAATAATTTCGACATCAAAAGTAATATTTTCTCCTTCCATTGGATAAAACATCATCCCAGCTTTCTATCGATATAAAGTTTGCCTCAATCGGACACTCGAGTAAAACGTTATGAATTTAATAAAAATAGTTATTTTTCAAAAACCTTAAGTGGTAATCGGGTACTCACTTTGAGTAACCGGTTACTTTATGTTCATTGTTCATCTAGAATAAAATTGAGAGTTAAAGCCACATTTGGGTAACCGGTTACTCACTCTGGGTAATTGGTTACTCTGAACAAAGTTTGCGTAAATTGCCAAGTTTTCAACGTGGTAATCGGTTACTCACTTTGAATAACCGGTTAATTAATGGCAGAAAGCATAAAACCTGCATTTTTCTTCATGCAAAACCAGTCAAACTCATTTTTATCACGTAGCAACATCATAGCAAATATTATAGGTAACTTCTATACCAATACCGACTATTCTACATTGATTATACCGCATTTTAACCGTTAGATTTTCGATTAGAAGAAATTTTCACATTCTAACCTAAAATCCTATAACTCTAAAACAAATGTACTAACTAGAACCACCTCTAGAAATGAAATGGTGATGAAGAAATTGAGATGAATGTTGAAGATGAAGCTTAATATCCAAGAGTTTCTTCTTTAAGCTTTTGATATTCCTTTCCTTTTCTCCCACTTCTCTCTTCTTTCTCTCTCAATGTTACTATATTTGGATATTCTATAACAAATGAAATGTTATATTGATAATATCTATCAGTTAGAAACCTAACTAATCCAAAATTGAGGGTATCCGAAAATATCTTTGATGCACTTAATTCAATAAAACCTCTGAGTCAGATGATATTAACTAATTAATTGGAGTTCGTCAGTTGCTCTAATTATTTTAGTAGAAAACTCTCAGAGCATACATGAATCCTATTAATCTTAATTGATATTATCCAGAGCGTTAAATAATTTACAAGGTATTGCAGGGCCAACCTAGAGACTCTCGTCGCCGTAGCAGAAGCCCCAGGCATGATCCTGCTTCGCCAGTAAGGAGCGACGAAAAGGACCCATGTTGTCCGTTGTCTTGTGCCATTATGGAAACCCAACTCCCCATGGGAATGGAAAAACCTCTGAACCTCTCAACGTATGTGATCACGACTTTATGAGTCTATCGGGTATACTAACTGCAAGTGCACAGTCTAATCGCTTAGTTTTAAAAGATATCGAACCCACAAGGAATGATAATCAAACTAATGCTATCAGATTGTTACTATGTTTAGTTAAGGCGATCGTTTTAAGGAGGGTATGAGAGACATGAATTAAATATAAGAATACTAAACTTTTAATAATAATTAATAAAGAGATATCAGTATGCAACACATCAATCGTCGGGAATTTAATAAGTCGTCGATGTAGGTTTATGGGCCAAAATACTCTTCAGTAAAAAATACTTACTTAAAAGACCTTATCTTACACTCTTGTGTTTATTGATTCAGACTATACCGTTAAATCATAATGAACGCTCTCGTTGTATCATTTGCATTTAAAAATACTTTTTGAAAATAAATAAATCCTAATTGATTTTAAAGTGTGAATCGTGCTTTCCTTTGCGTGAGAATCGGCATAAGAAACGGTTGAAAATGACACTGGTGCGAGGAAATCTGGAGACCGAGAGAAAATAAGAGTGGAGAAAACTTCTCCTGGGATAGGTGGCGCAAGCCACCTCCCCCACACTCTCATTAAGTGGCTGGTGCCACTAAAATATAGGTGGTGGGCGCCACCCACCTTGTGGCTTGCGCCGCATAGTGAGTGGTGGTGGGATCCACCCCTATATTTTATTTTCCTTTTCTTTTTCTTTTCTTTCCTTTTCTTTTCTCTCCTTCTATTTTCTTTCTTCTTTCTTCCCTTCCTCATTTCTTCTTCTTTTCTTCCATATTTATTCTTGTACGATAAAATCGTAGGCTACCTGAAAATAATAAAGTTGTGAAATAAGTCAGTATATAAATGCATATAAAGTAGAGATATTTTAATATAAATTCATGCAAATCGAGTCGATTAAACGATATTATTTTGCATTATCAAACACTCCCACACTTGAACCTTTGCTTGTCTTCAAGCAAATAAAACATATTAAGCACGAATTCGAAACAAAGATACATATCAAACAGTGATGCTAGGCTTTCGTCAAGAAGATAGGTATTGAAAATCAATACTAAGGATAACGTAACGACACGAAATTACAAAATGTAACCAAAAACTATTATCCTATGCATACATATCTGAATCATGTTATTGTAGCTCGACCCATACTTTTTATCACCTCTCTTTCATTCTAGAGCAATCACATTAAGCTCGTTATCCCCGTACTCCCATGGTAAGTAAACCTGTTAGTGTTCAATGATATCAATTTTCAAATTACTTTACATTATTCTTTTTCTTTTCGAATTTCAAGAGTTTGATCCGTTGGGCTAAATGGTCGGGTAAGGACCACCTAACTTAGAAGGAGCATGTCTTTAGTTTTCTTTTGGAATTAAAATCATTCATATTTTAGATCAAGCACATATTTGCATTGGCTTATTACTTAGGTTGTGCTTTAGGATGGTGCTGACAACTAGTATAAACTACTCAAGAGGTTAGTCTCAGCATAATAAATATTCACATTCATTTGCATAATCAAGGGGTTCAAGGTGTCAAGACAGTACCAATGTTATTAACACTTTCCCAAGTCTTTCTAAATTGGCCTAAATAAACTTTTTTTTAAACATTGTGTCATGTATCAAATCGAAATAATTTTTTTGTTATAGCTTAAGAAAGTTGGGAGAGTCTAAATAGTAAAAGAAACTATGTGTAGAGACTCGACCATACGTGAATTCTTTATTTATTGAAACTTAACATAAAACATACTAAGGAAAAATTTAAATCTACCTAGAAAACATCAAAACAAGTAATAGGAATAAGAAAAATAAACTGGAAGCAATAAAACTTCCTCCCCCACACTTAAATTGAGCACTGACCCTAATGCAACAACGTAAGGTGGAAAAGGAAGGAGAAACCTGGAGTGTCATTATAATGGCTACCTCTCCCTCGAGTTCGTGGTCTTCTGGTGTTTCTTGGGCGTTGGTTTGAAGCACCCACGTCTATATCGGAATATTGCCTCTGAAAAGACATACCAGCCATCCCATGGATTAATTATGACATGTTGTCCTGGTTATGTAACATTTGTATGATGACTTGCATCATCTCAGCTTGGTGGGTCATCATCAGGGTTTGTTGATTTGTCATTTGAGTTTGTTGTGCCACGATGTTTTATATTTGTTGATCACATAGAGTGTTATATCTCATCATATCATCATAGACTTCGTCGATAGTGGCATGTGTGCCTTCTTCTCTTCTTCTTGATGATGTACCTAAAACAAATTCAGAAGACATATGTGTTGTGTGTGATGGTGGGTTAGCTTCATTATTGTCCTCGGTAGCAACAACATTCTGAGGAATGTACACGGGGACTGGCTGATAATAAGAAAAGTTATTCTTGTTTCTTACATCAGTGCGACTTAGGTTAGGTAAAACAAAACCTGAAAAACATTATTATCAATCATTAAATCAAAATTTCAATCTCTATGTTTCTTCACTAATTTCATGCTTTATACCATATTTGTGTCTATAGTTCGATGCATGAGAGGTGTTAGAGATGAAAATTTGTCCTCGATTTTAAGAGCACGGGCTAAAGTTGTTATTAAACCGCCGAACACAATAGGGCCCGATTTAACGGTGCTGATGGCTTTCATATGAGCTAATACGAAAGAGGCGGTGTTAATTTTGTGGGGTATGTTGCACCCCAAAACTTTCCCTCTGATTTTCTAACTTTAATTGACTTTTAGCTTCACATTCATCTACATCTCTACTGGGTCATTAACCTTTGCATTCAATGATTTGCATATGCTCCTAGGTCATGGGATCGATATCATCTGAGGAATTAGGGTTTCACACCCTATTTGTTTTTGGTTATCAAGAGAATTCAAGGTTTAGGCTATGCATTCTTCAATGGCATCATCTTATGTTTCTGTTACTCGATTAGGGTTTATTTCCCCGATTAAGTGATATTCAAGGACTTCTCAGCATCTCAGGCTTTTCTTATTTCTTAGTTCCTTAAAAGCTTTGATTTCAGTTCAAGCGTGTTTGTTCAATCACGATCCAATTCAGATGGATGTTTGACTTAATCTTGGTCAAACTATCAGGATTTTGTTTCAATTCATGTTGTCCATTTTAGTGGACTATTTCTCAGGTGTTGCATATTCAAAGTCAAGTTGTGTGGTGTGCCGAATTCATCAGATTATCAAGTTGTGATTCATAAGAAGTTTTGGGCCAGACCGCCTATTCATCTGTTCAGTTTTGTTCATCTATGGATTTATTTTCCCGGTGATCAATTCAGATATATTTAAAGTTTTCCAGGAGTTTAATTTTTAGAGTATGTTTAATTAAATGGTTGTTGTTTCAATGGAAAATTGTTCAGTGGTCTAGGAGTGCGTTCATCCATTTTTAATCAGGAGTTGTTGGAAGAGTTTCGAGTGTGATCTTTGGATTAAACTCAGGTGTAGTATGTGCATCAGTGGCTTTTGGTAGTGGTTCATGTTCATATCCATGTCCATTATTTATATAATTTCTTATCCATTATCCTATTTTTATTCAATAACCACATTTTCATAGCCGATTTCAAATATCCATTCCATTTTTCTATTTTCCAATTCATATCCAAATTAAACCCGTTTTATCCAATCTTTCTTATTCCATTTTATTCCATATATCCAAATTAATTTCATTTGTTCATAGTTCAAAATCCATTTTATTAACATCTATTATTCAATTTTTTTAATTTTCATTATCCATTTTTTATTACACCAAAATCCAATTTCCATCCAAGCTTTCAAATTCATTACAAAGAACCCATTGGTCTTAAAAAAGAGACAAGTTACATAATAAGAGTCCATCTCTTATTATCAAACAATTTCAAGTAAAAAAAGAGAAAAAAAGAAACTTGAGTTATGTAGATGTTTTGATTGGCTATATTTTGTGGTAAAACTCTTGTGTGTTTCAGGATGTCATAAGCAATCTTATGACATGTGATTTAAGCATTATGCAGGTGTGTAGTGTGTTTGTGCAACTGTCTGTTTTCAGGATGTCAAGACTGATTTCATGACATCTGTGACTGGGCCTGAAGACCTAGTTGAATCCTAATTTGTGCGTGATCATGTTGTCTTTATTGCTGAGATTTTATTGTGGTTTTTAGTGTGTTTGCTTCAGAAGGAAAAGAGGGATTCAATTTGGTTTTGTTATAGCAGAACATTTGTTCTTGCTATTTTTGTTCCTGTAATTTAGGAACTATTTATTCTGATGTGTGTGCAAGTTCAGCAGGCCCAATGCCCATTGGAGTTTCTATTTAAAGCTGCTCAACCCTAGTGTGAAGGTGTGGAAAATAAGGATTGTATTTTCAGTGTTTTTCACATGTGTGTTAGTTTTTCTTGTGAGCCAAGCAATTGTATTTTGATGGTTGTTTTGGACTAGGTGTCATTTTTATTTTGTCCACTCAAAGCTTTTAAGCCAGAGTGTTTGTATTTGACTGAAACCTTTAAGCAGGTCAAAGATTGTCTTGGAGAGTGTCTTCGTTTTCTTGGTGTTGTTATTTAAGATCACTAACTGTGATTGTGTAGGAAGTGAGAGGAGTCTCATATCTAGGAGTTCCTAGGTAGAACTGTCATTGGGTAGGGATTAAGTGAGAAGATTGCAAATTGTAGGTGTTTGCTGTGGATCTTTGAATTGATACTACTGATAGTGAAGTTCCTTCCTGGCTTAGTAGCCCCTAGAGTAGGTGTGTTTGCACCAAACTGGGTTAACAACTTTCTGTATCTTTTATATTTTGTCTTTGTCATTTATTGTTTTATTGTTGTTAAGTGTCGTGACATCGTATTCGACACTGTGTGGTTGTTTCCAGAATTTCAAGTTAAAATTTCCTTCAGCCCATAAAACTTGCAGCCATTATGCTGAACCCACATAGTAATCCACCTCCATGCTGCATACACACTCCACCCCATTCCAAAGACAATTTTTTCAGCCACTACCTCACATGTTATGCAACGTACACCCACAAAACAAGGAACATGAAAACACACAATACGCACACAAACACCTGCGTGACAATTCCACTAAAGATTCCAACGGCAAAATTCGAATATACACCACACACCAAGTTTGTTATTTACCGCCAGCTACACAGAAAAACATACACAACAAACTCTGCTCTCACTCTGTTCCATTTTTCCATTCATAAAAAATCATAAATACCACGCCTCCAACGTACATAGAGGATTCCATAACATGTTAGCCCTACAATAGCATTACACACACATCCAACTACAACAAAATTTGAGAACCTCTAAAGTCAAGATGTCAAGACTTCAGATGCTTACCACCAAATTTAAGAATCTAAGAATGAAGGAAGTTGAGATTGTTCATGATTTTCATATGAACATTTTGGATATTGCTAATGCCTCATGAGCCTTAGGAGAAAAGATGTCTGATAAAAAGCTAGTGAGGAAAATTCTCAGATCGCTTCCCAAGAGATTTGCTATGAAGATGACTGCAATAGAAGAAGCTCATGACATTTGTAACATGAAGGTAGAAGACCTTATTGGATCCATTCATACTTTTGAGATGAGACTCAATGATGTACCTGAAAAGAAGAACAAAAGCATAGCTCTTATGTCAAATATTGAGAAGGGAGTAGAAAGAGGTGAGGTGGAGAATGAGGAAAGTCTGAAAGATGATGTTGCCATGATGGGAAGACAATTCAACAAGGTCATGAAGAGGATGAATTTTGGGTCAAGATCAAATGTCTAGAACACTGCCTCTGACATCAGCAGATCATCTGAGTCAAACACAAAAGCTGAAGAAAAGTCAAGTCAAAATAGAAGAGTTCAATGCCATGGGTGTGATGGGTTTAGCCATATTAAAGCTGAATGTCCTACCTATCTGAAGGGGAAAAAGAAAGGCATGTCTGTTACATTGTCTGATGGAGATTCTGATAGTGATTTTGAAGAAGAATCAACAAAACATATCATTGTCTTGACAGGGACATGTATGCCTGATGAAGACTCTAAAGGAAGAAGAGCTGATGTATGAAGAACTTGTTGATATGTATAACAAGATATACATGAGATGTGATCAAATGCTATTAGAAGGAGAAAAACAACAGGATATCATTGCAACTCATGATGGGAGTCAGATCTAGAGACAATTTTTATCTTTGGATAAATCAAGACATCAGTTATACTTTTGTTTGCTCTCTATCCAAAGAAGATGAAGTAAAGTTATGGGATCAAACGATGGGCCATCTTCATCTAAGAAGGATGAAATGAGTCATAACTTTAGAAGCAGTAAGAGGAATTCCCAAACTTCAGATCGATGAAGGTGAGGTGTGTGGTGAATTTCAAATAAGAAAGCAAACCAAGATGTCACATCCAAAGGTTCGACATCTCACAGCCTCCAAAGTTTTGGAGTTACTTCACATGGATTTGATGGGACCTATACAGGTTGAAAGTCCTGGAGGAAAAAGATATGCTTACTGGTGGTGGATGACTACTCAAGGTTTACATGGATAAACTTTGTCAGAGAAAAATCGGATGTTTTTGATGTGTTCAAAGATCTGTGTCAGAGAATTCAAAGGGAAAAAGATAGTTGGGTGATAAGAATCAAAAGTGATCATGGTAAAGAATTTGAAAATAAGAAATTCTATAATTTTTGTTCTTCTGAAGGTATAAGCCATGAATTCTCTTCTCTTATTACTCCTCAGCAAAATAGGGTTGTGGAAAGGAAAAACAAAACCACTCAAGAATCATCCAGAGCCATGATTCATGCCAAGAAACTACCTCTGTACTTTTGGGCTGAAGCTATGAACACTGCCTATTATGTTCATAATAGAGTCACTCTAAGAAAGGGAAATCCTACCACTCTATTTGAGCTCTGGAAGGGAAGAAAGCCTAATGTTCAATACTTTCATGTTTTGGGTAGTAAATGTTATATTTTGGAAAATGATGACTCGGTTTTGTATAGTTTATTTCTGTTGATTTCGCGCATTTCTTATTGTAAATTTATCAAGTCTTTACTATTTTATTTGTTATTTTCTTATGTTTCTCTTTGTTTTGTCTTGACAGATGTTTAATCGACAAGTATGGAAAAATGAGCAAAATCTAAGCTAAAGAGTGAAGAAAGTGCAGAACAATGATGATTCTGCCTCCTCTAGCCAAACGGCGTTCGCCATTTGCTTTGCCTTAAGGAATGGTGTTCGCCATTACCCCAAAAAGGAGGGAAAATTGGATTTGAACAAATGGCATTCACCATTTGCAAACGATGATCGCCATTATGTGCGGGAGCGGATCTTCAGCAGCAATTTGGTGGTTTTTCTTCGTTTTGAATTCAAATTTTCCCAGAACTTCTTGGATCCAAAATTTCCTATAAATAGAGACCTCTATGACTGCATTTGTCATCTGGAAACTGCGCGGAAGCGCTGCCGAATCGCATTTAGAATTAACCATATATTCTTAGTTTTAAAGCAGCAATTACTCACGTTGAGGAATTGCTGCAACTTTGTACTCTTATTTTCCTTGTATTGTTCTATTATTGAAGAATCAATACAATCTTGCCATTTTATTCATTTCGAATTCAGTTTATTCAAGTCTCTATTTATTTCCCCAAATTTACAGGTTCTTTGTTTTATTGCTTTATTATTATTGTTTTCGCATTCTATAATTGTTCAAGCATGTTGTCCTTAATTTTGTTTATAATGTTAGTTTTTTTGTGCTTAATTACATGTTTAGTTAAATTGTCTTGAGTCCATAGTTTGAGGACCTTCGTCTCGACAAGACTATGTAGGATAACTGATACCTGTTTGTATGTTTGAAATTCTAGTTTTGTTATCTAAGTTAACTTTAGGTAGACTAGTCACGATGGTGAGAGGCTTCTTAATAGCATTTAGTCATGACAGTGAGAAATGCACTAAGACGAGTCCAACAGAGCGAATGTTTGAGGCACGCGTCAGATAGTAGGCACAGAACACTGAATCCTAAACACAACGAGATCGCTTTAGGTATTCTTTTTGGTCTTACCCATTTTTAAATAGCGTCTTTTAATTACCGAGCGAACGAGAGAAAAATCTTGGGGTCATCAGGCGTGGCTTGGTCAATAGTGCAAGAGTGTGAGATTAGGCTTTAAGATTGGTACTTCCTTCAGAACAACTTCAGCATCCATTTCAGCCCCAGAACCTATAGAGTCCCTAAGAATCCCAAAAATCACTCTACGACCCTTTTAGTTTAGTTATTTCTTTATAGTTTTTATCCATGACAATCTCTAGCCATAGCTTTGCACCGCAACAATAGATTACAATAGTTTGATATTGGTCTCTGTGGTTTGATAATATTTTATATTACTTCGATAGATTTGTGCACTTGTGGAGTGATCAAGTTTTTGGCGCCGTTGCCGGGGACTAATGGTCAATATTGTTATTCAGTTGTTGCACCGTATAGACTAAGAAACTCTCGTTAAAAAAATAATAAAAATAATAATAATAATTATTATTATTATTATGTATCACCCAAAATTTCTCTATGATTACCACTCACAGTATCTCGAGGAACCGCATCCAAATTACCTATACGATTATCACTCCCAAACTTTTGAGGAACCGCACCCAAATTTTCTCTACAACTACCACTCCCAAAAGTTTGAGGAACCGCACCCAAATTCTTTCTACAATCACCAGTCCCATAATTTCGAGGAATCGCAAGAGTCCCTATCCAACCTCGAAATACTAATGGAAGATTTCAGTGCGACACTAACTCATTCTCACCCAAATCACCATTCCCAATACTTTGAAGAACCACTAGAATCCCAAAATTCCAACCTCAAAATATTAGTGGACAATTTCATTGAAATGAAAACTAATTCTAGGCTTGAATCTATGATGGAGCTCTTTTTGGAGACACAAACTATCCATAATGAAGAATTTAGAAACCAACATCTCCAAAGTTATGAAACCTTTAGGTGGATGAACATTGTGGTCGAGTCCCTTGCGACTCACACTGAGGCATTGGAGACTCAAATTTCTCTGGTTGCACATACACCTATAGGACCCTCCCCTGAGAGACATGTGGATGTTGTAACAGCCAATATAGAAAGAGAAATTGAAAATTCTAAGGAAAATGATAATGAGGTTAAGGAGAGTGACAATGAGGTTGACGAGAGTTATGATGAGAAAAGAGTATAGATTGAGAAAAATATCCCCACACCACCCAAAAAGGAGGTCGTCGAATAGGTAGAGAAGAAAGCATCTAATGTTATTCCTCATCCCTATACCCCACTAATTCCTTTCCTGCATAGGTTTGTAGACTCCCAATCCAAAACAAATGTGGATGTATTGGAAAATATCTGCACCAATATTCCCTTGTTTGAGATCCAACATAAAAAGAAAAAATCAGAGGAGCATGAAACTAGGGATATCATTACTGTTAAGAGGGTAAGGTTAGACTTTGAGACGGTGGATGAAATAAGTAATCCAAAACTTGAAAAGTTAATACTTGGGATAGATCCAAAACCACCACCACAAATTCAAAAGAATGAACCACCCCACAGATGGAAGAAAAGAAAAGGTGAGGGATATGTAAGATGGCTTGATAAGTGGCCATGGAAACCAAAAATTACTAGTCGTCGAGCTATCAACGTTAAACAAAGTGTTGTGTGGGAGGCAACCCACGAACTTTTAAACTAAGGTTTTACTTTTATTGTTTGTGTTTGCAAGAAATAAAGAAATGTATTGCTTGTCTCATCTCAGCTTCTTCTAGGTTCCCACAGACATTCATTCGAATGTCGTTGCTGGTGGTGAAACTGATACCACACTATATTTTTCTAACACTTTTGTAGGTACTTCCTCTGGAAATGGGCAGCATCATGATTTGTTTCAGAAGAGAGAAAATTCAACAAATGGAGGTATCTCAAATCGCCCACCACCAAAGCAAGAGTGGCTAGAAAATACATGGACAATAAGAGAAGATCAGAGAGGATTTGGCATGCAATGACATTCATACAGGTTCTATAATTCCTTTTTCCACCTTTTATCAAAACATTGAGGATAATGTTTGGTTTAAGTGTGTGGGAGGAACTTTACCGCTTTCATTTTACCGCTTTCTAGTTAGTTTTATTTCAGTTTGTGTTTTTACTGAGTCATATGCGCTAATTGAGTCGATTTCTACTTTACTTTTTATATTGTTTTAAAATTCCCTTAAACTTGGCCCCATTTTATCTACTCTGGGGGGGCTACCAAGCCATGAAGGAAATCCACAATGTAGTATCAATTCAAAGACTTCTCAGCAAACACCTACAATTTACAGTCTTCTCACTTAATCACTACCTGTGCAACTTCTACTTAGGAACTCCTAAATATGAGAAACTCATCCTCACTTCCAATCACCTCAGTGATGTCTCGCAGTCCTCAACAGTCAGTTGCTATTATTGACGGCTCGTTAGTAACCAACAATTCAACACAAGAAGTCACACTTCCATGACAACAACTCAACCTTGCTTAGTAGCTTCAGTTAAGTACACCACTTCTGTTGCTTACAAGATTCAAGAATCATAAGTCCACCCCTTACTTAACAACTTCTAGGTTTACAAATACAACAACCACAACAGGGTTCCTTATTGCACACGGCTGTCACAAGAACACATCCCTAATAATGTTTACATTTTCGTTGGTTGGTTCTAAACTAGGTTACAAGGTTTCTTTTATAACATATTCCCAACTGGATTTGGGCCTAAACAATCACAGCAATAGATGCTACAAAATATGCAAAAAAAAATCTGCTACAAATATACAAAAAGATCTTCAAATATAAAAACTCCTAAAATATCTCTAAATATAGAAACTCTATATTTTTCAATATTTGTCTTCAATGTAAATTTGAGTCTTCAAGATATTTTACAATCAGCGCCATTGGATTGATTTAAATTTTCAATAATATTTTGTTTTTGTTGAAACCTAACATAATATTCAATCCATCTTTAGCAGTTCATAATGTCGAATGAAGTGTCCTTACATCTACTTCGACATGTTGATCCAGATGTTGAAACATTTCAACATAACATGTTTGGGCACACACAAGAGGATTCCTTTGCTTAATGTATTCTTTATTTTGCAAAGATCATGTGCATACACACTGCTGCTATATTTTTTTTACAAAATTCATGACAATTTTACAGAACCTACAATTACTTTGAGTCTTGTTTGTTTTATTTTCTCTTGTTTATCAAAACACTTCATAAAGTATGTCGAAGAGTTTATGACATTATCATAGAAAAATCAATTAAAATATATTATAGCACATGTCCTATGATCAATTTGGTCAATCATGTGAGTAATTGAGAACATTTTGTTATTTTTAGAGGACCAACAGTTGTTTACTAATTTTCAGGGTAAACAGTAGTACGACTGATAACAATGAGGGTTTTAACTTGAAATCATTTCGGTTGATAGCAGGGGAAACAATTCTATTATGTGGTTCTTCTTGAGACGGGTTAGTATAGAACTTAAGAGGACGGTTCGGTGGTCCTACGGCCATGTCTGGTTCTTCAACTGGTTCAGGAATAGGAATATTAGGATCATGAATATTGTACCTGATACACAATTCTTTTATTCGGCGTCTTAAATTTAAGAAACGCTCTACTTCGTCAATTGGTGGCTCTAGGTCTTCTCCTTGTGAGAGAGTACTTGGCATACAATCGAAAAATTGGTTTTTGCCTTAGTATATACTACGCAATAAAGGAATTGCACTATTGACTAAATTAGTACCCGAAAACAGCGCCAAAAACTTGATCACGACTTAATGAGTCTATCAGGTATACTAACTGCAAGTGCACAATCGAATCGCTTAGTTTTAAAAGATATCAAACCCACAAGGACTAATAATCAAACTAATGATATATTATTGTTACTATGTTTAGCTAAGGCGATCGTTTTAAGGAGGATATGAGCGACATGAATTAAATCTAAGAATACTAAACTTTTAATAAGAATAATTAATAAAGAGATATTAGTATGCAACACATCAATCATCGGGAATTTAATAAGCTGTCAGTGTAGATTTATAGGCCAAAATACTCTTCGATAGAAAATACTTATTCAAAAGACCTTATCTCACACTCTCGTGTTTATTGATTCAGACTATACAGTTAAATTAGAATGAGCGCTCTCGCTGTATCATTTGCATTTAAAAATACTTTTTGAAAATAAATAAATCCTAATTGATTTTAAAGTGTGGTCGTTGTGTTTAGAGTTGATGCCTAGTTTCAGCTATCCGGTTAAACTCTCAAACTCTCGTTTATCTTGACCTTAAACTTGATTACCTTTTTACTTTCGTAATAAAAGTTAATTAATTAAAAATAAGAAACTGAAGCCTAAAAATTATTTTGTAATTGTCAACACCGATTATTATATAATTCCTCCCGATGATTTGTTTACATACTGATACCAAGTAATCTATCCGGACATGGTTTGTAAATAAATCGTACTGGTATATTAAAATTTGTAATCCTAAATATGTTTGGGAAGAACAATAAAGAATTGCAATAAATAATGGACTGTAAATAAAACCTGGAATAAATAATATTGCTTAATGAATTACACTGTGCTTGAGATACGGATCCAAACTATTGAATGTAAATCGCTTGAATTAAAAGCCTAAACTAATGTGTAGTAATCCTCTAGTGTAGAAGATTACTACTAATTTAAACTGGAAAAACAAACTAAATAAAACTTAACAAATTCGAGTTCTGGAAACTTAATGAAAGTAAAAGTGCAGAAAACTAAAATGCGGAAGCGGAAGAGAGAAGGCATGACAAAGCTTCTTCTGATATATATAGTAGGTTGATCGTGCTTTCTTTTGTTGAGAATCAGCGTAAGAAACGGTTGAAAATAAGATTGGTGCGAGGAATTCTGGAGACAGAGAAAATGAGAGTGGAGAAAAATTCTCTTGGGAAGTAGGTGGCGCAAGCCACCTCTTCCCCTCTCTCATTAAGTGGCGGGTGCCACTAAAATATAGGTGGTGGGCGCCACCCACCTTGTAGCTTGCGCCACATAGTGAATGGTGGTGGGCCCCACCAGTATATTTTATTTTCCTTTTCTTTTTCTTTTCTTTTCTTTTCTCTTCTTCTATTTTCTTTCTTTCTTCTTTCTTTGCTTCCTCATTTCTTCTTCTTTTCTTTCATATTTATTCTTGTACGATAAAATTATAGGCTACCTGAAAATAATAAAATTAGGAAATAAGTCAGTACATAAATGCATATAAAGTAGAGATATCTTAATATAAATTCATGCAAATCAGGTCGATTAAACTATATAATTTCACGTTATTAGTATGACGGGAAAATCGACCCAGACGATCACGTCGAGAACATTAACTTCATGCTCGGGAAGGGTGCCATGATCTAGTATAAAAACTATCCCCCCATAGTCCATCACCTCATGGAGAAACCCGAGGTCAACATTCACTAGACATTTCACTGCCTTCAGACGTTATCTGAAGTCTGAAGCCATGCTCGAAGCCATCATACAAGGGAAAATGAAACCATCCGAGCTTACATTAAAAGGTTCAACTAAGAGGCTGTTGAAGTCGATACCTTAGGCTATATGAAGAAATATCTTCTCAAGAAAGGGTTACTTCCTATCAGCGAGTTCTCCAAAGCTGTTGGGATCGAGCCTCCCCATTTGTTAAATGAACTACATAAAGCGTAGGCATACATCAAATACGAGGAAAAACAGGCCGCCCACAGTGATAGGATCCATCGCAACCAGGACAACCTCAAGGTTTCCGAATATGAAGACCCCGCTGTAAACACCCCAAATTTGCCCTCTCTTTTTTCTCACACCTTGGCTAGTGATCCTCCATATTGCATTGCATAAGCATACCATCTCACACTGCATAGTTATTTCACTACATAAGTTGCATAGCTAGGGTTTGTGATCAGGTGAATCTTAGAAGTGGTTTGAGCTATATCAGAGGCCATGAAGCATGCCAAGAGGTTCCATGAGTGTTCTATGATCCTATTATACCTCCAAGGTTACTTTGAAGTCACAAAATCACAGAGGATTGCACAGTTGCCCAGGCAGGCTCAGAGCTCCTGCACAGATGACCTAGAAATTAGGGTTTTGGGTTTGAGGCCCTTACACTCAAATTTTTTGGTCATTCTTGATTCTATTGGTCTATATATGATATGAGGAGAATGTGTATCAAATTTGAAGCAAAAATTCCCTGTGGATGTCATCTGATCAAATGGTAACTTGTTGTGCAAGAAAAGTCAGAATCAGGGCATCTGAGGCCACCAACAAGGGTTCCAAAGGGTCATCATCATCAATTTGAGGTCCTATGATCTTTATTTGATCTTAGGGATGCTTGGAAGTTCACAAGAT
Source organism: Lathyrus aphaca (assembly GCA_963966055.1). Lineage (NCBI taxonomy): Eukaryota > Viridiplantae > Streptophyta > Magnoliopsida > Fabales > Fabaceae > Lathyrus > Lathyrus aphaca. Next base: position 740,544,365 of record OZ014519.1, on the reverse strand, counting down.
TGAAGAATTTTGAGCCATTTGAAACATTTCTATTTTTGGGCATGACTTGTAATGAAAACTTTCCATTTTGGGAAAGATCTTCAACTTCCTCTTTCTTGATCAAAAAGGCTTCAAATGAATTTTCTTCAAACATGAAAGTTGTAGATTGGATCTTCTCATTTTCAAAAAGTACAAGAACTCCTCTTGATTCATCCTAGAACTCAAGATATGGCAAGTCAAAGTTGGGAAAAATCTTGTAATTTTCAAGTTCATGCCAAAGAGGGAAATTTGCAAAATGGTATTTCAAGCCTTTATGTGACCTCTAATCCACTGAAATACATCATGCCATGATCAAAAAACTTATAAAGATCAGAATTGGGCCAAGAACCTAGGGTTTTCATGCCTTGCTTCTCAAGAAATGTCAAAGTTGTGAAAATGCAAAACCTTAGAAAACTCATGTATCAAGCCATACAACTCATCAATTTCGATCCAAGGGTGCTCCTTGAACTCAGCTGAGGCAGCCCAAGACCTCAAATCACTTCTGCCATGGCCCATGCTTCAAGTACACAACTTTTGACTTTTTGGCCAATGGCACCATACCAATCCCACAGTGCATATCCACTCCTCTGACTGGTCTCATTTTTTTATATAGAAATCCTAAGGATCATAAAACACAACACTTCAAGCCTTGAAAGCAGCCACACACTGTTGCACCCCAAAATTTGCCCTCACAATACAAGACTTTGTGTGCTAAGAAGGTTCACAAGGTTCACAAGTTTCTCAACATTTACAAAACCTTTCATGAGGTTCATGAAGTCTACAAGTTACTTTATGGAGGTTCACAAGGTTCACAAGTTTCTCAATGCTTATATAACCTTTTCATGAGGTTCATGAAGTCTACAAGTTACTTCTTGAAGGTTCACAAGGTTCACAAGATTCACAATGTTTACATAACCTTTCATGAGGTTCATGAGGTCTACAAAGTCACTTTATGAGGTTCACAAGGTTCACAAACTTCACAATACTTCCCATGAGGTTCACAAGACATTTTATTATGGTTCACAAGGTTCACAAGGTTCACAATTGGTCAGAAGAGTTGACAATTCCCTCAGACAATGCACCTCCTAAGCAGTGCATCCAAAACTAGGGTTTTGACTTTAATCAGGCTAAATGGACTTCCAAGACTTCAAGTGAGCTCCATAACATCTTATATGTGTGTAAGAACCCCCATGACAAGTTTCAAGACTTTTCTCAGAAGTTTGCTCAGTCAGATGATCAGATAAGTCAAAATCAGTCAATGCAGTTAAAAAGTCAAACTGAGGTCAACTGTGGTCAAACCAAAGTCAAACTTCATGATTTTTTGCCAACATCAAGTATATGAAGTAAAATTCATCATTTGATCAAGGGTTGATCATGATTCATCAAGGAGATTTCAGATCATCAAGAATCAGGAGTTTCTAAATTAGGGTTTCCTCAGTAAAAGTCAACTGAACTTTGACCAGCCATAACTTTCACATACTTCATCACCAAGTCTCCACTCAAAGCTCATTTTGAAGGAAATTGAATTCTCTACAACTTTGTGTCTCACAAGCCAAGCCCAAAAATGCTTCATTTGGAAGGTATGAGCTAAGACATTATAGGTCCTTTTGAAAGTCAACAAAAAGTCAACAACTTCAAAAGGGCATAACTTGAGATTGGTAAATGGTATGGACATGAAACCAGTGGGGTTGTTTAGAGGACTCTTCAAGCTTTCCAAAATGTCCAAGAACACCCTCATAGCATTAAAATTGAAGGATATGTGACCTTGCAAAGTTGGGAAATTTTGTGATGGTTTATGATGAAAATGGAGGTCTAAAACCAATTCTTTCCAAATGGGCTTGTCAAATTATGATCCAATCCATACACTATCATCATGCACGACCCAAATGATTAAAAATCAGAATTTTTATTATTTTATTTTTATTTATTTTGATTTAACTCATAAAAAATCATTTTAAATGAAAATAAAATATGAAAATATGATATTTGATGGAGATTTGGTTTCTAGAATGTCTTCAATATTGATTGGAATTGAAAGGGAATGAAATCATGAGATTGATCCAAAAATAGTAAGCCTTCATGCACAAATATTTGAATTTTAAAGCATGATCAATTTCAATCTTTTCATATCAAATCTTGTACACAACCAATCAATATTTTGACCTAGATTCAATCACTTATATATACTAAACACAACCCTATTGCCCAAGGCACGAATTCTCGGCCTCTAAGTGTAAGTTCCATTGTTCAAAAAACCATTGAAAATCTCACATTCGGATTCCTTCATACAAGTGGTTTTAAGGTAAAACAAGAACATAGACATGTTCCTTGGACTTCTCTGATCCTAAACCATCACTCATATGCATCAATATCATGCATATATGAACAACCCGAATTCATCTTGTTCTTGAAAATAATTTTTTCGAATTCATTAATTTATTGTGTTTCAATGAAATTTGTTTGGCTAATCTTGTTTATCATGTGATGTAGAATGTTTCTGGGCAAGAAAATCAAAGAAACCATGGCTAATCCGTGAAACACCATAGTTAGGGTTTGCGGCTTCAATTAGGGTTTTGTTATCCAGCCAATATAAATGGATTACAAAGACATAGAATGATTGGAAATCTTGCTAGGAACTTAATGGCATAACCAATTTTATATGATCTTGCTGTTTTGTCCATGTTTGTATTTCGTAGGTTTTGCTGGGATTTGTTTTTCGCAGGAAAACTTGTATCTAAATTCGCAGGAAATTTCGAAGGGCAGGAGGAAGAAGATGAAGCCAGTTCGCGCCTGTTTTAAAAATTTAAATTTCATTTTAAAATATTATGTATTAATCCTGTTTATGTTTCACAAACGTGCGTTTGTCCCAGTGGAAAGTCAGGCAGGCATATTGTGAAAAGGCCAGGGTTCGAATCCTGCCTTGCACCATTATTTTTTCTATTTTTTCAGGATAAAAGAAGGCATAATATATTATGTTCAATGGCCATTCTATTATCAGATGGGCTCTTCCAGCCGGGTGGTGATGCGTGCGCTTGTGTGTGTAAAGGTCCTGGGTTCAATCCTCCCCCCAGGCCTTTTTGCTTTTCATTATTTTTCACAATTTTTCAAGACATTGCACAAAACCAATTGGAACCATTCTACTATCACCAAAGCATGGCTGGCCTGGTGGTACGTTTTGGGTGTTTGCAAGCATGAGGACCTGGGTTCAAACCCAGCCAAGGTAAGTTTCCTTTTTACCAATTTTTTTCTGTTTTATTTAATTAATTATTTTCTTATTGTTAATAAAAGAAAAATAAATTGAATATGTAAATCAACACTTATATTTCTTTTTTTCTTAGAAAATTTCTAAACTTTTATTTTTCTCAATTTTATTTCATTATGTAATTAAAAATATATGTATGTTTATTTAAATAATTTTGTATATGAAATTAAACCCTTAAAAAATATATATTTTCAAAACCCTAATCTTAGAAACCTTAATTTATTTTTCTAAATACTTAATTGTTATTTTCTAAATTCTAATATAATTATCATGTCTATATTTATTTAATAAAATTAATTTTTGTAAATATAATTATAACCTTTTTTTTTTATAATATGTAAAAATATTCTATATACTATGTTTATAACCTAAATTATTTTCTTTTAATATGTGTTTAGAAATAACTAAATTTATAATAATTTAATTTGAAAATAATTTAATAATTTGTGCATAAATTAAAATATTACCATAATCCTTTAATTGTTCATATTTTTTTAAATAAATGTTTATATTAAAAATGTAATTTTGTGTTTATCATGTTATTATAATATTTTTGCTAATTCTATTTATTTTAATTATTGTTATAACTAACCATATTATTATTAATTTATTTAATTTTGCTTATTATTATTTCACTAACCTTATTTATTTTTAATATTATTACTAACCCCTATTATTGCTTATTTATTTATTTTTACTTATTTATTTATATTTTGCTTATATATTTATTTTTTGCTATTTATTTTTAATTGCTTATTATAATTATGTAATTGCTTCTTGGTGTAAATTTTGTAAATATGTAATTTATTTAATTTTTATGCTATGGTTAGTAATTTAGGGAGTGTGAATATGTATTCTATTTAAAATCAAATTTAGATCACTTTAATTATAAGATAAATATAAATTAAACACTCACACACGTAAGTCGATTTTTAATCGCCATCTCACCTTTCTAAGGCTATCCCTCAATGTTGCCTAATCATAAGGTCAAGTGGGGTGTATAAAGCAAGTCCCTTAAAAGAAAAATCATCAAGTCCCTAATGGTTGCCTTTAAAAATCAAGTCCCTTTTCGAATAATGATGATAGTCCCTCCTAAGTGCTTAATACACCTCACAGTTGCTTTCATAAAAACAGATGTCCCTCATATGTCCCTTACATCCAAGGTAATGACTACCTATTCCTTAATAATAGGGATAGTCTTACCATTTAAAGGATAAAGAACAGAAAAGACTTTAAACTTTAGGGTAGGTACCTCCTAGTTGCTTGCTCACTTCATTCAAATTTTTCAAACACTTAACAAATTTCAAACAAATTTTCAAACACAAGTTTTTACGCATCCGTACATGGATCATTATTAACTCATATGAAAATTTTCTATTCACACACTTCACATTTTCAAAAACAATTCAAAAGTGAGCTAAGTAACTAAGAGCCCATGGATAACCATGGATGTAAAGGGTGCTAACACCTTCCCTTTACATAACCTACCCCCCGGACCCAAAAATATCTCTTAAGGTCTTTCCTGTTCTTTTATGCCTTTCCTTTGGATAAAATAAAAGTCGGTGGCGACTCTTGCTATCCGCAACATAACTAAAGTCAGTTCTCCCACCGTGTTACAGAACTGGCGACTCTGCTGGGGATAATAATTTAAGAGGGGTACCCTTAGGAATTAAGATCACTTTAAGTTGTTTGCCTTGTTTGCTTTATATTATCTTGTTGGGGTGCTCTTATGTGTGAAAGGTCCTAACCCGGATCTAGTGTACCTTAGGTAAATGGCAATAGACCAAGGAAACTGTACGACGTATATCGATACGGTTGATCTGGTGGCCATAGTTAGTGCGACTTCTTGGTTGGTGCTTATGTTCCTTAAGTCAAGTTGAGGATAATATGAGGCTGCCATATGTTGTCAATGCACTAACTAACTTTTAGAACCCTAGTTAACTCATCTTGGCCTTTAGAAAGTAGTGAGGTAACCGGCTTTGGTGCAGACTGAAGTTGGTTGACACTCGATACTACGCTCATTGAGATCTTAAACTTGGAGGGTTTTGGTTGGCAAGTAAGTTGCCTTCTGAACAACCACCCTTGTGAAGGATCAATGATTTTGAGATCCCTTAGAACCTGGTTACTTTGGTAGGACAGGATGAACCATCTAAACTCAGGGGAGGGTACCTACCTTGAACTTCATGCAAGCCTTTAAACCTAGGGCTATGGTGTGACTTGTTTGTGTGTGCCACATGTTTGTGATTGAACATAACATCATGACATCATCATGCATCATAAGCATAACATTTTCACTAACCATTTCAAGGACCAAAGGATTTATCTTTGTTCTTTGTTGCAGGTCATGGCTTCTGCTCGTAGAAACACCATCAGGATCAACTTTGTGGGCATACCTGCTAAGCTTAAAGAGTTGGTTTCTCAAGTGTCTGATCATTCCCAGTTCATCAAGAGACATGGTCACCTACTAGATCTAGTCACTTCAGGGTTCAATGAAGACATGATGAGTGTGTTGTTTCAGTTCTTTGACCCTAAGCACCACTGCTTTACATTCCCTGACTATCAGCTAGTTCCTACAATGGAGGAGTTCTCTAAACTTCTGGGTATACCTGTTCTTGATCAAAGGCCATTCACAGGCTTGGAGAAAGAGCTTAAACTTGAGGTTATTGCTGCAGCTCTACATCTAAAGAAGTCTGACATTGTTCTAGAAACGAGAAGTGGAGTCAAGGGTATTCTTGCCAAGGTGTTAATAGAGAAAGCTCAGGTGTTCTTGAAGGCCATGAGCTATGATGCTTTTGAGGAGATCTTAGCCTTGTTGATATATGGCTTAGTATTGTTCCTCAACCCAGATCAGTTCATAGACGTTCATGCCATCAACATATTCTTGAGTCACAATCCAGTGCCTACATTGCTGGGAGACATCCTACATTCTCTTCACACCCGTACTACAAGGGCAAGAGGAACTTTGATGTGCTGCATACCTTTGCTTTCTAGGTGGTTTATTTCTCACCTTCCTCGCTCAGTAATGAAGAATGAGCAAGGGTTCAGATGGTCCAAGAGGATCATGTCACTTTCTCACTCAGATATCCATTGGTGCTCCAGATCTATGGAGAATGTCACCATCATTGACCATTGTGGGGAGTTTCCTAATGTGCCACTTCTAGGCATAAAAGGAGGCATCACCTACAACCCCTCTCTAGCTTTACGACAGTTTGGTTACGCTCGGAGTGATGGTCCACATGACATGTTGATTCAGGGCATTGTGTTTGATTACGACAACGATCATCAAGGTTACCGTCAGAGATTCATACGAGCCTGGGGAAAGGTAAACAGGGTTGACAGCAAGACACTGGAGCCTAAGTACATTATTCCTATGGAGGCTTATCTCAGATGGGTACGATCTCGTGCTCAGACTCTCATGATGCCATATCCTGCCGTCCTACCAGTTATCATGGAACCTGTTGCTGAAGGAGACACAGCTTATACCATCCTTCACCCAGACATGCCTACTGATATGGAAGACTTGCAGAAATCATGGATCCAACTGAAAGAGCAAATGTATACTTTCGAGGCTCATTACAAAGCAAGCCAAGAAAGAGTCCTAGAACTAACAAAGCAACTTCACGAGGAGCGGAATCTCAATTCATACCTCAACATAAAGAGGAAACGTCCATGGGAGACTTAAAACCCCATCTCTTGTATTTATTTCATTTCATTTTTTGTACGCCCAAGAGGCAAAACAAATTTATTACTAATAAGAGTTTACCATCTTGTTTGTTTAAGCAAATTTAAATCCTGCGGTCCTTGAAAACATTGCATATGCATTCACATATCATATCATTGCATCACAGGTTTATAATTGTGCACTGGTTTCTCATCTTCTCGCTGTTTATTTCAGCAATGACTCTTGAACAAACAGTTAGGGATCTCCAGGCACAAAATGCACAGTTCCAAGAGCTGATCCTGAACCTGACCAAGGGGCAGGATGAATTGAAGACACTGCTGGCTAAGAAGAAGAGTCCTGAGGACAACAAGGATGATCAGCTGAAACAACTACAAGCTGAGATGACAGGAATGAGGACCCAGATGAATGACCAGGTGGTTCTTATTCAAAGTTTAGCTCAGGGGCAAGAAGAGTTAAGAGCCTTTGTTCATAAACTTCAAGGTGATGGAGTTAGGAATCTAATTGTCAGTCAACCTCCATTAAAACAAGCTGATTTGGTTGAAAGGAAGATGAGGATAAAAGAAGGTAAGAAACAGGTTGCCATTGATTGTTCTTCAGTTGAAGAAGAAAGACCTGATAAGGTTAATCCACCTCAACACAAGAAATATAGAAGGCAGTTTATCAAGTTCAGCACTCCAATGTCACAAGTTCTGCAATGCTTGTTGGAGATGAAGCTAATTTCTTTGGAAAATCCTCCTCAAAATCCTAAAACTTCCTCTCCTCGCTATAATCCCAGGGCAAGGTGTGAGTACCACTCCAACAGTCCTGGACATGATACTAATAGCTGTTGGGCATTGAAGAAAAATATTCAAGACCTGATTGACGAAGAAATCCTAGAGGTTACTCCAGAGGGTCAAGTTGAGTTCTACTATCATCCATCAAACACCGAAGCTGCAAGACAAGTTGCCCAATATAGCAAGAAAGGAAGCCTACCTATTCTTGTTGAGATATGGGGCACCTTGGGACATCCAAGTGGTAAATTTGATTTCATGGTGAAGTATACTGCTCCTCAAAGTTCACAGATTGCAATTGAAGACATTCAGCCAACTGGATGGGACAACATTTGAATTTTTCATTTGTAATTTCTTTTATTTGTTTGAACACTTACTATTATGTTAAACTTTTGTTTTCTTTAATGCATTGCATATGTTTGTCTTGAATTAATCCATTCGTTCCACTATATTTTGAATTATGCTTCTTAGTTCTATCTTGTGATATTTAACTCCTGATAAAGCTATAAGCCTGTAGAGGGAGGATGACGAAAACAATACCGTAATATTAGGCAGTATGCTTTTGAACAGACTATGCTGACGATGTACAGGCATTGTTTCAATTCCTAAACAGTGGAGATATAAGGAAGTTAATCCCTAGTCAACCCTTTTGAGCCTATGAAGTAGGAGTTTTTATTCTCGTACAAATTAAAACCCTTATTCATAACCTGGGGTAGGGTAGTTACTCAGTTAACTCAAATATGCCAATTGCTTGTGTTGTACACAACTAATGATGGTTCTCTGTAATCATTAAACCTGATAGTCAATATCCAGCAAAAGAAAAGCTTACTAAGTCAAAACCTATGAAGGAGACTTAGTAAAACATTAAGACATCCCACTGACTGTAACCTTGAAATAAACAGTTCAGGCAAAAGGAAGGGATAATAAAAGCAAAAAAAAAAAAAAAAAAAAGGGAGGTCACTATGAATCCTCGACAAAGAAAGATGACTAAAAGTTCAAATAAATTTTGGGTTTCTGAACCATCACAAATGTCAGTGCTACAATTCCAAACTCATTTGAGCCTCAATGCATAAGTTAACTGAGTATAGGACTGAAGAACATCATGGAGATTGGGTTGGGTACAAATAAAATTTGAGCCTTTATCCTTTTTTTCTTAAACCGTGAACTAGGCCACGTTATAACCCTTTAAAAGTCCTAACTGAAGCATGGTTAGTTCGAAAGCGTACTGCTACACAAAGGTATCCTGACTCCTTTAGGGCTTATTATAAAACTTGAGTTAATATCACAGTTTTCTAAAAATAAAAAAAAGAGTTTTAAAATAATTCTTTTTCAAAAACTTCAAGACAGACATAAGCATTGCATTTTTGAATATATTTGTTTGCATATACCTGAGTGTTTGGCAAATGGAGAAACTTACAGGATGAATGAACCAAAGTCCTTCCGATAAACAAAGTTGCTTCCTGGATCAAAATCCATGTATACAAAGGGGCATAATCATTATCTCCCAATCAAGGGGGCAGACCATGATACTGCCTAACTCATTTGGGGCAATCAGGACAAGATTCAACTATGTTTAAGCAGCCAGAGGCAGATCTCCCCATCTACCTGAAGTGCCAAGGGTAACACTGCAAAGTTCATGATGCCAGGGGCATATGCTTATGGGGCATTCTGCTTGTTTCTCTTGAGGTAGCTCATTTCAGATACTTCCATTATGGGACAATTCATCCCCAACCAAGGGGCAATGCTTTCTTTTCAAATCTAGTATCCGAAGCGTATATGGTCCATCACAATTTGAAGACACATTCCTCTCATTGTGTTACCTTGATATTAGATTCTCGGCAGAAGCCATTGTGGAAATTAATTGTCTACGCCAGTAATATCAGATGGTGTCAGTATCATGTCTTCAGATCCAACTATGAGAATTGTTGGAAGGTATTCAGGAAAGTTAAAAATTTCAGGAGCTCCAAATCCAATTGTTTATACACTCTCGAAGTTGAAACAATTCCGTTTTCAAGTTCAGCTTTACTTTTCCCTCTGAATCCAGATTTACTTTTACCCTAAGCGAAACGTCCATTAGTTGTGTTTGAATGTATGTATGCTTAATATGATTGATGTTTACCAGAAATGCATGAAAACGCAGTAATAGTATTTACTAAGGACGAACGAGGGAAGGATTTCAACGAAGCTTCGCCGGTTCACCTTTATAAGACAGTTACAAACCCTCAGTAGGACGAATCCATCTTCATAAAGTCTCATCTCTCCGGAATTTATATCCATCTCTTTTATCCTCATACGGATATTCGGGAAATTACTTTCCAATGAGAGTACGACGAACGAAGACGGGATGCTATATCTACCCTACTATCAAACGAAGACGAAGGTTATAAATACCTTGCTATCCCCAGCAGACGGGAGGTTATATATACCTTGCTATCCCTAGCATACGGGAGGTTATGTATAATATATTATCAGACAAGATGGAAATAAGTTCCTCATATCCTTCAACAACGAATCGGGATTTATTTTCCCTGGCCAGCAGTTGTTATACGAAGATATCCAGACGCTTCCGGTAGTATCATATCATACATACATCATTTACATCATACCATAACATACATATCCATAAATACATAATACATTTACTTAGGTGCATCATACTATGCATGCATACATATAACATAAACTAACATTCTCCTTGCAGGATAGTTACATGCAGATAAAACAACATCAACAATTTACAACAGGTCAGAAATGATCCATACACTACTCAAGATGTCCTCGAATAGCAGGCAAACGGTCTGTAAAAAGATCCATTCCCTGGTTCAAGACATTTTTCAGAAGAACAAATCCTGACGTTCTTTTGATCCTTAAGAGAAAATCCTGACGCTCTTTTGGCCCCTTATTCAAGACTTTTTCAGAAGAACAAATCCTGACGTTCTTTTGATCCTTAAGAGCAAATCCTGACGCTCTTTTGGCCCCTTATTCAAGACTTTTTCAGAAGAACAAATCCTGACGTTCTTTTGATCCTTAAGAGCAAATCCTGACGCTCTTTTGGCCCCTTATTCAAGACTTTTTCAGAAGAACAAATCCTGACGTTCTTTTGATCCTTAAGAGCAAATCCTGACGCTCTTTTGGCCCCTTATTCAAGACTTTTTCAGAAGAACAAATCCTGACGTTCTTTTGATCCTTAAGAGCAAATCCTGACGCTCTTTTGGCCCCTTGTTCAAGATATTTTTCAGAGGAACAAATCCTGACGTTCTTTTGATCCTTAAGAGCAAATCCTGACGCTCTTTTGGCCCCTTGTTCAAGATATTTTTCAGAGGAACAAATCCTGACGTTCTTTTGATCCTTAAGAGCAAATCCTGACGCTCTTTTGGCCCCTTGTTCAAGATATTTTTCAGAGGAACAAATCCTGACGTTCTTTTGATCCTTAAGAGCAAATCCTGACGCTTTTTTGGCCCCTTGTTCAAGACATTTTTCGGAGGAACAAATCCTGACGTTCCTTTGACCCTTAAGAACAAATCCTGACGTTCTTTTGGCCCTTGGAGAATAGGCAAACGGTCTGTACAAGGATCCATTCCCTAATCCAAAATATTTCCAGAAGAGATAATCATCACAAGATTTATTTCTACTGGTCCATCCAACAACTCAAATCATGTTGCATAAATGATTCAGAGACGGCCTATACAAAGACCTAGTACTGATATCCAGTATCAACATAAAGACATCATCATATTCTGATACTTTAGATGGCATCTCTAAGCCCATCACCAGTTCTTCCTGATGGCATCTCTAAGCCCATCACCAGTTCTTCCTGATGGCATCTCTAAGCACCATCACCAGTTCTTCTAAGTGGCATCTTTAAGCCCACTCAAGCATATACAACCAAACATCAATATCATGCTATGCACTGGTGAGTGCAAATTTTTGGGCTTTTGTGTTCAATCCCCTTCAACCTTCCAGGTCACGACTGGCAAATATACCAATCTAACCCCTCAGGTTTCAGAAAATTGAACAGGGGCAGCTGTTGCACCCCAAAATTTGCCCTCACAATACAAGACTTTGTGTGCTAAGAAGGTTCACAAGGTTCACAAGTTTCTCAACATTTACAAAACCTTTCATGAGGTTCATGAAGTCTACAAGTTACTTTATGGAGGTTCACAAGGTTCACAAGTTTCTCAATGCTTATATAACCTTTTCATGAGGTTCATGAAGTCTACAAGTTACTTCTTGAAGGTTCACAAGGTTCACAAGATTCACAATGTTTACATAACCTTTCATGAGGTTCATGAGGTCTACAAAGTCACTTTATGAGGTTCACAAGGTTCACAAACTTCACAATACTTCCCATGAGGTTCACAAGACATTTTATTATGGTTCACAAGGTTCACAAGGTTCACAATTGGTCAGAAGAGTTGACAATTCCCTCAGACAATGCACCTCCTAAGCAGTGCATCCAAAACTAGGGTTTTGACTTTAATCAGGCTAAATGGACTTCCAAGACTTCAAGTGAGCTCCATAACATCTTATATGTGTGTAAGAACCCCCATGACAAGTTTCAAGACTTTTCTCAGAAGTTTGCTCAGTCAGATGATCAGATAAGTCAAAATCAGTCAATGCAGTTAAAAAGTCAAACTGAGGTCAACTGTGGTCAAACCAAAGTCAAACTTCATGATTTTTTGCCAACATCAAGTATATGAAGTAAAATTCATCATTTGATCAAGGGTTGATCATGATTCATCAAGGAGATTTCAGATCATCAAGAATCAGGAGTTTCTAAATTAGGGTTTCCTTAGTAAAAGTCAACTGAACTTTGACCAGCCATAACTTTCACATACTTCATCACCAAGTCTCCACTCAAAGCTCATTTTGAAGGAAATTGAATTCTCTACAACTTTGTGTCTCACAAGCCAAGCCCAAAAATGCTTCATTTGGAAGGTATGAGCTAAGACATTATAGGTCCTTTTGAAAGTCAACAAAAAGTCAACAACTTCAAAAGGGCATAACTTGAGATTGGTAAATGGTATGGACATGAAACCAGTGGGGTTGTTTAGAGGACTCTTCAAGCTTTCCAAAATGTCCAAGAACACCCTCATAGCATTAAAATTGAAGGATATGTGACCTTGCAAAGTTGGGAAATTTTGTGATGGTTTATGATGAAAATGGAGGTCTAAAACCAATTCTTTCCAAATGGGCTTGTCAAATTATGATCCAATCCATACACTATCATCATGCACGACCCAAATGATTAAAAATCAGAATTTTTATTATTTTATTTTTATTTATTTTGATTTAACTCATAAAAAATCATTTTAAATGAAAATAAAATATGAAAATATGATATTTGATGGAGATTTGGTTTCTAGAATGTCTTCAATATTGATTGGAATTGAAAGGGAATGAAATCATGAGATTGATCCAAAAATAGTAAGCCTTCATGCACAAATATTTGAATTTTAAAGCATGATCAATTTCAATCTTTTCATATCAAATCTTGTACACAACCAATCAATATTTTGACCTAGATTCAATCACTTATATATACTAAACACAACCCTATTGCCCAAGGCACGAATTCTCGGCCTCTAAGTGTAAGTTCCATTGTTCAAAAAACCATTGAAAATCTCACATTCGGATTCCTTCATACAAGTGGTTTTAAGGTAAAACAAGAACATAGACATGTTCCTTGGACTTCTCTGATCCTAAACCATCACTCATATGCATCAATATCATGCATATATGAACAACCCGAATTCATCTTGTTCTTGAAAATAATTTTTTCGAATTCATTAATTTATTGTGTTTCAATGAAATTTGTTTGGCTAATCTTGTTTATCATGTGATGTAGAATGTTTCTGGGCAAGAAAATCAAAGAAACCATGGCTAATCCGTGAAACACCATAGTTAGGGTTTGCGGCTTCAATTAGGGTTTTGTTATCCAGCCAATATAAATGGATTACAAAGACATAGAATGATTGGAAATCTTGCTAGGAACTTAATGGCATAACCAATTTTATATGATCTTGCTGTTTTGTCCATGTTTGTATTTCGTAGGTTTTGCTGGGATTTGTTTTTCGCAGGAAAACTTGTATCTAAATTCGTAGGAAATTTCGAAGGGCAGGAGGAAGAAGATGAAGCCAGTTCGCGCCTGTTTTAAAAATTTAAATTTCATTTTAAAATATTATGTATTAATCCTGTTTATGTTTCACAAACGTGCGTTTGTCCCAGTGGAAAGTCAGGCAGGCATATTGTGAAAAGGCCAGGGTTCGAATCCTGCCTTGCACCATTATTTTTTCTATTTTTTCAGGATAAAAGAAGGCATAATATATTATGTTCAATGGCCATTCTATTATCAGATGGGCTCTTCCAGCCGGGTGGTGATGCGTGCGCTTGTGTGTGTAAAGGTCCTGGGTTCAATCCTCCCCCCAGGCCTTTTTGCTTTTCATTATTTTTCACAATTTTTCAAGACATTGCACAAAACCAATTGGAACCATTCTACTATCACCAAAGCATGGCTGGCCTGGTGGTACGTTTTGGGTGTTTGCAAGCATGAGGACCTGGGTTCAAACCCAGCCAAGGTAAGTTTCCTTTTTACCAATTTTTTTCTGTTTTATTTAATTAATTATTTTCTTATTGTTAATAAAAGAAAAATAAATTGAATATGTAAATCAACACTTATATTTCTTTTTTTCTTAGAAAATTTCTAAACTTTTATTTTTCTCAATTTTATTTCATTATGTAATTAAAAATATATGTATGTTTATTTAAATAATTTTGTATATGAAATTAAACCCTTAAAAAATATATATTTTCAAAACCCTAATCTTAGAAACCTTAATTTATTTTTCTAAATACTTAATTGTTATTTTCTAAATTCTAATATAATTATCATGTCTATATTTATTTAATAAAATTAATTTTTGTAAATATAATTATAACCTTTTTTTTTTATAATATGTAAAAATATTCTATATACTATGTTTATAACCTAAATTATTTTCTTTTAATATGTGTTTAGAAATAACTAAATTTATAATAATTTAATTTGAAAATAATTTAATAATTTGTGCATAAATTAAAATATTACCATAATCCTTTAATTGTTCATATTTTTTTAAATAAATGTTTATATTAAAAATGTAATTTTGTGTTTATCATGTTATTATAATATTTTTGCTAATTCTATTTATTTTAACTATTGTTATAACTAACCATATTATTATTAATTTATTTAATTTTGCTTATTATTATTTCACTAACCTTATTTATTTTTAATATTATTACTAACCCCTATTATTGCTTATTTATTTATTTTTACTTATTTATTTATATTTTGCTTATATATTTATTTTTTGCTATTTATTTTTAATTGCTTATTATAATTATGTAATTGCTTCTTGGTGTAAATTTTGTAAATATGTAATTTATTTAATTTTTATGCTATGGTTAGTAATTTAGGGAGTGTGAATATGTATTCTATTTAAAATCAAATTTAGATCACTTTAATTATAAGATAAATATAAATTAAACACTCACACACGTAAGTCGATTTTTAATCGCCATCTCACCTTTCTAAGGCTATCCCTCAATGTTGCCTAATCATAAGGTCAAGTGGGGTGTATAAAGCAAGTCCCTTAAAAGAAAAATCATCAAGTCCCTAATGGTTGCCTTTAAAAATCAAGTCCCTTTTCGAATAATGATGATAGTCCCTCCTAAGTGCTTAATACACCTCACAGTTGCTTTCATAAAAACAGATGTCCCTCATATGTCCCTTACATCCAAGGTAATGACTACCTATTCCTTAATAATAGGGATAGTCTTACCATTTAAAGGATAAAGAACAGAAAAGACTTTAAACTTTAGGGTAGGTACCTCCTAGTTGCTTGCTCACTTCATTCAAATTTTTCAAACACTTAACAAATTTCAAACAAATTTTCAAACACAAGTTTTTACGCATCCGTACATGGATCATTATTAACTCATATGAAAATTTTCTATTCACACACTTCACATTTTCAAAAACAATTCAAAAGTGAGCTAAGTAACTAAGAGCCCATGGATAACCATGGATGTAAAGGGTGCTAACACCTTCCCTTTACATAACCTACCCCCCAGACCCAAAAATATCTCTTAAGGTCTTTCCTGTTCTTTTATGCCTTTCCTTTGGATAAAATAAAAGTCGGTGGCGACTCTTGCTATCCGCAACATAACTAAAGTCAGTTCTCCCACCGTGTTACACACACTCAGATTGCAAAAAATTTCCTCAAAGCTTCATCTCTTCGATTCTCTCAAACCAGCCATCAAACTTCCAAAATTCCTTCACCAATCAATTACATATCATCCATAGAACAAGAATCAACCATCAAAATGGCCTGAAACACCAAATACCAAAAACACGATTTCTGCTTCATCAGAACTGGACCTCAAAAACCAGCCACTTTCAAAGCATTCTAAGCACTCCACTAGCTTTAGGAGGTCCAAAGAAGTCATTTTGCATAAGAGGGAGGTCTTGAAAGCTCCATTTTGAAGAAGCTCAGTTCAGGTATTCATCAAGAACAAATTTTCCAAAACTTCTTTTTCTTGTTAGAAAATGATTCTATATGCTTAGCTGATCACTCTGATATGTTTAGAATTGAAAATGGTTGAGAAATGAGCATGTATGGTTATTCTGATATGTTTAAATGATGTTTGATGATTTATTTTGATTGTATGATGTTTGGGGATCATTTATGGGCAGGTTTGATGCGTTTTAGTAGCTTGTAGGAGGAGTTAGGTTTTGAACTCGCCGAAGAAGATGACCGGAGCTTATCTCCGGTCACCTGAAAATAATTAGGGTTAATGGTGATTAGGGTTTCCAGTTTGAATGTCAGCCCTTGGATCATGTTTAGATTAAGTTTTGGACGACCCAGATAATTCACTTAAACCTAATTTTAATTAATTAACTTAATTATAATTAATTAGGTCAGATGGAATCTCAACCTTTAGATCACGCGCGAATCATAAGTTTAAATCCAGGCCCTTAGATCTTCATACCCTTGGTCAAGCTCACCTCTCATCCTGGCCCTCCATCCAGTCCCTGCGCAATCTGAATCCCTCATTCTGATTACTTTGCATTTTATTTCATTTTTATTTCATTTTATTTTCTTTATTTATTTAAAATAATAAAACATTTTCTAAAAATATGATTTTTTGCATTTTTACTTTAAATAATTTTCAGAACCCCAAAACATTTTTATTTTGAATTTTTGAATTAAAAAAATATTTTTAAATCATTTAATTGTATTATTTAATTAATTAATTCATTTTAATTAATTAAAAATACTTTTAGGTATTTAAAAATCACCAAAAAAAATCATGAAGCATTCTTACACATTTAGAACAATTTACAAACTCATTTTACAAATTTCTTTTAGGGTTTGATCATGTTTAGACAATTAACCATGAATTAGGGTTTCCAAATTTCTTATATTTCTAACCCTAACTTCAACAATTAATTTCAGATCAACCAAGATGAGTTTGTACATGGTTCTTTTTTCATTCTTTTATACTTTGCATGTAGTATCTAGGGTATTTACCTCATGTTTTTGCATTGCATTTTCCATTTGTTTGACATTTTTCATGAAGAAGTGCCCAAAACCCTAGCCTAACTTAGAAAAACCATAACTTGACTTTGGTATAGCTTCTGACTTCCATCTTTGGGGAGTGATCTTATGTGTGTTTAGGGTTCATTTGGTTTCAATTTCAATTTTTTTATCATGTGTTATGCTTCTTTTTTGATCATATGCATCTCATACTTTCTTAAAACCCTAATTTGTCATCCTCTTTTGCATTCATCTTTGCATACCTTCATCATATGAACTTGTCATGACATCTCATGAATTTGTATGTCATTTTAGACACCTTAGGACATGTGTGAACATTGGTTGATCATTGTTGCATCCATTTGATATGTTTTGAATCCATTACATCTTATGTATATTCATGTGTTCTTAAGCTTCTAACATGCTTGTTTTTGCATCCATCACTTGTATGATCATACATATGCATTGTACATGTATTTGCATCATTTCATATCTTGATCATTGCATCTTCATTTGCCTTATTTTCTTTTGTTTCATGTCTTATGCATTCATACTAACCATTTTAGGGGCTTCAGGTAAGTTGTTTAGGATGTGGATTTTCCTCCACATCCCACCTCTTCTTATCTCTTCATTTTCATTTTTATTTGTCTTTGAAGTGAGTTTGAATCACTTGTGATCTCTCTTGCTCCTTTTATTTCTCTTAGGTTACTTAACTTATTCAGGAAGTAAGTAACTTATTTTCCTTTCTCTTCTCTTTTCATCTGCTTCTTCTTCCTTGGTGGCCATCTGAAGACTTTCTGAAGATCTGTCTTAAGCCTCACAAACCATAGGAACAACCAAGCATGATAACTTTAGGTTTGTATATAGTCCCCCCTAGATTTTTACCTTTGAGTCTCCTTGAGTCTTTGCTTCTCATCTCATAATCAAGGCTAAACAGTTAGAGTTTTGGGGCTCTGAATTAGGGTTATGCATGTATCCTTATCTTAGGATGGAGTGTATAACTTTAATACTTAGTGTTAAACCTTTAAGTTGTTTACACCTCCTAATCAAAACACCTAATAATCATTAAGACTTAAGCTTGTAACTTGGGTCTTATATTAGGGTTACATCTATGCCAGTTGGTTTAGAGGGACTAACCCTAGTGTTTAATGGACAAGTCCCCCTCAGGTTTAGTCTTACAAACATAAAATCCATTTCTTAATCCCACCCTTAATTAAAATCCACTTTAATAAAGGCTTGTTATATAATGATTTTAATCCCTGACCATGGATTAAGTTGAGGAGTCTTCCTCATCTTAAGTGTTCTCAACTATTATCCTTCTCTTAGGATGGTGTAATGAGTTCATTAATCCCTGATTAAAGATTAAACTCATTACTTAACACAAAACAAAAATCCAAAAAAACACTTAATAATCACAAGTAGGTTAATGATCTTAATCCCGCATCATTAGGGTAATTAAGTTGAGATTTCCATCTCATACTTAAGTAGACTCATTATCCTTAATTAGGGGTGATATAATGAGTTTACAACCCTTGATTAAGGCTTAAGCTCATTATCTTATGTAAAACACCAAAAACAATAAAAAAACTGAAAACACAAAAACAAACAATAAACGTCTCCTCCGGGATTCTTTTCTCATCACACTCACTCTAAAGATGAGAACCTGCTTCTCCCGTCTAATGCAAGACAGTTAGCATTCGAGCCAGACGAGTCATACACTTGAGCATAGACAGGCAAGCAGTTCACAACAAAAACAACCAGTCTCTTTGGGTCGAACTACGGTGTTTTGACTTCCTCATTGCACGAGAGGATACGTAGGTGTCGCTCCCACCAAATGACACCGGGTCGGAAGGGGTATAGACACGAACGGTCGACGAAAGGAGAACATGAAGATGAACTGAAAAGAGTCTCCAGCTAGGCATTTTTATCCCGAAGGAAAGGTAATGCTGCATAAACCTGGAAAGATATGGATAAGACGGTCGCGAACCAGAGAAACTGAGAAAGGGGGTTGGTAACAACCTGGGAAGGTATTAGCACCCAGATTTTCCGTCGTACTCGACAGGATCCACGCTTGAAAGTTTGTGTTTAAAGGGGTAGTATCAGTGTTATCTATGTGCAAAAGCTGGAAAAGAATGTACAGGTGTTAGTGCAAAAGAAATGTGCAGTGAATTGCTCAGGAAATGAGGCTTAAAAGAGAATGCTGAAAGAGGGGGAAGACAAAGAGACTTTTGTTCGATAACAGTTAAGTTATGCCTACGTATCCTCTCGTGCAATGAGGAAGTCAAAACACCGTAGTTCGACTCAAAGAGACTGAAACATAAATTGACTGATGAACTGCTTACTTGTCTATGCTCAAGTGTATGACCTGTCTGGCTCAGGTGCAAGCTGTCTTGCATTAGACGGAAGAAGCAAATTCTCGTTTCTGAATGAATGAGGTGAGAAAAGAATCCCGAAGGAGACGATTATTGTTTGTTTTTGAGGTTTTTAATCTTTTATTGCTTTTTGTGCTTGTCATAAGTTAATGAGCTTAAGCCTAAACCAAGGGTTAGTAAACTCATCACATCCTCCCTCTGATTAGGGGTAATGAGAATACCTTAAGTATGAAGTAAGCACCTCACACTTAATCACCATGATGTAGGATTAAGATCATTAACCTACTTGTGATTATTTAGATGTTTTTGGAGTTTTTGTTTAGTGTTAAGTAATAAGTTTAAGCCATAATCAAGGATTTAATGGACCCATTACACCATCCTAATAGAAGGATAATAGATGAGAACATTTAAGCTGAGGAAGATACCTCAACTTAATCCATGATTAGGGATTAACCTCATGACAAAACAAGCCTTTATTAAAATGGATTTTAGTTAATGGTAAGATTAAGAAATGGATTTTATGGTTTGTAAGACAACTTGAGGGGGACTTGTCCATTAACACTAGGGTTAGTCCTTCTTGACCAATTAAGGAAGAATTAGAACCCTAATGCAAGGCCCAAGTTACAAGCTTATTGTCTTAGTGATTATTAGATGGATTGATTAATAGATTTAAACACATTAAGGGTTTAACACTTAGAGTTAAAGTTATACACTCCATCCTAAGAGAAGGATGCAGGCATACCCTTAATCACAAAGCCTTAAAACCTTAAAGGTTTAGTCTCTGATTAGGAGATGAGAAAAGAGACACAAAAGAAGACAAAAAGGTAAACTAATGGGGGATTAATCAAAATCCTAATTGTTATCATGCTTGGTGTTCCTAGGGTTTATGAAGCTTGCAAGAGATCTTCAAGAAAAGCCACCAAGGAAGAAGCAGATGAAAGGAGGAGAAGCAGAAGGAACAAGCTAACTTACTTCACTTAAGAAGATAAGTTACTTGAAGAAAGAAAGTGAAGGAGGAACATGAATGAGCAAGCTCACTCTAAAAAAAAGCAAAATTCAGCAATGAATGCATAAGAAAAATGAGAAGAGATTGTGAGAAGTGAAGGCAAATTCACTTCTCAAAGTACTTACCACCTGAAATGGTTAGCAAAAAAGAAAGAATAAGGTGAAAATGGGATGTATGCAAGGATGCAAACCAAAACCAGAAGCATGTTCATGATGCAAATGATTCTAAGAGATGATGCAAATGTATGTCAAGTGCAATGGATGATACTACAAGGGATGAGAATGCAAATGAAGCATGGAAGAAGCATGAAAGCACATGAAAGTTCATGGAATGTAATGAATGCATAACATGGAAAAATGGATGAAGAAATGATCAAACATGATTCTAATGTGTCCTATGATGTCTTATATGTCATGTGGATACAAGAAATTTCATGGCAGGTTCTTATAGGAATGCTTATGCAAGGTGTATGCAAAGGAAGATGGGAAATTAGGGTTTTAATGCAACATGAGATGCAAAAGTCAAAAACAGAAGCAATTGACAAAATAAAAAATTGAAAATGCAATCAAAGGAAACTTAAACTCATATGATATCACACCCCAAAGGAGAAGACCTAACTCTTAACCTAAAGAAAGTTATGATTTTTCTAAGTTATCTAGGGTTTTAAGGTACCTAAAGGGGAAAAAATTCAAATCAAATAAAAAATGCAGAAGAAATTTGTGACAAAATTATGCTAGATACTACATGTCAAATGAAGATCAATGCAAAAAGAACCATTGTCATACCATTCTTGGTTAGGCAGAAAAGAATTCTTGAAGTTAGGGTTCTAAAATAGGAATTTTATGAACCCTAAATTCAAGAAAATTGTCAAAGATTGTCCAAAACCAAAAAGAAATTTGTGTGGATGGTATGATAATGCCTCTAAATGTTTTAAGATGTAACATGAATTTTTTTGGGATTTTTAGAAACCTAAATGATATTTTAATTAATTAATTTCCATTAATTAATTAAAATAAACATTTAAATGTTTTAAAAATGATTTTTTAATGTGAATTTGTAGGATTTTTTAGCTATTTTAAATAAATGGTGTAAAATAAATGAGAAATTTTGAAATAAAAATTAAATTAAACAGAAGTATGCTGATCCAAGGGATGAGGTTGGTTCTGGGGAAATCCTAGTTGACTGCGCGCCACATCTGATGGTCCATATTCAAACTGACCTAATCTCATTTAATTAATTAATTAATCCATAATTAAAACTAATGAAACAATCCTGACCACTCATCTCACGCTGGAACTAAAGATCCAAGGGTCCCTATTTAAACTTAGCCCTAACCCTAATTAGCCCTTAATCACGTTCAGGTCACCGGAGAAGAGCTCCGGTCGTCTTCTCCGGTGACACCCTCCCTTGAAAATCTCAAACTCTCTCCCTAGGTTATTTCTGGAGCTCTAAAGCTCCAGATCAACTCCCCTCATCTCCCTGAACTCAAATCCACCCCTAAAACAAATTTATTCTTGCTCAAACTCAAGATTCGAAAGAAAGATAAAAAATGGCAGAAATTTCAGAACATTCATACAAACTCATTTCTCAACCATTTTCGAAAATACAAAGCTCAGAGTGATCACTGAAGCATGCTTTTTCTTAATGGAACATAAAATAGAAGTTCTGGAAAAATGATTTCAGATGACTACCTGAGATGAAGCTTTCCAAACATGAGCTTTCTGGCCACTTCCTTTGTGCAAAAAGCTTCCCTTGAACCTCCTGATGAAGCTTTAATGCTTGAAAGGCCTTGAGAGTGGCTGGTTTGTGGGATTACACTTCAACTGGCTGAGAATCGTGTTTTGTGTATGGGGTGTTCTTGGCTGTTTTAATGGTTGGTTTGTGGTCAGTGAGTGATTTTGAGATCAATGGTGAAATTGGTTTGAAGATTGAGTGAGTGAGTTGAGAGATTCGAAGGTTTTTGCAAGAGGGAGTGTTTTTGGCAATGCTGAGTCCTTGGAGTGTTTGGCTTGTGTGTCTTATGAAAATGAACCCTTGGAGGATGCTTGTAGAGTCTGGATTGGGCAGAGAGTGGGTGGTGGACTGTTGTGATTGGTATGGGTGTTTTTGCCAAAATGTCAAAAGTGTTGTACTTGAGGTATGGGCAATGGTGTAACTGGCTCATTGGCTTTTCCATGTGCAGCTGAGTTCAAGGATGTCCACAAAATCAGTCTTGAGGCAATGCAGCAAGTAGAAGCAAAGTTATGTGGTGTTTTGCAAATATGTGAAGTTTTGGCCCCTTTGTCATTTCTTGATGTTCAAGGCATGAAATCTTGCAATTCCTTGGGTAATTCTGAGTTTTATGCAATGTGTTATGTTTGTATGATGATTAGAAGTGTGTTTGAAGTCATAAAATGAATTGGCAAGAGGTTTTGCAAAAATCCCTCTTTGGTGCATTCTTGAAAATTATGTGATTTTTGCCAACTTTGACAAGCCATAACTTGAGTTCTATAATGAATTAGAACTTGTTCTTGTACTTTTTGAAAAGGGAATGATCTAATCTATAACTTTCATGACCAACAATTTTTCATTTGAAGCATTTTTGGTTGAGAAAGAGGAGGTTGAAAAACTTACCCAAAATGGAAAGTTTACAATACAAGTCATTTCCATTTTTGGCAACTTTTGGTTTAGCTCATTTTTCTTCAATTTTATGAACTTCTAAGCACTTAAATGATCAAATAAAGATCATATAACTTCATTTTGATGAGAAATCCACTTTGGTTCCATGTTGAGGGGCCTCAGATGCCCTGATTTTGCTCTGACTTGCTCAAGAAGTTACCCAGTGATCAGATGACTTCCACAATGAATTTTTTCATCAAACTTGGTATACATGATCCTTATAACATAATGAGACCAATAGAAACAATAATGACCAAAAAATTTGGAGTTATGGCCTCTAAAACCAAAACCCTAATTTCAGGTCATTTGTGCAGTTAAACCCTGGCTCTGCTTCCATGCTTTGCAAATTCTTGTGATTCTTTGACTTCCTTGATCTTTGGAGGATATAATATGATGATTGAACATACATGGGCCATCTTGAGATGATTGAAGACCTTTGGAATGGCTCATATGGATCCTAGATTGCTCAGATCACAAACCCTAGATGCAGATGATCTTGAACTAATGCAGTGAAACAAAAAATGCAATAGGGTATGATATGCCTATACTAATGCAAATATGAAAGATCACAAGCCATGGTGTGAATCTAGTGAGGGCAAATTTGGGGTGTTTACAGCTGCCCCTATTCAAGCATGAGTTAGCTGTGCAGGATGTAAGCGACGGCTTAACAGACAAACAAGATAACTTGTGGTTGAATACTAAAGACAGTCCGAAATTTGTACTCACTGGGGAGAAGAAGAAAAGGGATATAAATTGTAAAAGGTAGTAAAGTATGATTATTAAAGTGCGGGCGATGGAGGACGACCATCGAGCCGAGGAAGATTGCTGGGGGATAAAGCAATGACGGGGACGGCCGACATGCTGGGGAAATAACACGGTAAATAAAGCAATGACGGGGACGGTCGACAAGTTGGGGAAATAAAGAAATTATGATGGGGACGGCCATCAAGTATAGTAACAATGTTTTCTGGGGATTATAGTAAAGTCAATGATGGGGATGACCATCAGGTTTGCAAGGTAAAGGTAAACATCGATGGGGACGGCCATCGGTTCAAAGAATAAATGGAATATTGATGAGAGACGGTCATCAAAAGGTGAAGGACGATCACCTAGCAGGGGACGGCTGCTCTTTATCACGACATATAACGGATGTCGGATAGAGAAGGTCGACGATGGGGATGGCCATCGGATAAACATGATGAATGACGATTATCAAGAGGTGAAGGACGATCACCTAGCAGGGTACGGCTGCTCTCGGGGTTTATCATGACATAGGACGAATGTCAGATAACAAGATCAACGATGGGGACGGCTGTAACACAGTGGGAAAACTGACTTTAGTTATGTTGCGGATAGCAAGAGTCGCCACCGACTTTTATTTTATCCAAAGGAAAGGCATAAAAGAACAGGAAAGACCTTTTAAAAGATTTTTGGGTCCGGGGGGTAGGTTATGTAAAGGGAAGGTGTTAGCACCCTTTACATCCATGGTTATCCATGGGCTCTTAGTTACTTAGCTCACTT
This sequence comes from Lathyrus aphaca, assembly GCA_963966055.1. Classification (NCBI taxonomy): domain Eukaryota; kingdom Viridiplantae; phylum Streptophyta; class Magnoliopsida; order Fabales; family Fabaceae; genus Lathyrus; species Lathyrus aphaca. Next base: position 740,519,495 of record OZ014519.1, on the reverse strand, counting down.
TAAAATGTTTTTTTGAAATATGAAGTGTGTGAATAGAAATTTTCTTAAGTATTTTATAATGATCCATGTACGGATGTATATAAAACCTTTGTTTTGAAAATTGTTTGAAATGTATGAAGTGTTTGAGATGTTTTGAAGAGTGAGCAAGTATCTAAGAGGAACCTACCCTAAATTTAAGTCTTATTTTTTCTGTTCTTAAATCCTTTAAATGGTAAGACTATCCCTATTATTAAGGAACAAGTAGTCATTACCTTGGATGTGTGGGACAAGTGAAGGGACATCTGTTTATTTAGGCAACTGTGGGGTGTATAAGCAATTCGAAGGGACTTGTCATCTTTATTCGAAAGGGACAAGATCATTATGAAGGCAACATTCGAAGGGACTTGATCTTTTTATCTGTTAAAGGGACTAGATGATGTGAGGTGAGGGACTTTGCTTTATACACCCTACTTGACCTTTTGTTTTAGGCAACATGGGAGGTAACCCTAGAAAGTGAGATGGCGATCAAAGATCGACTTACGTGTGTGAGTGTACAATTTTAAATATTTATCTTTTAAATTAGTGATCTAAATTAATTTTAAAATACAAACATGTTTCACTCCCTATTTTACTAACCATAGCATAAAATAAATATTAAATATTACATAAAGGGAACAATTACATAATAACCATAATTAAAGCAAATTAAATAAATAAGCAAACTAAATAATAATAATATAATTGGGTTAGTAAAAATAATAATAATAAATCACAATATATAAATGGGGTTAGTAATAATAAAATAAATATTTTATAAAAATAAACATAATTAATAATAAAATAAATAAGAATATTAGCATCATAATTAAAAATTCAATTTTTTTATAAACAATTATTATTTTAAGATTAAGAAAATATAAACAATTATATACTAATTATCATAAAGTTTTAAATTATTTACAAATTATAAAAATTAGGTTAATTATAAACATATTATGATAATAAATTAAATTAGCAAATTTGAATTATTTTTAAGCATAGATTAAAAAATTATTTACATACAAGAATTAAATTATAAACAAATTATAAAATATATACATATCATATTATTATATTAACAAAATTAAATTAAGAATTTTAATTATTTTAAGCATATTTATATACAAGAATTAAATTACAAATTATAAAAATATGATTAAAGTTTATAAATAATTAAAAAGTTATAATAGAATTAAATTTTAGGTAAAAGAAAATTAGGGTTTGATTAAAAAAAAACATTAAGATTTATTTATTAATTAAAATATAAACAAGAATTAAAATAAACAAATAAACTAATATTCACAATTAGGGTTTATAGAAAATTAGGTTTTATGAAAATATTTTAGGGTTTATATTAAATTAATTAGGTTTTTACAAAAAATAAACAATTTTTTTATAAGATTTTAAAAAAAGATGAATTCTAAAATAATATAAACATCCTATTTATTTTATTATTTGAATTTGTTTAAATAGAAAATTAATTAAATAACCAAAATCAAAGAAAAGAATGAAAAAATAAATAAAACCTGCTTGGGCTGGGATTTGAACCCAGTCCCTAAGCTTTCATCCTCTAGGACCAGCAATCCAACCACTGGGCCATGCGCGCGCTGGCGTTAGAAACAGGGGCCTAATTCCTTTTGTTGATAACCTGGGAAAAATCATGAAAAAGAAAGCAAAACAAATAACACAAAAGGCCTGGGGGGGATTCGAACCCAGGACCTTTACGCAATACACAAACACACTTACCATTCCAGCCGGGAGGGCGCAACTGATAACATATGCATTACAATAATTAATATATTAAGTTTAACAATTCAAATGAAAAAACAAGAAAATTGTTGAGGCCATGATTCGATCCCTGGACCTTGGTCTCACACGTGCATCCCTTAACCAACTGAGCTAACACTGCAACTGTGACACAAAACCACAAACAATTCTAAAAATATTATGAATAATATTTGAATTCTAAAACGCGCGCGCTGGCTTCTTCTTCTTCCTTGGTACCTACAAATTTTGCTGCGTTTTTACATATGAATTTACCTGCGAATATTTCAAAACTGAAACCTACGAAAATTGGATTACCATCAAAACAGTGAAATTTCTTAAAATTAATTGGTGCATTATGATCCCCAGAGTTCACATGATTGTTCTATGTTCTTAGAATTTATTTATGTTAGGTTTAAAGTAAAACCCTAATTGCTTGGCCGAAACCTTAGCCATGGTGAATCATGATACCTGCACGAAAAACTCAATTAAACTACCCAGAATCAATCCAGGGGTCATCACAAACATCATCCAGCAATCAAAAACAATTTAAATTCAATCAATCAATGAAATCGAAATTTGAAAAATAAACTTGAAGCCATGATTCGGTTTATGCAATTTAGGTCATGAAGATGCAATGTTATGATCCAAAATCACTCTATGAACATCCAGGAATAAGTTGCAACCTTCAAATTGCCTTGAAAGTGGCTGTAACTTGGAATCTGAATGTGACTTTTTGGTGATTTTTTTTTATGTATGAACTTACTCTTTGAGGCAGGGAATTCGTGTCTTTGTGATTGGGTTATGTTGTATACTTATACTAGACTGAATTAGGTCAAAAATATTGGCTCATTGTTTGGATATTTTGGATCAATGAGATTGAAAAAGATTAAGTCTTAACTTTCAAATATTTGTGAATTCAACCTTTCTATTTCAAGCCAATCACCATAATTCTTATATCAATTTGATCCAAGCCATATTTATGATTTTCTAGAAGCAATATCCCATTTAAATATTTGATTTATCTATTTTATTTTGATTTAAAATGATTTTAAATGAATAAAATAAAAATAAATAAAATAAAAATAAAAAAAAAATATGAATAAATGAGGGTTGGGTCGTGCATGAGGTATTTGCATGGATTGGATCATCACATGGCAAGCCCATTTGGAAATATTTGGTTTTAAGCCTCCATTTTCTTCATAAATAAACCAAAAATTTCCCAACTTTGCAAGGGCATATATCTTTCAATTTTAATGCTATGAGGGTGATTTTGGACATTTTGGAAAGCTTGAAGAGTCCTCTAACCAACACCATTGGTTTCATGTCCATATCATTTACCATTCTCAAGTTATGCCCTTTTGAAGTTGTTGACTTTTTGTTGACTTTCAAAAGGACCTATAATGTCTTAGCTCATACCTCCCAAATGAAGCATTTTTGGGCTTGGCTTGTGAGACACAAAGTTGTAGAGAATTCAATTTCCTTCAAAATGAGCTTTGGATAGGAAAAATTTGATGAAGCATGTGAAAGTTATGGCTGGTCAAAGTTCAGTTGACTTTTCCTGAGGAAACCCTAATTTAGAAACCCCTGATTCTTGATGATCTGAAATACCCTTGATGAATCATGATCAACCCTTGATCAAATGATGAATTTTACTTCATATACTTGATGTTGACAAAAAATCATGAAGTTTGACTTTGATTTGACCACAGTTGACCTCAGTTTGACTTTTTAACTACTTTGTCTGATTTTGACTTATCTGATCATTTGACTGAGCAAACCTTTGAGAAAAGTTCTGAAATTTGTCATGGGGATTCTTAAACACATATAAGATGTTATGAAGCTCACTTGAAGTCTTGGAAATCCATTTAGCCTGATTAAAGTCAAAACCCTAGTTTTGGATGCACTGCTTAGGAGAATGCCTTGCCTGAGGGATTTGTCAAATCTTCTGACCAATTGTGAACTTTGTGAACCTTGTGAACCATCAGAAGATGTCTTGTGAACCTCATAAAGTGTCTTGTGAACCTTGTGAACCTCATGAAAGGTCTTGTGAACCTTGTGAACCTCATGAAAGGTCTTGTGAACCTTGTGAACCTCATAAAGTATCTTGTAAACTTCATGAACCTCTTGAAAGGTCTTGTGAACCTTGTGAACCTTCTTAGCACACAAAGTCTTGTATTGTGAGGGTAAATTTTGGGGTGCAACAGCTGCCCCTGTTCAATTTTCTGAAACCTGAGGGGTTAGATTGGTATATGTGCCAGTCGTGACCTGGAAGGTTGAAGGGGATTGAACACAAAAGCCCAAAAATTTGCACTCACCGGTGCGTAGAGTGATACTGATGACTTGTTGTATATGCTTTGAGTGGGATTAAAGATGCCACTTGGATAAAAATTCTTCAAGTATGTCTCTTGGAGGATAAAGCAGTCCAAGATATGAAGATATAACTTTCTGGGAAGATAAACAACGTCTCATAATAATGAGGTAACCTTTGGGAGGATAAACAACGGCCCAAGGTCATGATATGCTTTCAGGAGGATAAACAACGTCCTGAGGTATAATGATGTAACCTTTGGGAAGATAAACAACGGCCCAAGGTCATGATAGCTTTCAGGAGGATAAACAAGGTCCTGAGGTATGAGTATAACTTTTGGGAAGATAAACAACGACCCAAAGTCATGATATGCTTTCAGGAGGATAAACAACGTCCCGAGGAAATGATTATAACTTTTGGGAGGATAAACAACGGCCCAAAGTCATGATATGCTTTCAGGAGGATAAACAACGTCCCGAGGAAATGATAACTTTCAGGAGGATAAACAACGTCCTGAGGAAATGGTATGCTTTCAGGAGGATAAACAACGTCATGAGGAACTGGTGATGTAACCTTTGGGAAGATAAACAACGACCCAAGGGAATGATATGCTTTCAGGAGGATAAACAACATCCTGAGGTGTAACTTTTGGGAGGATAAACAACGGCCCAATAGTCTGCTGGAGAATTAACCTGAAAAACAAGATTATAACATTATGTATGATAATGCATGTATAATATGATGCACTTAAGTAATGTATTATGTATTTTATGGATATGTATGTTATGGTATGATGTAAATGATGTATGTATGCATTATGAGTTTGAAGCGTCTGGATATCTTCGTATAACAACTGCTGGCTAGGGAAAATAAATCCCGATTTATTGCTGGAGAATATGAGGAACTTGTTCCCGTATTGTTTTGATAATATAGTATATATAACCTCCCGTCTTCGTTCGGTAGTAAGGTATCCATAACCTCCCGTCTTCGTTCTTCGTACTCCTATTGGAAGAATAAATTCCCGACTATCCGTATAAGGATAAAAGAGATGGATATAAATTCCAGGGGAGATGTGACTCGAAGTATTTATGAAGATGGATTTGCCCTACTGGGGAACTTGTAGCTGTCTAGTGGGGATGAACCGGCGAAGCTTCGTTGAATTCCTTCCCTTGTTCATCCTTAGCAAATACTATTACTGCTTTTTCATGCATTTCTGGTAAACATCAATCATATTAAGCATACATGCATTTCTGGTAAACATCAATCATATTCAAAAGCATACATACATTCAAACATAACCAATGGACGTTTCGCTTATGTAAATAGGGTAAAAGTAAATCAGGACTCAAAGATGGAATTTTATTTATATCAAAAAGTGACCTATACATAGGTAGGTTTGTACAAGGAGACAGAAATCCTAGTAAGAGGAATTTGTCATAAAGTTTTACAAAACAAAGAAAATCAGCTATGTGGGAAATAATCCTATTGAGTTCCAATTCTACTATTGCCATTATCTTCAAGTATCTCATCTTCTGCTGTTGAGACGGAAACGATTGGATTGAGCTTTATCTGTTCAAACTTGGGTAAGTAACACAACTGGTTGCAGTTTCATGGGTGATCCAAACGAGACATAGTCATACGCTTTAATCCCTAACTTTTGCCTGGATTGCCCTTTCAGGTTTTCAATCCACCGGGATACCCTTTTTTGCCCAAGCCGCCTTTTCAGGTTTTCGACTTGCCGGGTGTACATTTTTTATATATATCCCTAATTTTTGCCTGAACCCTTTTGGTTCGCCGGGATGCCCTTTTTTTTTGCCTAGGCCAGTCAACCTAGCGGGTCTCTTTTTATGCGTAGTATTTTTTAACTATGTCTGCGTTTACAGGCTGTGGGAAGTCTTCACCATCCATAGTGGTAAGTATCATGGCACCTCCTGAGAATACTGTCTTGACTACAAATGGTCCTTCATATGTAGGAGTCCACTTGCCCCTAGGATCACCCTGTGGTAATATGATACGCTTGATTACCAAGTCACCAGCTTGATATACCTTTTGCTTAACCTTCTTATTAAAAGCTTTGATCATCCGTTTCTGATACATCTGACCATGACAAACAGCTGCCAGCCTTTTCTCATCAATCAAATTTATCTGGTCAAGTCGAGTCTGAATCCACTCATCTTCATCCAAGCATGCATCCTTCATGATTCTTAAGGAGGGAATCTTGACTTCAATGGGCAGAACTGCTTCCATACCATAGACTAAGGAGAATGGGGTTACCCCTGTTGAAGTACGTATTGTGGTACGATAACCATGAAGAGCAAATGGTAACATCTCATGCCAATCCTTGTAAGTAATAGTCATCTTTTGTACAATCTTCTTAATGTTCTTATTAGCAGCTTCAACTGCCCCATTCATCTTTGGACGATACGGAGAAGAGTTGTGATGCTTAATCTTGAACTGCGTGCAGAGATCAGTAATCATAGTATTGTTCAGATTAGAGCCATTGTCAGTAATAATCCTTTTAGGGATGCCATACCTACATATAAGATTATTCTTAATGAATCGAGCCACAACATTTTTGGTAACAGATGCAAATGAAGCTGCCTCCACCCACTTCGTGAAGTAATCAATAGCAACCAGGATGAAACGATGCCCATTAGAAGCAGTGGGTTTGATCTCACCAATCATATCAATGCCCCACATGGCAAAAGGCCAAGGAGCAGTCAACACATTCAATGGAGATGGAGGTATATGTACTTTGTCAGCGTAAATTTGACACTTGTGACACGTTCTGGAATGTTGGTAGCAGTCAGCTTCCATGGTAGACCAATAGTAACCTGCTCTCAATATCTTCTTTGCCATGGTATGACCACTAGAATGAGTGCCAAAGATCCCATCATGCATATCTTCCATAATCTCTGTTGCTTCCTTTTTATCCACACAACGAAGCAAAGTTGAATCATGATTGCGCTTGTACAAAATCCCATTACTCAAAAAGAACTTAGCAGAAAACCTTCTCAGAAACTTCCTATCTTTGACAGATGCCCCTTCAGGGAACTCCTGAGCTTCAAGATGTCTTTTCACTTCATAGAACCAAGGTTTCTCCTCTGCTTCTTCAGTGCCAATCTCATTGCAGTATGCAGGCTTTTCAAATCTATCAATAGTGATCTTGGGAGCTTCATCATCCCAGCTGATCTCAAACATGGATGCCATGGTGGCTAAGGCATCTGCCAACTGATTTTCTCTTCGTGGAATATGTCCAAAGGTAATCTCTTTGAAATGTGGGATCAAGGACAATACATGCTCTCTGTAAGGAATGAGGTTATCATGCTTGGTATCCCAATCTCCTTTGATTTGACTTACTACCAGGGCTGAATCTCCATACACGTCAACGAACTGAATCTTCATATCAATAGCAGCTTTAATACCCAGGATACATGCCTCATACTCAACCATATTATTAGTACAATAGAAACAAAGTCTGGTAGTGATTGGGGTATGACAACCTTCAGGGGAACTAATCACAACACCAACACCATTACCAAGTGCATTAGATGCTCCATCAAAAACCATAGTCCATCGGGATCTTTGTTCAGGTCCGTCATATTGTCCAGGTTCTTTGGTAATAATCATAATGTCTTCATCAGGGAACTCAAAACTCATTGACTGGTAATCATCCACTGCTTGATGGGCCAAATGATCAGCCACAACACTTCCTTTAATGGCCTTCTGAGTAGTATACTGTATATCATATTCTGTCAAGATCATTTGCCATCTTGCTATTCTTCCGGAGAGAGCAGGTTTCTCAAATATGTACTTGATTGGGTCCATCTTTGAAATCAATAAGGTAGTATGTGTCAACATATACTGTCTTAGTCGGCGAGCAGCCCATGCCAAAGCGCAGCAAGTTTTCTCGAGCAGTGAGTATCTTGTTTCACAGTCGGTAAACTTTTTGCTAAGGTAGTATATTGCCTGCTCTTTTCGACCAGACTCATCATGTTGCCCCAACACACACCCCATTGAGTTGTCTAACACTGTTAAGTACATAATCAAGGGTCTTCCATCAACTGGTGGCATCAAAATTGGAGGTTCTAGCAGATATTTCTTGATTTCATCAAAGGCAGTTTGGCACTCATCATTCCATTCCATCACCTGATCTTTCTTCAACAACTTGAAGATTGGCTCACAGAAAGCAGTCAATTGGGAAATAAATCTTGCAATGTAATTCAATCGTCCCAAGAAACCTCTAACTTCCTTCTCAGTACGGGGAGCTGGCATCTCTCGTATTGCTTTCACTTTCGCAGGATCCACTTCAATACCTTTTCCACTGACAATGAAACCCAGGAGCTTACCAGATCTAACTCCAAAAGTACACTTGTTTGGGTTCAATCTCAACTTGTATTTCTTCAACCTCTCAAACAACTTATGCAGATGATCAAGATGTTGTTCTTCATTCTGGGACCTGGCTATCATATCATCTACATATACCTCTATCTCATGATGAATCATATCGTGAAACAAAGCCACCATAGCACGCTGATATGTTGCCCCTGCATTCTTCAAACCAAATGGCATCACCTTATAACAAAAAGTGCCCCACTGTGTAACAAATGTTGTCTTCTCCATATCTTCAGGTGCCATCTTGATCTGATTGTAACCAGAGAATCCATCCATAAAGGAGAATACCTTATGCTGAGCAGTGTTGTCTACCAGAACATCAATATGAGGAAGTGGGAAGTCATCTTTGGGGCTAGCCTTGTTCAAATCCCTGTAGTCCACACACATACGCACCTTACCATCTTTCTTAGGTACCGGTACAACATTTGCAACCCATTGAGGATAAGAAGTTACTGCTAAGAACCCTGCATCAAACTGTTTCATTACCTCTGCTTTGATCTTCTCTGACATTTCAGGACGCATGCGACGAACCTTCTGCTTCTTTGGACGACAATCTTCTTTTACTGGTAAACGGTGAACCACAATGTCTGTATCCAACCCTGGCATATCTTCGTAGGACCAAGCAAAGATCTCCACATAGTCATGTAACATCTGAATCAATCTGCTCTTGACACTATCCTCTAATTCAGCCCCTATCTTGACTTCTTTCCTGTTTTCCTCAGTTCCCAGATTCACAACTTCGACTGGCTCTTCATGTGGCTGTATAGCTTTCTCTTCTTGTTGTAACAACCTAGCAAGCTCTACAGGTACTTCACAATCGTCCTCATTTCCGTCTTCAGTTTGATAGATCGGATTCTCGAAATTATAATTGGCAATAGTAGAACTGTTATCAACAGGATCCAGAGTGGATGAGGATCTGCATTTTAGTGATGTGGGTGTGTGTAAGAACACATAGCTGATAAAACAAAAATAAAAGAAAAAGAAAGACAAAGAACACAATATTTACGAAAACGAAACGTCCACTGATTTTTATTGAATGAAGTATGCAAATGAAATGACATCCCGTAACAAGCACACCGTTGTGCCCCGGGTAAGGCACAAGGCTTAAGAATTCAATTGTTCAAGAAATTACAAACTTAAAAAGCAACAACACAGTAATAGTATTTACTCCTGACTAAAGGAGATAGGAATAACATCTTCAGCTTTCCAGTTGTTGAGCCCAGCACCCACAGTAGGAAAAATCCAAGCATCCAAGTTGTAGTCTTCATCATAGTCATCCACAACATTGATCTGGTTCTTCATAATCCCCTGATTGGTGATACGAACAGCACGAGCACGACGAACAGCCTTCTGGGACTCTGCAGTGAAACCCAAACCAAATTTGTCAGACTTGTAAGGGATATCAGGAAGCTGACCCCAAATAGTACAACCACCTTCATCCACCACAGCTCTAGCATCTTTAAGGGAGGCCATTGTTGGAGGTACTCTGGTGACCACAGGAACTTTCTTGACAACAGGAGGAGCTTCATAATCATTAACAATCCAAGGAACCACTTCAAATAACTGACACGGAGTTTCAACATATTCACCTTCCACTTCCAGATACTTAAAAGTGTTTACATGGCTAACAACATATCCTTCCTCTCCATAAACAGTGACAACTTTCCCTTCTACCGGATATCTCAGCTTCTGGTGTAAAGTAGAGGTTACAGCACCTGCCCCATGGATCCAGGGACGTCCCAGCAAACAAGAATACGACGGGCGAATATCCATTACATAAAAGGTAGCATTGAAAACCTGAGAACCAACTTTGATTGGGAGATCAATTTCTCCATGCACCACTCTTCTCGAGCCATCAAAAGCCTTCACCACTATATTACTGGGTTTCAACACAGCATCTTCAGGACTAAGCTTATTCAGGACTTCTTTGGGTAACACATTCAAAGAGGAACCATTGTCTATCAATACATGTGACAGGGTAGTGCCCCTGCATTCAATGGAGATATGTAGAGCCCTGTTATGATCCCTCTTGGCCGGAGTCAAATCAGCATCAGAGAAACCTAACCCATTATCATAGGTCAAGTGTGCAACACAATTTTCAAACTGGTCAACAGAAATTTCATTGGGTACATGAGCAGTCTTCAGAAACTTAATCAAGGCCTTGGCATGAGCCTCAGAACATAACAACAAAGACAGCATAGAAATCTTGGAGGGAGTATGCCCCAACTGATCAACAATGTCATAATCACTCTTGCGAATGATTTTCAATACTTCTTCCATCTACTTAGAGAGATCATCAACAGCTGGCACATTATTTGGTATAGGTTCAATAATAGGACCTTTGCCCCGAGCATCAGTGGTGGAGGTAGCAGCTGGAGTGACTGCATTCTTGGAGGTAATTGGAGGAGAGAAGACTCTTCCGCTTCGTGTGATCTTACTAGATCCAGCAATATTATCAACATCAACAGGCATATCAGCTAAGGGTTCCTGCTTAACACCATGGATATAAACATCAGACCCATAATGCCAAGGCACAGCTTTATCAGAAGTATACGGAATAGGACCAGGAGTGGTAATGACCATAGGAGCCACTCTAGCTTCAGCAATAATCTTCACAGGGCCTTCAGCAGTAATCTTAATTGGACCCTTATGAGTGATTTTGACAGGTCCCTTGGAAGTAATCCTCACCGGCACTTTATCAACCATATCCACCTCTTCAATCTTCTTACCTTGAGTTATATGATTGTCGCTCCCACCAAATGACGCCTCAGAGGTCAGAAGGGGTACAGACGCGAACGGTCGGCGAAAAGAGGGATGAGAATACACAGGAGTGAACTCAAGAGAAAGAAAGAGTCGCCAGCTAGGCATTTTTATCCCGGGGGAAAGGTAATGCTGCATAGACCTGGAAAGATATGGATAAGACGGTTGCGAACCAGAGAGACTGAGAAAGGGGGTTGGTTACAACCTGGGAAGGTATTAGCACCCAGATTGTCCGTCGTACTCGACCGGATCCACGCTTAAAAGATTTGTGTTTTAAAGGGGTAGTGTCAGTGCAATTTGTGTATAAAAGAGCTGGAAAAGGATGTACAGGTGTCAGTGTAAGGGAAGTGTGAAGTGTAGTATGAGAGAAGTGTCAGTGTAAGAACAAGGACGAAATGCTCATGACCATGTGTTGCACCCCAAAATTTGCCCTCACAATACAAGACTTTGTGTTCTAAGAAGGTTCACAAGGTTCACAAGCTTCCCAACACTTACAAGACCTTTCATGAGGTTCATAAGGTCTACAAGTCACTTTATGAAGGTTCACAAGGTTCACAAGTTTCTCAATGCTTTCAATACCTTTCATGAGGTTCATAAGGTCTACAAGTCACTTTATGAAGGTTCATAAGGTTCACAAGTTTCTCAATGCTTTCAATACCTTTCATGAGGTTCATAAGGTCTACAAGTCACTTTATTAAGGTTCACAAGGTTCACAAGTTTCTCAATGCTTTCAAGACCTTTCATGAGGCTCATGAAGTCTACAAGTCACTTCATGAAGGTTCACAAGGTTCACAAGTTTCACAATGCTTACAAGACCTTCCTGAGGTTCATGAGGTCTACAAGTAACTTTATGAAGATTCACAAGGTTCACAAGGTTCACAATGCTTCCCATGAGGTTCACAAGACATTTTATGATGATTCACAAGGTTCACAATTGGTCAGAAGAGTTGACAAGTCCCTCAGACAATGCACCTCCTAAGCAGTGCATCCAAAACTAGGGTTTTGACTTTGATCAGGCTAAATGGACTTCCAAGACTTCAAGTGAGCTTCATAACATCTTATATGTGTGTAAGAACCCCCATGTCAAGTTTCAAGACTTTTCTCAAAAGTTTGCTCAGTCAGATGATCAGATAAGTCAAAATCAGTCAATGTAGTTAAAAAGTCAAACTGAGGTCAACTGTGGTCAAACCAAAGTCAAACTTCATGATTTTTTGCCAACATCAAGTATATGAAGTAAAATTCATCATTTGATCAAGGGTTGATCATGATTCATCAAGGAGATTCCAGATCATCAAGAATCAGGAGTTTCTAAATTAGGGTTTCCTTAGTAAAAGTCAACTGAACTTTGACCAGCCATAACTTTCACATACTTCATCACCAAGTCTCCACTCAAATCTCATTTTGAAGGTAATTGAATTCTCTACAACTTTGTGTCTCACAAGCCAAGCCCAAAAATGCTTCATTTGGAAGGTATGAGCTAAGACATTATAGGTCCTGTTGAAAGTCAACAAAAAGTCAACAACTTCAAAAGGGCATAACTTGAGATTGGTAAATGATATGGACATGAAACCAGTGGGGTTGTTTATAGGACTCTTCAAGCTTTCCAAAATGTCCAAGAACACCCTCATACCATTAAAATTGAAGGATATGTGCCCTTGCAAAGTTGGGAAATTTTGAGTTGGTTTATGATGAAAAAGGAGGTCTAAAACCAATTTCTTCCAAATGGGCTTGCCAAATGATGACCCAATCCATACAACAACTTCATGCACGACCCAAACCATTAAAAATCAGAATTTTTATTATTTTATTTTTATTTATTTTGATTTAATTCATTAAAAATCATTTTAAATAAAAATAAAATATGAAAATGTAAGATTTGATGGAGATTAAGCTTCTAGAAAGTCTTAAATATTGATTTGAATTGAAGAGGAAAGAAATCATAAGATTTGTCCAAAAATAGCAAGCATTCACACATGAATATTTGATTTTCAAGGCATGATCAACTTGGATCTTTTCATATCAATTTTTCCACACAAACAATCAATCTTTTTGACCTAATTCACTCTCCTATAAGTGCTTAACTCATTGCCATCACAAAGCCACGAATTCTCTGCCTCCAAAAGTAAGTTTCACAAATTGAAAAATCATCCAAAAACTCATATTCGGTTTTTGATTTCCAGGGCTCTAGAAGGTAAAATAAGAACATATAAAGACTCCTTGGACTTCCTTGATCATAAACCATCACTCATATGCATCAATATCATGCTATATTGCTCAACCCGAATCCACTTTTGTCTTGAAATTCAATTTTTCGAATTCACTAACATATGCATTATAAATTGTTTTTGATGACTGATATGTGTTTGTTATGATGCCTAGAATGATTCTGGACAATTGAATTGAAGATTCATGGCCTGAAACGTAATCCACCATAGCTAGGGTTTCGGCCAAGAATTAGGGTTTCATGACTTACGAAACATAAATGAATTCTAAGACCGTGGACTGATTCGAATGAACCTCTGGACTATGTTTGTGTATTCAATTTTGTGAAATTTCACAGTTTTGTTGATCATTGAGTTTCGTAGGTTTTGCTGGAATTTGGTATTCGCAGGAAAATTCGTGGCTGGATTCGCAGGAAAATTCGAAGGGCATGAGGTTGAAGAAGAAGCTGTTGGCGCGCGTTCTAAAAATTCAAATTATAATTTAAATATTTTATGTTTTGTTATTGGTTTGTTATCACAAGCGTGTGGCTTGTCTCAGTGGTAAGGCTAGCTTGTATACTGCGTGAGGTCACTGGTTCGATACTTGGCTGGGTGCATTTTTTTCCTCTTATTTTTCAGGTTAAGCGTACATAATATATTATGTATTGTTGCCAACACATTAGCAGAATTGCTCACCTAGCTGGATGGTCATGTGCGTATGCGTTAGCTTGAGAGGTCCTGGGTTCAATCCTCCCCCAGGCCTTTTGCTTCTATTTATTTTTCCTGATTTTTCCAGATAAGGAACAAAACCAATTTCACTCTCTCTTCTATTGCTTGTGCGCATGGTAGCCTGGTGGTTGTTGTTGTTGCTGGTAGGCAGGATGTCATGGGTTCAAACCCAGCCAGGTAAGTTCTTTTTACTATTTTTCTGTTTTAATTTATTTAACTAATTTGCTTAATTATTTTCTTATTATCAATTAAAAAATAAATTATGCATGTATATATATTTAATAAATATCTAAAAAACAACACTTTATTTTCTAAAATTCTAAACTTTTATTTTTCTCAATTTAAATTTTTTTTTTTATTATGTAACTAAATTATAATATATGTATGTTTATTTAAATAATTTTGTATATTATATTATAAACCCTAAAAATATTTTCTAATAAACCCTAAAACCCTAATTTATTTTTCTCTAAACAAATGTTAAAACCTAATTTTATTTTTCTAACTTTATTTTTGTAAATATAATATTTAATATAAAATCTTGTAAATATAATTATTATGTACATATTTATTTAATATAATTAATTTTAGTCAATATAATTATAATCAAATTTTTATATATAGTATGAAATTGTTTTCTATAATTTGTTCATATATGTTTAAAAATAATTAAATTTATGCTAATATTATATGTTCATAATTTATAATCTTAAATTTTATAATTAAATTGTTCATATTTCCTTAATGATTTCTAATTCTTATATATTATTGTATTTTGTTTATTATTATTACTAACCATATTATTACTAATCTATTTATTTTATTATTAAATTATTATTATTATTTCACTAATCTTATTTTTAATTTTTATTATTACTAACCCTTATTATATTATTGTCTATTTATTTATTTTTATTTATATTTTGCTTCTATATTTATTTTTTCTATTTATTTGCTTATTAATTATTATTGTAATTGCTCCTTGGTGTAAATTTTTGTAAATATTTAATTTATTTAATTATCATGCCATGGTTAGTAATTTAGGGAGTGTAAACATGTATTGTATTTAAAATAAAATTTAGATCATTTTAATTATAAGATAAATTAAATTAAACACTCACACACGTAAGTCGATTTTTAATCGCCATCTCACTTTCTAGGGTTGCCTCTTACTGTTGCCTACTCAAAAAGGTCAAGTGGGGTGTATAAAGCAAGTCCCTCAAAAATAAAGTCATCAAGTCCCTTAATGGTTGCCTTTAAAGATCAAGTCCCTTTTCGAATAATGATGACAGTCCCTCCTAAATGCTTAATACACCCCACAGTTGCCTTCATAAAACAGATGTCCCTCATATGTCCTTCACATCCAAGGTAATGACTACCTATTCCTTAATAATAGGGATAGTCCTACCATTTAAAGGATAAAGAACAGAAAAGACTTAAACTTTAGGGTAGGTTCCTCATAGTTACTTGCTCACTATTTCAAAACAATTTCAAATACTTCACAAATTTCAAACAATTTTCAAACACAAGTTTTTTACGCATCCGTACATGGATCATTATCAAACTCTTATGAAAATTTTTATTCACACACTTCACCTTTTCAAAAACAATTCGAAGTGAGCTAAGTAACTAAGAGCCCATGGATAACCATGGATGTAAAGGGTGCTAACACCTTCCCTTTACATAACCTACCCCCCGGACCCAAAAATCTTTTAAAAGGTCTTTCCTGTTCTTTTATGCCTTTCCTTTGGATAAAATAAAAGTCGGTGGCGACTCTTGCTATCCGCAACATAACTAAAGTCAGTTCTCCCACCGTGTTACACCATGAGGCTAAAAGAATGGTGCTGGAAGGAGGGGGAATATACAGAGACTTTTGTTCGATAACTGTTAAGTTATGCCTACGTATCCTCTCGTGCAATGAGGAAGTCAGAACACCGTAGTTCGACCCAAAGAGACTGAAAGATGAATTGACTTGTGAACTGCTTACTTGTCTATGCTCAAGTGTATGACCTGTCTGGCTCAGGTGCAAACTGTCTTGCATTAGACGGAAGAAGCTAGTTCTCGTTTGTGAATGAATGAGATGAGAAAAGAATCCCGGAGGAGACGATTATTGTTTGTTTTTGAGTTTTCAGTCTTTTATTGCTTTTGAAAGTTTGTCATAAGTTAATGAGCTTAAGTCTAAATCAATGGATTAGTAAACTCATCACATCCTCCCTCTGATTAGGGGTAATGAGAATACCATAAGTGTGAAGTCAGCATCTCACACTTAATCACCATGATGTAGGATTAAGATCATTAACCTACTTGTGATTACTTAGATGTTTTTGGTGTTTTTGTTTAGTGTTAAGTAATGAGTCTAAGCCATAATCAGGGATTAAACAGACTCAATACACCATCCTAATAGAAGGATAATAGATGAGAATGTTTAAGCTGAGGAAAACTCCTCAACTTAATCCATGATTAGGGATTAACCTCATGACAAAACAAAGCCTTTATTAGATGGATTTTAGTTAATGATGAGATGAAGAAGTGGTTTTTAGGGTTTGTAAGACAACTTGAGGGGGACTTGTCCATTAATACTAGGGTTAGTCCTTCTTAACCAATTAAGGAAGAATTAGAACCCTAATGCAAGGCCCAAGTTACAAGCTTGATGTCTTGATGATTATTAGATGTATTGATTAAAGGATTTAAACACATTAAGGGTTTAACACTTAGGATTAAAGTTATACACTCCATCCTAATAGAAGGATGCAGGCATAAGCTTAATCACAAAGCCTTAAAGCCTTTAGGGTTTAGTCCCTGATTATGAGGTGAGGAGAGAAGACTCAATGAGACACAAAGGTAAAAGCTAAATGACGGGACTAATCAAAACCCTAATTATTGTCATGCTTGGTTGTTCCTAGGGTTTATGAGGTTTGCAAGAAAGATCTTCAGAGAAACCACCAGGAAGCAAATGAAAGGAGCAAAGAGAAACAAAACAAATTGCTTCACTTAAGAAGTCAAGTTGCTTGAAGAAAGAAAGTAAGAGATGAACAAGAATGAGCAAGCTCAATCCAAACACATACAAAAATGCAGCAATGATGCATAAATGAGATGAAAAGAAATTGTGAGAAGTGAAGGCAAATTCACTTCTCAACACAACTTACCACCTGAAAAGTTAGTAAAGAAATGAAATGCAATGCAAGAGATGAAATGTGATGATGCAAACCAAAACCATAAGCATGAGTATGATGTTAATGATGTTATGAGATGATGCAAACATGAGGCAAGGCGTTGGAATGATCATACAAACATATGGATGCAAGAGAAGCATGTTTTGGACCATGGATGTTCATGAGAAGTTATGGAATGAAAAATACATATAACATGGCAAATGAAAGATGCAATGATCAAACATGATTCTAACATGTCCTAAGATGTGTTATGAATCAAATGAATGCACAAAATGTCATGGCAAGTCATGGTATGCAAGCAAATGGAAGATAGATGCAAAGGAAGGCATAAATTAGGGTTTATGATCAACACACAATGCAAAAACCAAAGCCAGAAACAAATGACATGATAAAAATTTGAAAATTCAATCAAAGGAACCCTAAACCTATACAAACTCACTGCCCAAAGGAGGGGACCCAACTCTTAACCTAGTGAGAATTATGAATTTTCTAAGATTGCTAGGGTTTTAAGGTACCTCATCAAGAAAAATGTCAAACAAATGGGAAATGCAAGATCAATTCATGCCAATTTAACTCTATAAACTACATGTTATGCAAGATGCAATGCAAAAAGAATCATCATCCAACTCTCAATGGTTAGGCAAAAATGAATTTTTGAAGTTTGAATCAAAATAATGCCTTGAAATGAAATTAATTCCATTGAAAATGATCAAAAGGCATCAAGAACAAAAAATAAATTTGGTTTGAGAGTTGGACAATGTTTCTAAATGTTTTTAAATGTTTCATGAATTTTTTTTGTGATTTTTAAATACCTAAAAGTATTTTTAATTAATTAATTTTCATTAATTAATTAGAAATAAACTTTTAAATGATTTAAAATTAATTTTTGATGCAAAAAATAAAAATAAAAATATTTTTGTGTTCTGAAAATTAATAAAAGGTTTGATAAAAAATTTCAGAATTTTTAAACATCTTTTGCTATTTTAATTAATTCGTGCAAAATAAATATGAAACAAATAAAAATAAAATGAATTTAATGAGAAAATAGGAAAGTCAGCAGATCTAAGGGCCAGGGTTCAAACTGGGACGCGCGGGAATTGACTATGCGCGCATCTGGACGGCCAGAATTCAAATTTCCTTAATTATGATTAAAGCCCTAAACCTGAACCCTAATGACTTTCAGATGACCGGAACAGTGCTCCGGTCATCTTCTCCGGCGGCTCTCTCACTCAATCTCTCTCAAAACGCCATGAAAACTCACCAAACTCTCCAGAATCAATCCTTAACTCATTCTAAACAAGATTCAGCCAGCAAAAATCATTTATTTCACATGAGCAACAAGATTCGAAACAAAACGGAAAATTATTCAGAAATTTCAGAAGCTCATGAAATGCTTATTTCTCAACTATTTTCAAAACTAAACACATCACGGCAATCAGTGAAGCATGTAGAATCATTCTATAACATAAAATGAGAGTTCTGGAAAAATAAATGCCATGGCTACCTGAGCTTGAGCTTTCGAATCAGGGACTTTCTGGCCAGTTCTTTGCTTCAAAACCACTCCAATGAACCTCCTAAGAAGCTTGCAATGCTTGGTTGGAGTTTAAATGGCCTCTGGAGAGAGTTTGCAGAATCTCAGTTCATGAAATGTGAAAATCGTGTTTTTGATTGTGGAGGTTTTAGGGCAAAATGAGGGCAGGGAAATGATCAGTGAGGTTTATGGAGTTGAATGGTGAAAAAAGTTTGAAGGTTTGATGGCTGAATCAAGAGATTCGAAGGCTTTTGCAAATGAGAGGATTTTTGAGTGTGTTGTGTTCTTGGAGTTTTCAGGCTCGTGTGTCTTATGAAAATGAAGCCTTGGGGTGTGTTTGTAAAGTCTGGATTGGGCAGAGAGTTGTTGGTGGCCTGTTGTGATTGGTATGGGCAAGTTGCCAAAATGTCAACTTGACTTGTACTTGAGGTATGGGCAATGGTATAGCTAGCCTTTTGGCTTTTCTTGGCTCATCTGAGATTAAGGATGTCCATGGAATTGTTTATGAGACAAATCAGCAAGTGGATCAAAGCTTATGAGATGTTTTGCAATTTTCACAAAGTTTGGCCCCTTTTGAAATTCATGAAGTTCAAAGCATCAAAAGGCATAATTCTTGGGCCAATTATGATTTTTAGAAGTCATGTGATCATGTTGTGAAGAGTTTGTACACATTTGAAGTCTTTAGAACACTTGATCATACCATTTTGCAAAATGCCTCTTTGGTAGAAAACTTCAAATTATGTGATTTTGGCCAACTTTGACAAGCCATAACTTTTGATCCAAAATGAATTAGAATGAGTTCTTGTACTTTTTGAAAAGGGAATGATCCATTCTACAACTTTCATGACCAAAGTTTTTCCATTTGAAGCATTTTTGAATCAAAAAGCAAGGGTTGAAAAAGTTTCCCAAAATGGCAATTTTCAATTACAAGTCATTTTCCCAAAAAGTCAACTTTGCAAATGGCTTGGAATTCTCCAATTTTGTGAACTTCCAACATCTTCTATGATCAAATAAAGATCATACATAATCAAAATGATGAAGAACACCCTTTGGTTGAGTCATTGGGGGCCTCAGATGCCCTGATTTTGCACTGACTTGCTCAAAAAGTCAACTCTTGATCAGATGACTTCCCCATGGAATTTCTTCATGAAAATTGATATGCATGATCCCTATATCATATGGAGACCAATAGAAACAAGAATGACCAAAAAATTTGGAGTTATGGCCTCTGAAACCAAAACCCTAATTCTAGGTCATCTGTGCAGTCAAACCTGGCTCTGCTTCCATGCCATTCTCAGTTCTTGTGATTCTTTGACTTTCTTGACTTTGAGAGGATACAATATGATGCTTGAACATACGTGGACCCCTTTGAAGTGATTGATGACCTTTGGAGTGGCTCAAATGGCTCTTGGACTGCTCAGATTACAAACCCTAGATGCAGATGACTTTGAACCAATGCAGTGAATCCAAATGAGGTATGAGATGCTATGATTGAATTTATGCATATGAGGAGATCACAAGCCATGGTGTGAATGGGTGAGGGCAAATTTGGGGTGTTTACAATGATCCACCATACTCTCCACAGAAGGTGGTGTCCTCTCAAACACTATGGTGTAATTATTCATGAGACGTTGAATTCCATCTCTCAACCTCCAGCAGCTATCCGGCTTATAGGTACAATACAAACAATCTTCACGACAACCTGGAAAGAACCCAGCTTGTACTAGCTTCTTCTTGATAACGGACAATGGTGTGGTCAACTCTGCAACTGAAGAAATATGTGAATCTTCATCGATTGCATTGACAGTCTTCTCATGATTTGGCATGGGAGCAGTAATCACATTTGGAGTACCCGGAGGGTCAAACTCAATTTCTCCCACATCAATCATATCTTGAATTTTGTTCTTCAATACCCAGCAACTATTGGTATCATGTCCCTGACAGTTCGAATGAAATGCACATCGTGCATTAGGATTGTACCTGGGAGAGGTAACATTAGGATTCTGAGGAGCATCTTTCAGAGTGATAAGTTCAGCCTTCAACAAGTGTTGCAATGCTTGGGCCATTGACATGTTGATCTTAGTGAACTGCCTTCTAGCCCTCTGTTGATTTCCCTGTGGCTGCTCTGGTGTTGTAGGAGTTGGATTTGAGATATGAACTGCACTCACAGACTGATGCCTTCTATTACGATCAGGTTGACCATAAACAAAATTTGACTCTTTCTTCCCACTGGGGGGCTTCTTTGCAGCACCTGATGAAGAAGCACCCACTTGAATCTTGCCACTCCTGATACCACTTTCTACACGCTCTCCTGTTATTATCAACTCAGTGAAGCCAGATGATGAGCTTCCAATGAGATGACTGTAAAAAGGACCATTCAACGTACACATGAACATATCAACTAACTCCCTGTCAGTTAGAGGTGGTTGCACTCTTCCAGCCAAATCTCTCCACTTCTGGGCATACTCCTTGAAACTTTCTTTAGCACCCATGGACATGTTTTGAAGCTGCATGCGAGTAGGGGCTAAATCAGCATTGTATTGATACTGCTTATAGAAGGCTTCAGCAAGATCATTCCAATCACGGATGTTGACACTCTCCAACTGATAGTACCATTCCAATTGAGCTCCAGATAAGCTCTCTTGGAAGAAGTGGATCCACAACTTTTTATCAGCAGTATGGGGTTGGATTCTCCTAACATAAGACCTCAGATGCAGCTTGGGACAAGAGACACCATCATAAACAACAAAAGTAGGAACCTTGAAACCAATGGGTATAACCACCCCAGATATCAAACTCAGATCTTCAAAATCCAGCCCAGAAGACTTTTGCAACTCCATAGCATCCATTCTATCCACCAGCATCATGAACTTATCTTCATTAGGCTCATGATAGTAGTTAGCTTCAGAATCAGAGTCCCCCATTGTATTGTGGAGACTGCCTCCCTCTTTCTCAGACTCTTCAGACTCATAATCTTCAACCTGTTCTTTGGTCTTGACAGGACCTCTGAACCTTCTTCCCATGTTGATCAGGCCACCTGACCTCCTAGTCTTCTTAGTCTTTTTGGCCAGTAGTGTCTTCAATTCATCCTGCCCCTTGGACAAGTTCAGGATCAGCTCTTGGAACTGTGCATTTTGTGCCTGGAGATCTTTGACTGTTTGTTCAAGAGCCATTGCTGAAATAAACAGCGAGAAGATAAGAAACCTGTGCACAATAAACCTGTGATGCAATGATATGATGTATTAATGCGTATGCAATGTTTTCAAGGACCGCAGAATTTAAATTTGTTTAAACAAACAAGAAGGTAAACTTTTATTAGTAATATTTGTTTTGCCTTTTGGGCTTACAGAAAATGAAATGCAATAAATACAAGAGATGGGGTTTTAAGTCTCCCATGGACGCTTCCTCTTTGTGTTGAGGTATGAGTTGAGATTCCGCTCCTCGTTGTCGCTCCCCGGATTTCCATCCTGGTACAAACGCGAAAGTGGCGCGGAAAAAGAATAGAGTCGCCAGCCAGGCATTTTTATCCCGAAGGAACGGGAATGGTAATGCTGCACAAACCAGAAGAAAAGAAGAGGAAGGACACGGGTCCTGAGAACCAAAGAGACTGAGTTCGGGAGTCGGTTACAACCTGGGAAGGTATTAGCACCCAGATCGTCCGCCGTACCCGACGGGATCCACGCTTGCGAAAGAAACTATTTCAAAGGGTGAGGATATGAAAGCTGCAGCAAAAGAAATGAAAATGAAAAGAAACTGGAACTGGAAAAGAAATGAATAAGAAAATGAAAAGGAAAAATGTAGGGAAAAAAAAGATTGTGCTCGAACGGGCCCTACCCCGCTGCCTACGTACCTCATCAGGATAATGAGGATCAGAGACGCCGTAGTTCCCCTAACTAGGGGTACTAAAAGGAAATTGCTTGTGAATTAAAGGCTTGAACTGCCTATGTCAATGCTCAGGTGTTGCAGGCTCGGACGACGAGTGCGTTACCATCTTGCAAAGTGACAAGTAGGAGCAAGTTCGCGTACGGAGCGAATGAGGTGAGAAAAGAATTCCCGAAGGAAAGACGCTTATTGTTTGTTTGGTGTTTTTTTTTTAGAAGCTTTTATGAGTGAAAGTTTGCATAGGTGAGTGTACCTAAGTCTTACTCAATGGGATGTGTACGTCTCACATCATCCCGAAATGGAATGCGCAAGAGGCACACCTATCTATGGAGGAAATCACCAAAGCTAGTCCCACAGGTGAAGGCTTAAGCACACTGGCCTATTACCATTATTAAGTATTTTTGTGGTTTTTGGTTAAGAAATGTCTTTTAATTTTTCTTTGTGAGGTACTCATGCTAAGACCTATCTACCACGAGTGATGACTCACACCTCGTCCCGAAATGGAACGCGTGCAAGCATCTCATAGCAAAGTCTCATGTCACATGAAAGCACTCAACCTTTATTAAGTGAATTAAAATTAAGTTTGAAGATGAGAAGAGAAAGAGAACCAAAGGAGCAAAAAGGAAAAAAAACTAGGGGGAAAGTTTCTATCCTAAGTTAGCATGCATGGAGTTCCTAGGGTTTGTGAGGTCTTTCTAACCTAAAAGGATCTCAAGAGAAGAAGAAGAAGATAAAAGGAGAGATGAGAAAGGCCTAAGCCCAACAAGAAGATGTTAGTCCATATAAACAAAATGAGAAGAGATGAGAAATGGAGATGTGGAACTCAATTCCCACATCTCAAACTTACCATAGCCCCTGCAAGGTTAGTGTAGCAACATAAAACCAAGGCATGAACCAACAAGTCAGAAGCTACACAAGCATATAGGCATGGCAAAGAGTTCACAAGATGATAAGCAAAGCAACACAAGATCATATTGAGATGATTGGAAGTGAAACAAGTGCAAAGAAGGCATGCATAACCCTTAAAGAAATAAAGCACATAAAAGAGACCCAACACCAAGACTCAAGGAGACTCAAACCCTATCCTAAGACCAGGAACAACCCTAGACCTCTAAAGGACCCCAAAAGATGAGGAGAAGTTAGCACAAGTGCCCTTCTAAACTTAAAAGAGACTATAAGACTCAAAGTATGCAAAACAAAACAAGGTGAGGAAGAAAATACCCAAGAAAAAGATCCAAGCACCTAAAAAATCTACCCAACCAGAAAAGTACTCTCCAAACACAAAGAAATGAGAATCCAAAAGGGTTTGCAAAAATACAGCACCAAACTAGGTCAATGAAACTCAAGGATGCAAGGTATCACCATTTAGGGTTTTGAAAATTAAGGCACAAGTAACTCAAGCAAAGTCCAGCAAGGAAATTTGTGAAAAATCCAAGATAAATCATGAAGATAGTAGAGTGTCTTAGGATTTGAATGCAAAAAGAATGGGGTTCATAGCTTAAAGGATGAGAAAAATAGAAATTGGACAAGGCAGATTGGTCTATGAGAGTCCACAAGAAAGCAATGCTCAATGTTGAATTTATTTGGCCACGTGGGATGAAAATAAAAATCTGGAAAAATTATTATAAAAAACTAGATGAATAAAGGAGTGCATATGAATTTTTTTGGATTTTTTAGAGTTAAGGAAGTATTTAAAATGGATCAAAAGCAAATGGAATAAAATTGGTAAAGAAAAAGAATAAAAATAAAGCTAATGGGCCAAGGGGGTGCAAGAAGTAAACACGTTAGTTCAAAAAACAGCATGGGCCTTGCGTGGGGGGTGTGGATAGCGCTGGGGGGCTGAACCTTCTTCTTCATGAAGAAACCCTAAACTCTAACCACCATTAATGAACCAAACCCTAACCCTAACTTCATGAAATCTCAAACCAAGCCACGGCCGGCCATGAAACTCTCCAGAATACATAATCTAACATCACTAAACACAAATACATGCTTGGATTGGATTAAAACTCAAAGAAACTCAAGATATGAATGAAAATAAAATTGTCCATGAAACTTTAAATCACCATAACTTTGTGAATACTCAACCATTTCACAAACTACAAAGAGCATTGTAACCACCACAACATGAGGATTCTAAAACACACAACCAAATACATTTCTATGAGATTCGAAATTTGAGCATACCTAAGGTGGTGTTCCAAATTTGAAGTCAAGAATGGTATAAAGTGATGGCAAATGATCTCCTTATCCCCTTAGATGCAAAATAAATGCATCTAAGGCTTTGCAAACTTGTAAATCCAGCAATGTGCTTCCTTGTGCTTCAAAGCTTCTCAAATGGCCACTTGAACAAACTTCACTATAAATCTAGATCCATGGGTGCTTAATGATCCTTGAGATGAGAGGAGTATGAATGTGGTCTTGGATTGAAGAAAGCTTGCCTAGATCAAAAGTTATGGCACAAAATGCAAATGTGCACAAGAAATGAGAAATGGATGATTCTTGAAGAATAATCCAAACAAATGGTATGGAAATGATCTATGAGTGATGAGGATTAAGAATCCAGCAAGAGTTTTGTGAATGGATTCTTGTAGCAAGAGTTTGTGGAGAATAAGCAATTTTGCATAAAAGATGAGAATGAGAGAATGAGTGTGTAATCTGGCTGCCTCTAACCCTAATTCTGATTGTTATGGAATATATATGGCAATGCAAAAGGGTTAGAACAAATGCACGTGAGAGAGGGCTGATTTTTGTGAAAATGCAATTTTGGCCCAAGTGTGCCATAAGCATGCCAAGCTCATGATTTGCTGGCCTCTCTTGCATGTGCATTCACCATCCCACCAATGATTCCCAGCAAACAACTTCAGCCCTTGGATGCAAGCTATCACACAATGGTCATGCCTTATGCAAATTCAAGTGTAAAATGCAAGTTTTATGGAACTTTTTCATGTGCATGAATTTTTCCACTTTTCTTTGAGCCAAATGACCTAAATGGTATGCATTTTGGTTGTGTAAACTTACTTTGGCCATAGCATAGCAAACTATCCATTTTTGAGCCTTTGTGCAAATGGCTTGGCCTTGAAACTTGGAAATTTGCCCTAAAATACCTAAATTTTCGGGGGCCATATCTCTCAAACCATAAATCCCATGAAAATTTACTTGTACTTTTTAAAAATGGCAGCCCTTACTCTCCAACTTTCATGTTTGGGTTGGGTCCATTTGAAGATTTTTTGATCAAGTTAAGGCCTTGTGAAGTTTTAGGTCAAAATAGCCAAAAATATTAACTTTTCCATGACCAACTTTGTGCACTTTTGCCAAAACCCCTCAAACCACCAAAATTCTTGTACTTTAAGCTCACCCAACATCTTATAACATTGAATATACCTCATTTGGCCAAAAAAAATTGGGTTAGACCCCTTGGAATGGCACAGTTGACTTTTTCTGGGCCCAGTTGACTTTCTGCTTCATCTGCAAGTAACTGAGGCAATGACTGACTTCCACTTGGAATTTTTCCATGAAAATTGACATGTAGGAACCTCATATCATATAGAAAACATTTCCCAAAAGAGTTGGCCAAAATTATGAGGTTAAGGCTCTTGAAGCCAAAACCCTAATTTGGTTGCACTGCTTAGGAGCCTTGCATTGTCTTAAAACTTGTGATGATTAAGCAATCTTCTGAGCTTTTGCAAGTGAACTTGGCCTTGCCAAAGGAGTCTAGACTCATCATAGGCCTCCCACAAATCCATTGGAACCCTTGTCTTGGCTTAGATGACCTTCAACACATCCCCAGATGGCCATATGCCTCATGCTAGGGCTTGATGCTTGTCATGCTTTATTTTCCTATGCTATAATGCTATATATATGATATGCTTATGATGCAAATGGTGTATTATGATGCTTAAAATGAAGAGGGCAAATTTGAGGTTCTACAGCTGCCCCTATTCAAGCAACTGTTGATCTGAAAAGGACGATTGCTTCCGCTTTCGACCGTTCAAGATAAACTGTGGTTGAATACCCAAGAAAACGGAAATTTGCGTTCTGATGCAGAAAACAAGAAATGGGAAATAAACCCAATCCAGCGATGTTACAAATGAGCTGAGAGATGAGCAGACGAGCTCCTTCCAATGAAACCAAAGGTTCTGATGAAACATGAAACGGACGAGTCTTCTTGTGACCTGTGACGCCAGGTGCAGAAAGCGGACGAGTCCTTAAGAATCTTCAAAGTAACCTGAGATAGACGAATCTCCTTCACTAATCCTTACGCAGATAAGCGGAATAAGACGGACGAGCCTTCTTCGGATAACCCTTACGCAGGTTCCGGGAATGCATATAAGTCTGTGGGATAAACATGCAGCTAGGATGGACGAATCCTCTTCGCGAATCCTTACGCAGATAAGCGGAATAAGACGGACGAGTCTTCTTCGGATAACCCTTACGCAGGCTCCGGGAATGCATATAAGTCTGTGGGATAGACATGCAACTAAGATGGACGAATCCTCTTCACGAATCCTTACGCAGATAAGTGGAATAAGACGGACGAGTCTTCTTCGGATAACCCTTACGCAGGCTCCGGAAATGGTTTTGACGTTTTGATCCCACCGTCAGGAGTTTCAACCTCTTCACGAATCCTTACGCAGATAAGTGGAATAAGACGGACGAGTCTTCTTCGGATAACCCTTACGCAGGTTCCGGTAATTGTTTTGACGCTTTGATCCCACCGTCAGGATTTTCAACCTCTTCAATGCGGACGAGCATTGGAATGATCATCAAAGAAACACAGACGAGTGTCATAAGTCGACGATACGAACGAGTACCGGACGATGATCCAAGAAACACAGACGAGTGCTTCTGATATTGATACGGACGAGTATCAGCTTATTCCAGACGATCTTCAAAAGAAAATACCAAACACGGACGAGTGTCGGGGCATGCAGACGAGCACTAGATAAGTAATAGACACGGGCGAGTGTCGAAGGATGCGGACGAGCAATCTTCAAAGGAGTAACAAGCACGTACGAGTGCTAAGAGATGCGATCGAGCATCAAATAAAGATGCGAGTACGGACGAGTACCGACGACTTTCTCGGGAATATGCCTCAGATAAAGAGGAATCGAAAATAAAATGCACGGACGAGTGCGGCAGGGATGCGGTCGAGCATCAAATAAAGATGCGAGTACGGACGAGTACTGGCAACTTCACTAGGGAAAAACTTCAAAGAACTAATAGGCACGGACGAGTGCCGAGATCTGCGGACGGTCATCAAATAAAGATGTTAGCACGGACGAGTGCTGAGGAATACCTCAAATAAAGAGGGATCTGCTGAGGAAAAGGCACGGACGAGTGCCGAAAGAGGATGAGCATCAAATAAAGATGCTAGCACGGACAAGTGCTAAGGAGTACCTCAAATAAAGAGGAATCTGCTGAGGAAAAGGCACGGACGAGTGCCGAAAGAGGACGAGCATCAAATAAAGATGCGAGCACAGGCGAGTGCTAGTAGACATAGACTCTACTGGGGAAAGTGCCCAGGCGAGTACCACAAGGTGCTAATTCTTCTGGAGACTACGGATGAGAAAACTGAATCATCAAATAAGTGTCTAAGAGTGCGAATAAACACTGAATAAGTATTAACACAGCCAAAGGCTGATTGTGTTGGGGAAGTAGACAATTCCACTTTGGCTGGGGAATGAAGTCCTGGCGACTTGTGGGAGAAGATTCCGGCAACCTGCTGGGGACTCAAAGCTTTTAACTCTGATGGAAACGAAGTGCTGGCAACCTGATGCTTGCCGGAGAAGCTTTCACTAGAAGAAAGACGACTCTGCGTGAGGTATACTTCGTTTAACTGCTTTGAACATCTGTCGAGGATCTGATCATCCTGCTCTGACTCCACTGGGGAGAATTTCTTCTTGCTCTGCTAGGGAAATCCCTTGGGAATGATAATCCCGATGACTCTATGGGGAAATGAAGTTACCTGCAACTCTGTTGGGTAAGGAGAACTTCTAGCGATTCCGTTGTAGATAATAAACTTCTGATAACTCCACTGAAGATGGGAGACTTCTGCTAACTCCTGCTGGGGATTGACCCGACCTCTGGGGAGGGCAGGTGTTCGGATACCTGCTGAGAATAAGTCACTTGTAAATAGGCGCTCTGCCAGGGAAATACCTCTACTTGGAGAATAACCCTCTGTTGCTTGGGGATACGGTGATAACCTGCAAATCCTGCAATAACAGAATACACACATATGCACCAAGATTGGTACGGCCTGATCTATTCATCTGCCGTCACCTGACACTCAAAGCGATGTTAAGTGTCTCTGCAATGTCATTTTTATCAGTTTGAAAAGCAACATGTTTCGCATGCAATGTTATTTGTCAAAAATTCAGGACATTTTTGCAAACAAAATAAACATAACACGGTGTTTGACTGAATATTCTTTTTATTGATTGGCCTCTGAATAGGCAAAATTTTACATCAGGAAGTAACCACCTGGAAAGAGGTAACTACTGTAAAATTGAGAAAAGAAACTATCCTAATGGCAATGGCACGGTATTCCAAAGAGTTTCCTTCCTGCTATGACTGGCATATCCTCAAGACTTTCCGTTCCGTCTTCGACCTTCTGAAGAGAATGAGGGGGCTGATCTCTACCCTTCTGATATGGTCAAGCTGTTTGAAGCAGTGATGTGGTTCAGATAAACCGGAGCGCAGTTGTTCGCTTATTCCCTGATTTTGCGTGGATCGCCCTTTCGGGTTTTCAATCCACCGGGTTACCCTTTTTTGCCTGAGTTGTCCGATGTGGCTTTTCAACTCAGCGGGTGTACATTTTTTTAATTTTTTTCCCTAATTTTTGCCCGAGCTTTTATTCTGTTTTTAGCTCGCCGGGATGCCCCTTTTTTTTCCTGGACCATAATTCTGTTTTTGTGTCCAGCGGGTCTCTTATGCGAAGTATTTTTTAACTGCGTCCGAGTTAACAGGGTATTGGAAGTCTTCGCCATCCATAGTGGTGAGCATCAGTGCTCCGCCTGAGAATACTTTCTTCACTATGAATGGTCCTTCATAATTTGGGGTCCACTTGCCCCTGTGATCTGAACTGGGAGGAATGATCCTCTTGAGTACAAGCTCGCCTACTTGGTACTCCCGAGTACGTACTCGCTGATCGAAGGCTCGCTTCATTCTCCTTTGATAAAGCTGGCTATGACAGATAGCTGCTAATCTCTTTTCCTCAATTAGGCATAGTTGATCGTATCGAGCACGTACCCACTCAGCCTCATCAAGCTTGACATCCATCAGCACCCGCAGTGAAGGGATTTCCACTTCAACAGGCAAGACTGCCTCCATGCCGTAGACTAAAGAGAAGGGGGTTGCCCCAGTCGACGTCCTGATTGACGTTCGGTACCCATGCAACGCAAACGGTAGCATCTCATGCCAATCTTTGTAGGTGATGACCATTTTCTGTACAATCCTCTTGATATTCTTGTTAGCTGCCTCTACCGCACCATTCATCTTTGGCCGGTAAGGAGAGGAATTGTGATGTTGGATTTTGAAGTCCCGGCACAGTTCTGCCATCATCTTATTGTTCAGATTAGAACCATTATCAGTAATGATTCGCTCGGGCACTCCATATCTGCATATGATATCTCTTTTCAGGAATTTTGCTACCACCTGGCGAGTAACATTGGCATAAGACGCAGCTTCTACCCATTTGGTGAAATAATCAATCGCGACCAAGATGAAGCGATGTCCGTTTGACGCCGTTGGTTCAATCTTGCCAATCATATCAATGCCCCACATGGCAAAGGGCCAGGGTGAAGACATCACATTCAGAGGATTGGGAGGCACATGCACTTTATCTGCATAAATCTGGCATTTATGACATTTTCTGGCATAGGCACAACAGTCTGCATCCATTGTGATCCAGTAATAGCCCGATCTTAGCAACTTTTTAGCCATTGCATGCCCTCCAGCATGGGTACCAAAGGATCCTTCGTGCACCTCGTGCATCAGCAAGTCTGCTTCCGTCCTATCAACGCATCTGAGAAGTATCATATCAAAGTTTCTCTTATACAGGGAGCCATCAGTGTTCAGGAAGAAACTACCAGCTAGCCTTCTTAATGTCTTCTTATCATTGGAAGATGCCCCAGGTGGGTATGTTTGATCCTCCAAGAAGCATTTGATGTCATGGTACCAGGGCTTATCATCTTTGACAATGTCTGCTGAGCACACATATGCTGGCCTGTCAAGTCTGGATACTTCAATTCGGGGCACAAAGTTGGCAGCTTGCACTTTGATCATGGATGAGATGGTAGCCAGAGCATCTGCAAACTGATTTTCGTCTCGAGGGATATACTCAAGATTGACTGTTGTGAAGAAAGTCAACAACCTCCTTGTGTAGTCCCGATAAGGTATCAGATGATCTTGGTGCGTGTACCACTTGCCATTGGTTTGATTAATTACCAGAGCTGAATCTCCGAACACAGTCAAAGTCTTGATCCTGAGGTCAATGGCTTCCTCAAGACCCATAATACAAGCTTCGTATTCAGCTTCGTTGTTAGTGCAGTTAAAGGTGAGTTTTGCCGAGAAAGGCATGTGAACTCCCTTAGGTGTAATGAGTACTGCACCAACACCACGACCATTCATGTTAACAGCCCCATCAAACATCATAGTCCATTCTTTTTCTGGGTCAGGCCCTTCAGTGTGAATAGGCTCTTCATGATCTTTTGCTTTTATGAACATGATGTTTTCATCAGGGAAGTCGAATCTCATAGGCTGGTAATCATCAATGGGTTGCTCAGCTAGATAATCAGACAATACACTGCCTTTGATAGCTTTTTGGGATGTGTACTGAATGTCATATTCTGTGAGAATCATTTGCCATCTCGCAACCCGTCCGGTAAGTGCTGGCTTCTCAAATATGTACTTAACTGGGTCCATCTTGGAGATCAACAAGGTAGTGTGGGTCAACATATACTGCCTTAGTCGGCGAGCAGCCCACGCTAAAGCGCAACAAGTTTTCTCGAGCAGTGAATAACGTTGTTCACAGTCGGTAAACTTTTTGCTTAGGTAGTATATTGCATACTCTTTTCGACCAGACTCGTCATGCTGGCCCAACACACACCCCATTGACTTTTCTAATACTGTCAAGTACATGATCAGAGGTCTTCCTTCAACTGGAGGCATAAGGATTGGAGGCTCTTGTAAGTATTCCTTAATTTTGTCAAAAGCCCTCTGACAGTCTTCATTCCACCTGACTGTCTGTTCTTTTCTTAATAGCTTGAACAAGGGCTCGCAGGTTGCTGTAAGATGAGATATGAACCTTGAAATGTAGTTTAATCTACCTAGGAACCCTCGAACTTCTTTCTCAGTTTTTGGTGCAGGCATTTCTTGAATGGCTTTAACTTTGTCAGGGTCAACTTCAATCCCTTTCTCACTTACAATAAATCCCAGCAGTTTACCAGATCGTACCCCGAATGTGCATTTGTTGGGGTTCAGCCTCAATTGGTACTTCCTCAGACGCTTGAATAACTTCAACAGATTTACCAGGTGGTCTTCTTCTGTGAGGGACTTGGCAATCATGTCATCCACATAACATTCAATTTCTTTATGGATCATGTCATGGAATAATGTTACCATAGCCCGCTGATAAGTGGCACCAGCATTCTTCAGTCCGAATGGCATCACCTTATAACAGAATGTGCCCCAGGGTGTGATGAAAGTTGTCTTCTCCATGTCTTCAGGTGACATTTTGATCTGATTGTATCCTGAAAATCCATCCATGAAGGAGAACACCGAGAACTGAGCCGTATTGTCGACCAATACATCAATGTGAGGTAAAGGGAAATCATCTTTCGGGCTGGCTCTGTTCAGGTCCCGGTAATCCACACACATCCTCACCTTGCCATCTTTCTTTGGCAC
Organism: Lathyrus aphaca; assembly: GCA_963966055.1. Classification (NCBI taxonomy): domain Eukaryota; kingdom Viridiplantae; phylum Streptophyta; class Magnoliopsida; order Fabales; family Fabaceae; genus Lathyrus; species Lathyrus aphaca. The sequence continues at coordinate 740,486,825 of OZ014519.1, read as the reverse complement.
TGGAACGATGTTAGCTACCCACGGTGGGTAGCTAGTCACGGCAAGGAATCCGGCGTCCCACTGTTTCTGTACCTCCTCTTTGATCTTCATCGCCATGTCAGGGCGAGTTCTTCTCAGTTTTTGCTTAACAGGAGGACAACTTTCCTTTAACGGTAGTCGATGCACAACTATGTCTGTATCCAACCCTGGCATGTCCTGATATGACCAGGCAAAGATGTCAACATATTCACGCAACATTTCAATCAACCCCTTCTTAACTTCAGTCTGCAAGCTGGCACCTATCTTGATTTCCTTCTTAACCTCTTCTGTGCCGATGTTGATAATCTCGATTTCCTCCTGATGAGGCTGAATAACTCTTTCCTCTTGCTTTAACAACCTGACCAGTTCTTCAGGGAGTTCGTAATCTTCCTCAACCTCTTCATCAGCTTGGTAGATTGGATTGTCGAAGTTATGCTCAGTCATAGCAGGAGAGTTGTCAATGGAATCCGGTTGATCGACACTGCACAAGTGATGTGCTCATTCAGAATCTGTTTAGAGAAAACACACACCAAAAGCAAGAAAGAAAAACACATTGTCATTTTCTTTATTTGTGCAAAAATTAAAATTGAAAGAAAAGGAACGATTTGATTGAAAATGTCCTTTATTTATGACAAATAAATGCTTTCAAAACATGGAGGCCCATACAATGGATCCTTGTACCTTGGGCAGAGTACAGGATTTGACATGCAGTATGTAAAAAATGACAAATAAACAATTACTTTGTGATCCAGGTGACTTCGACGATGTCTTCCGTAGACCAATTGGGCAGCTCCTCTCCTGGTGCACACGGGCGGATCCAATTATCTAGATCGAACTCGCTATCTCCGTCTTCACTGGTAGCACAGATATGATTGCGGTCCAATAACCCAGCACTAGTAAAGGTAATGGTCTTGTTGTCTAATGAACGGACGAGCCCATCAGGCTGATACCCAAGCCCAAACTTGTCTTCCTTCTTTTCCAGTTCCAGTAATCTGCCCCAGCCCTGGGCACTACCTGATCGCACAACCTCCTTGGCCTGCTTGTAGGAGGTAATGGACGTACTTTCTTTATCTTCAGCTTTACTCAGAGGAGACAGGGAACTAACATTCACTGCTTCGAATGCCTGACACAGGGTTTCATGAATTTCACCATCCATCTCCACGTATTTGAATGTAGATAGATGACTCACAAATATGTCCTCTTCACCACACACAGTCACAACTTGACCATCCGCTACGTACTTGAGCTTCTGGTGCAAAGTTGACGTCACGGCCCCTGCGGCATGAATCCATGGTCGACCCAGTAGACAGCTATAAGCAGGTTGGATGTCCATCACGTAGAACGTGCTCTTAAACACTTGCGACCCAACCTTGATTGGCAACTCAACCTCCCCAAAGACAGACCTCCGAGAACCGTCGAAAGCCTTCACCACCAAATCACTTGGCCTCAAATCAACCCCTTCCACATTGAGTTTCATTAACGCCTTCTTCGGCAAGACATTAAGAGATGACCCAGTATCAACCAGGACATGAGACAGCACAGCCCCTTTGCATTCAATTGTGATGTGGAGAGCCTTGTTATGATTCCTCCCTTCAGTAGTAAGGTCCCTATCAGTAAAGCCCAAACCATGGCTCGCATTCACACTTCCCACCACGGCTTCTAACTGATTCACGGTAATCTCCTGAGGAACATACGCCATCTGCAACACCTTCAGAAGGGCTTCTCTATGAGCTGGTGAGCACATCAGCAGCGACAAGATAGAGATTTTGGAGGGAGTTTGATTTAGCTGCTCGACTACCTTGTAGTCGCTCCTCTTAATAATCCTCATGAACTCCTCCATTTCCTTCTCGAAAGTACTTTGACCAGTAGCGGGAGTGGCATTATCTTCAGTTGCTACTTGCTTCCCTTTGGCTTTAGCAGAAGCCTCAACATCAGTGTCTCCTCTCAAAGTCTGGGGAGCGAATAGGCGACCACTCCTCGTGAAACCTCCACTTCCCCCAACATTCACCACAGCTGGGTCCATGGTTACTGTCTTATTTTCCACTTTCTGTCCTCCGACATACACTTCTGATCCGTAATGCCACGGAATAGCCTTCTCATCTGAATACGGAATAGGTCCAGGCGCCGTGATGGTGACGGGACTTACTTCCGGGACATAAATAGTAACCGAATCTCTTTGCGCTGGCATTTCAGCAGGATCATAGTATATGGTCACTGTTGACACTTCATCAGTCCTCTTATCGACCCTGTCGAACTGTAACAGCCCATCATCCATCAGTCTCTGTAAACCAGTCTTCAATCTGTCACAACCATTCTTCGACTCAACACAGTCTTCGCAATCAAACCCACAACCCGGGAAAACCTGACCCTTCACCAACCTCTTCTTGACCAGCAACAAGGAGGTCTTCACTTCTTCAACCTTCTCCACCAAGTTCAACCTCTCCTCCATCTCAATAGCATTAACCCTGGCTCCCCCATGATTAGGGATAGGGTTATTCGTGACATTCGGAGGTGGCGCGAAATTGATTGCTTTGGAGTCGATCAAATCCTGAACTTTATAGTGCAAAGCTCTGCACTTCTCTGTTGAGTGCCCGGGTGCCCCAGAATGGAAAGCGCACCGAACATTGGCGTCGTAACCTGGAGGAAGAGTTCCAGTAGGTGGAGCCAAGGTCCTCAGTTGAATTAAGTTCAATTCCAACAATCTCTAGAGTAAAGCTGTGTATGTCATTGGGATCACATCAAAAACCCTATCAGCTTGGCGTGGCTGCCTCTGCTGATACGGTCTCTGTTGATAGTTGCGCTGCTGTTGTTGCTGAGGCTGTTGTAGAGCCTGTTGAGCTGATTGAATTGGTGTAGCGGGAATTGTGACTGCAGCTATCTGATTGTATTCTCGTCTATAACCTCTGCCTCTGCCTCGGCCATATACTGCGTTAGCTTCCCCTTCTCTTCTTCTAGGAGGTCCGCCAAAGGCTTTCCTCGCTCCCCCAGAGCTACCAGCAGTATTAGGGTCTTGAATCTTCCCTGTCTTTAATAGAGTCTCAACTCTCTCTCCAGCAATCACTATATCATTGAACTTGGTGGCCGAGCTAGATGCCAACCTCTCTAGAAAAACACCTTGGAGAGTGCCCATAAACATGTCGGCCATTTCATCCTCTAAGAGAGGTGGTTGCACCCTGGCAGCTAACTGGCGCCACCTCTGGGCATATTCTTTGAAACTTTCTTTTGCCGCCTGGGTCATGTGTTGCAACTGCGTGCGCTTCGGAGCCATGTCCATGTTATATTGATACTGCCTCACAAAGGCCTCGGCTAAACCCTTCCAGCTCTTGATATTGACCCTATTGAGCTTCATGTACCATTCAAGAGAAGCTCCCACCAAGCTATCCTGAAAATAATACATCCAAAGTTTCTCATCATCTGTATGAGCGGCAATCCTCCCGACAAACGATTGCAGATGGGTCTTCGGGCAAGTAGTGCCGTCATACTTCTCGAAGGTAGGAACTTTGAACTTATACGGAATCCTGACTCCCGGAACCAAGCCCAAGTCTGTTATGTCGAATCCCAAAGAACTTTGGGACTGAATAGCCTTGATTTGCTCAGCCATCTCTTCAAACCTCTTGTTCATCTCTGCTCCTTGACCTTCAGCCTCATCAAGCAGAGTGAACTGGTCGTCTTGATGGTCTACCTGAATGTTGTGTAACCCATCGTTGATTATTGTCATTCCTGGCTGTGTAACAGGAGGTTCGACCTGACGTGCGCCCGCACCGGTACGATTGTCAACAGTAGCAGCAGCCGCAGTGTTCCTATTCTGATTCTCAACCATCTCCCGCAGGCGCTCTTGGGTCTGCCCCATGCCGACCATTAGTGTCATAAAATTATCCATCCTTTGTCTCAAATCTGTCAAGTCTGCTTGTAACTGATCCATGACTCGCTCTCTGTTAATCTTGGTTGGATATCTGTGTACTGTTGGTTGCCCCCGAACTTTTCGAGGAGCTATAGTGCCTGAAACACAAAACACGTTAGTAACCGAGACACTACCTGCAAAACAACAAACAGGTTATATGGATGCAATGCAGTTGTTTATGTTTCCAATCACAAGTCATTTATGCCCCGGTCCCGGTATTTAGCAAAGAGAACCAGATGGGCACTGATCCTCGACTTCCAGAAACCTTCGCGAGAGACCACATTCAAACCACAACAACAAACAAACCAAGAAATAATGGAAAAACCAAAACATAAATCAACCTATTAGGCAAATAACACAGAATTCCCCGTAGGGTACAAGTCTTTACAAAGGAGAAACAACCAACTAAGACTCCTACAACATGCCTGTAGGTAATCCAGATACAAGAAAAGTAAACTAAGAAGCAGAACCAACGCCTAAGGACCCTGAAGCTCCATCACTAAACCCCCCATCAGATCTGACCTTCTTGACTCCCGCCATCAACTTTAGGTCTTCAATCTCTTTAAGTGCTGCTTCGAGGGCTTGTTGACTGTCTGCGAGTTGTTGGGTCTTCTCTCTGCGAATTTTGTGGACTTGCTCCACCTCTTCTTTTTTGTAAGCCATCTGAACTTCAAAGAACTCTTCTTTTTCTTTATATTGTTTCAGCTCTTGCTCTCTCTGTCCCTTCAACCAGACAATAGATTGACGAGCATCTCTGAGGGTCTTTGACTTCTTTTTGCGCTCAACCTCTCTTTGGGCTTCCATCATCCCCAATCTGCGGAAATGTGCTTCTCTACCTGCAAAGTCCTTCTCCTTAGCCTCCAAAGTCGTTTGTATCTTCAGCAACTTCTCTTCAGCTTCAATCTTGGCCCTGTTGGCTTGGTGATACAGGCTTACCATCTCAGTATTTTCAACTCGAACTGCATGTAGCTGGGCTTCCAACTTCTTGAATTCCTCTAGAGGCACAGTATCAATGGACTCAGCAACTGGGGGAACTGGTGTTGAAAATGGTAACAAAACTCTTCTAGCTCTGTCTTTCAACCAAGCTTTGTACTCTGGGAACGTCAGATTGTTACACTTCCCAAAGCTAGCTATCCCTTCTCCCTTGATGCACTTCCAAGCTCCCGCAACCTTCCTCACTAAGGGCATATTATCTTTCACTGAGAAGTAGAAAATAGGGGTCAGTTTCAAATCTTCAGGCACCTCTCTCAAAGCGTATCCCAATTGTCTTCTTAACAGGATTGGATTGTAATTAATCCCTCCAGTTATTCCCAACAAAGGCACACTATGATAACTCCCGCAGCTAGTGATGAAACGTGCACCTTGTAGCCTCTGAGTGAACCATCTAACATCCTTTGCCAGCAACTTTTCCAGCTTCTGAGCCCATATCAAACTATGGTCACTAAACACTCCCGTACTAGGCAAGTGCCGCATGAACCACATGTGAAATAACGGAGCGCAACAACGGACCAAACCTCCCCTCTTCTTCTCAGTTTTGTAATGAACTGAGTAATACAAATCCCCGAGTAAGGTAGGCACTGGATTCTTCAGCAAAAAGAGATGTATGGCGTTTATATCTATGAACTTCTCCATATCAGCAAACAAAATGATGCCATAGATAGACAGAGCCAAGATAGCACACACAGCATCCCATTCCTCTTCAACAGCCAATTCTCCCGCTTTCTTCACCAGAGCCTCCAAAGAAAACCCGGACACTCCTCCTTTGATAATGGTCAAAGACTTCACAGTAGAAGGACTCAAATAAAGAGCCTCAGCAATAGCCTCAGGTGCAGGTCTACTCATCTCAGAATTGAAAGGAACCTGATCTCGAACCGGCACACCCAGGATCAAAGCATACTCCTCCAGCATAGGGCCCAACTGAAAATCAGGAAAGGTGAAGCAACGGAGCTGAGGATCATAATACTGAAGCAATGTATGAATGGCACTCCTCTCGGAAGGATCTAGCTCTATCACCACATCAAGAATACTCCCATAAGCTTTTCTGAATCTCTCTACCTCGTTGGGTGTAATCAGCTTTACCATCTTTTTCAACAAACCAACCTTGATATCAAAGAACTTGAAATGAATATTCTGCTTGCGAGGATCTTCCATCTTTGAAGAGAATACCGGAACCGGAAGCAGAGATATGAACCTGTGAATGAAAACAAAAACAATGATTAATGATGCAATGATGCAATGCAGATGCAAATGCAAGGACATATGGTCATCTGAGACTGTCTGGAGCCTGGCCACTGACAAGGTCCCTCTGAATAACTGACAACCCAAAAGTCCACTGAGTCACACTCTCTGATAATCACGACCCTCTGAAGAAAATCTCAGGACCACAGTATCAAGAATACCAGAACAAGAAAACCAGATCTTCGGAACTGTATCATAATATGAACTGTACTGGTAACAAGGGTATGATGAGGTCAAGGGTTCCTGCAAACCTGTAAACCCATCCCCAATCTCACAGGTGTGCTCCGGGTCAAACATCACGGACTCTCAAAGCCGAATAGCAATAATACTTTCACCATTTCTGAGAAATGGCTCATGACCAAATCAGGGAATCGGTTAGGCATTATGTACTACGCAGGGAGGCCTCAGCTGAGTCCGGGAAAAACAAGCATCCCTTATAAGTCCCCAGCTTCAAGCGCTGAAATCGAGAAACAATAGTACATTCAGCCCGTAGGATACAGTACTAATGTCATACGACCAGATGCTTTGACTGAGTTCCTATAAGAGAACCAGGCCATCCTATGCGAGTCCCTAGTGGACCCTCGGGTGCGAATGGGTTTGCCACAAAATGTGGTCTGCCACTGTCACCACTGGAGAGGGTTGTTTCCACAAAGGTTCTCAATGATCGGTCCCCAGATGCACATAACTATCAAGGTCCTATCCCGAAGTGGAGGAAATCCCCACACAAGATATTTCCAAGACAGTCGCAATCTGGGCGTGAAACACATCGCCACTCATCATGCCACATGCGAGTACAATATGTCCACTCTAATCCTAGGGTGCACTCGAGCCGGGTACTTGGCTTATCTCTCAGAAATAATATCACCCAAGCCCACCAAACAGAAAACCAGTCCAGACAGTCCAGTATGATATATATGATGCGGAAAATAAATACTGAAAACTGTAAATAAAGCTGTAAATAAAGCAGTAAACAAACAACAATACAATACAACAAGCCACATCAAACAAACATCACCCAATGAAACGGCAACACACAAGCGCTAGGAGAGACTCACAGGGGAACCAGAGATTCTGGGTTCGTTCCCCAGCAGAGTCGCCAAGCTGTCGCTCCCCGGATTTCCATCCTGGTACAAACGCGAAAGTGGCGCGGAAAAAGAATAGAGTCGCCAGCCAGGCATTTTTATCCCGAAGGAACGGGAATGGTAATGCTGCACAAACCAGAAGAAAAGAAGAGGAAGGACACGGGTCCTGCGAACCAAAGAGACTGAGTTCGGGAGTCGGTTACAACCTGGGAAGGTATTAGCACCCAGATCGTCCGCCGTACCCGACGGGATCCACGCTTGCGAAAGAAACTATTTCAAAGGGTGAGGATATGAAAGCTGCAGCAAAAGAAATGAAAATGAAAAGAAACTGGAACTGGAAAAGAAATGAATAAGAAAATGAAAAGGAAAAATGTAGGGAAAAAAAAGATTGTGCTCGAACGGGCCCTACCCCGCTGCCTACGTACCTCATCAGGATAATGAGGATCAGAGACGCCGTAGTTCCCCTAACTAGGGGTACTAAAAGGAAATTGCTTGTGAATTAAAGGCTTGAACTGCCTATGTTAATGCTCAGGTGTTGCAGGCTCGGACGACGAGTGCGTTACCGTCTTGCAAAGTGACAAGTAGGAGCAAGTTCGCGTACGGAGCGAATGAGGTGAGAAAAGAATTCCCGAAGGAAAGACGCTTATTGTTTGTTTGGTGTTTTTTTTTTTAGAAGCTTTTATGAGTGAAAGTTTGCATAGGTGAGTGTACCTAAGTCTTACTCAATGGGATGTGTACGTCTCACATCATCCCGAAATGGAATGCGCAAGAGGCACACCTATCTATGGAGGAAATCACCAAAGCTAGTCCCACAGGTGAAGGCTTAAGCACACTGGCCTATTACCATTATTAAGTATTTTTGTGGTTTTTGGTTAAGAAATGTCTTTTAATTTTTCTTTGTGAGGTACTCATGCTAAGACCTATCTACCACGAGTGATGACTCACACCTCGTCCCGAAATGGAACGCGTGCAAGCATCTCATAGCAAAGTCTCATGTCACATGAAAGCACTCAACCTTTATTAAGTGAATTAAAATTAAGTTTGAAGATGAGAAGAGAAAGAGAACCAAAGGAGCAAAAAGGAAAAAAAAAACTAGGGGAAAGTTTCTATCCTAAGTTAGCATGCATGGAGTTCCTAGGGTTTGTGAGGTCTTTCTAACCTAAAAGGATCTCAAGAGAAGAAGAAGAAGATAAAAGGAGAGATGAGAAAGGCCTAAGCCCAACAAGAAGATGTTAGTCCATATAAACAAAATGAGAAGAGATGAGAAATGGAGATGTGGAACTCAATTCCCACATCTCAAACTTACCATAGCCCCTGCAAGGTTAGTGTAGCAACATAAAACCAAGGCATGAACCAACAAGTCAGAAGCTACACAAGCATATAGGCATGGCAAAGAGTTCACAAGATGATAAGCAAAGCAACACAAGATCATATTGAGATGATTGGAAGTGAAACAAGTGCAAAGAAGGCATGCATAACACTTAAAGAAATAAAGCACATAAAAGAGACCCAACACCAAGACTCAAGGAGACTCAAACCCTATCCTAAGACCAGGAACAACCCTAGACCTCTAAAGGACCCCAAAAGATGAGGAGAAGTTAGCACAAGTGCCCTTCTAAACTTAAAAGAGACTATAAGACTCAAAGTATGCAAAACAAAACAAGGTGAGGAAGAAAATACCCAAGAAAAAGATCCAAGCACCTAAAAAATCTACCCAACCAGCAAAGTACTCTCCAAACACAAAGAAATGAGAATCCAAAAGGGTTTGCAAAAATACAGCACCAAACTAGGTCAATGAAACTCAAGGATGCAAGGTATCACCATTTAGGGTTTTGAAAATTAAGGCACAAGTAACTCAAGCAAAGTCCAGCAAGGAAATTTGTGAAAAATCCAAGATAAATCATGAAGATAGTAGAGTGTCTTAGGATTTGAATGCAAAACGAATGGGGTTCATAGCTTAAAGGATGAGAAAAATAGAAATTGGACAAGGCAGATTGGTCTATGAGAGTCCACAAGAAAGCAATGCTCAATGTTGAATTTATTTGGCCACGTGGGATGAAAATAAAAATCTGGAAAAATTATGATAAAAAACTAGATGAATAAAGGAGTGCATATGAATTGTTTTGGATTTTTTAGAGTTAAGGAAGTATTTAAAATGGATCAAAAGCAAATGGAATAAAATTGGTAAAGAAAAAGAATAAAAATAAAGCTAATGGGCCAAGGGGGTGCAAGAAGTAAACACGTTAGTTCAAAAAACAGCATGGACCTTGCGTGGGGGGTGTGGATAGCGCTGGGGGGCTGAACCTTCTTCTTCATGAAGAAACCCTAAACTCTAACCACCATTAATGAACCAAACCCTAACCCTAACTTCATGAAATCTCAAACCAAGCCACGGCCGGCCATGAAACTCTCCAGAATACATAATCTAACATCACTAAACACAAATACATGCTTGGATTGGATTAAAACTCAAAGAAACTCAAGATATGAATGAAAATAAAATTGTCCATGAAACTTTAAATCACCATAACTTTGTGAATACTCAACCATTTCACAAACTACAAAGAGCATTGTAACCACCACAACATGAGGATTCTAAAACACACAACCAAATACATTTCTATGAGATTCGAAATTTGAGCATACCTAAGGTGGTGTTCCAAATTTGAAGTCAAGAATGGTATAAAGTGATGGCAAATGATCTCCTTATCCCCTTAGATGCAAAATAAATGCATCTAAGGCTTTGCAAACTTGTAAATCCAGCAATGTGCTTCCTTGTGCTTCAAAGCTTCTCAAATGGCCACTTGAACAAACTTCACTATAAATCTAGATCCATGGGTGCTTAATGATCCTTGAGATGAGAGGAGTATGAATGTGGTCTTGGATTGAAGAAAGCTTGCCTAGATCAAAAGTTATGGCACAAAATGCAAATGTGCACAAGAAATGAGAAATGGATGATTCTTGAAGAATAATCCAAACAAATGGTATGGAAATGATCTATGAGTGATGAGGATTAAGAATCCAGCAAGAGTTTTGTGAATGGATTCTTGTAGCAAGAGTTTGTGGAGAATAAGCAATTTTGCATAAAAGATGAGAATGAGAGAATGAGTGTGTAATCTGGCTGCCTCTAACCCTAATTCTGATTGTTATGGAATATATATGGCAATGCAAAAGGGTTAGAACAAATGCACGTGAGAGAGGGCTGATTTTTGTGAAAATGCAATTTTGGCCCAAGTGTGCCATAAGCATGCCAAGCTCATGATTTGCTGGCCTCTCTTGCATGTGCATTCACCATCCCACCAATGATTCCCAGCAAACAACTTCAGCCCTTGGATGCAAGCTATCACACAATGGTCATGCCTTATGCAAATTCAAGTGTAAAATGCAAGTTTTATGGAACTTTTTCATGTGCATGAATTTTTCCACTTTTCTTTGAGCCAAATGACCTAAATGGTATGCATTTTGGTTGTGTAAACTTACTTTGGCCATAGCATAGCAAACTATCCATTTTTGAGCCTTTGTGCAAATGGCTTGGCCTTGAAACTTGGAAATTTGCCCTAAAATACCTAAATTTTCGGGGGCCATATCTCTCAAACCATAAATCCCATGAAAATTTACTTGTACTTTTTAAAAATGGCAGCCCTTACTCTCCAACTTTCATGTTTGGGTTGGGTCCATTTGAAGATTTTTTGATCAAGTTAAGGCCTTGTGAAGTTTTAGGTCAAAATAGCCAAAAATATTAACTTTTCCATGACCAACTTTGTGCACTTTTGCCAAAACCCCTCAAACCACCAAAATTCTTGTACTTTAAGCTCACCCAACATCTTATAACATTGAATATACCTCATTTGGCCAAAAAAAAATTGGGTTAGACCCCTTGGAATGGCACAGTTGACTTTTTCTGGGCCCAGTTGACTTTCTGCTTCATCTGCAAGTAACTGAGGCAATGACTGACTTCCACTTGGAATTTTTCCATGAAAATTGACATGTAGGAACCTCATATCATATAGAAAACATTGCCCAAAAGAGTTGGCCAAAATTATGAGGTTAAGGCTCTTGAAGCCAAAACCCTAATTTGGTTGCACTGCTTAGGAGCCTTGCATTGTCTTAAAACTTGTGATGATTAAGCAATCTTCTGAGCTTTTGCAAGTGAACTTGGCCTTGCCAAAGGAGTCTAGACTCATCATAGGCCTCCCACATATCCATTGGAACCCTTGTCTTGGCTTAGATGACCTTCAACACATCCCCAGATGGCCATATGCCTCATGCTAGGGCTTGATGCTTGTCATGCTTTATTTTCCTATGCTATAATGCTATATATATGATATGCTTATGATGCAAATGGTGTATTATGATGCTTAAAATGAAGAGGGCAAATTTGAGGTTCTACACTCGTGAAGTTGCTTTGTTAACTCCAGGATTCTTTCTTGGCTTGCTTTGTAATGAGCCTCGAAAGTATCCCTTTGCTCCTTCAACTGGACCCAAGATCTCTGTAAGTCTTCCATGTCAGTGGGCATGTCTGGGTGAAGGATGGTATAAGAAGTATCTCCTTCAGCAACAGGTTCCATAGTAACTGGCAGGATGGCAGGATATGGCATCATAAGAGTCTGAGCACGAGATCTCACCCATCTGAGATAAGGTTCCATAGGAATAGTGTACTTAGGCTCCAGAGTCTTGCTGTCAACCTTGTTCACTTTTCCCCATGCTCGTATGAACCTCTGACGGTAACCTTGAAGATCGTTATCATAGTCAAACACAATACCCTGAATCAACATGTCATGAGGACCATCACTCCGAGCGTAACCAAACTGTCGTAAAGCTAAAGAAAGGTTGTAAGTAATGCCCCCTCTTATTCCTAGAAGTGGCACATTAGGAAACTCCCCACAACGGTCAATGATAGTGACATTCTCCATAGATCTGGAGCACCAATGAATATCTGAATGCGAGAGTGACATAATCCTTTTGGACCATCTGAACCCTTGCTCATTCTTCATTACTGAGCGAGGAAGGTGAGAAATAAACCACCTAGATAGCAAAGGTATGCAACACATCAGAGTTCCTCGTGATTTTGTAGTACGAGTATGAAGAGAATGTAGGATGTCTCCAAGCAATGTAGGCGCTGGATTGTGACTCAGGAATATGTTGATGGCATGAACGTCTATGAACTGATCAGGATTGGGGAACAACACTAAGCCATAAATCAACAAGGCTAAGATCTCCTCAAAAGCATCATAGCTCATAGCTTTCAAGAACACTTGAGCCTTCTCTATCAACACCTTAGCAAGAATACCCTTAACTCCGCTTCTCGTTTCCAGAACAATGTCAGACTTCTTCAGATGTAGAGCTGCAGCAATAACCTCAGGTTTAGGCTCTTTTTCCAAGCCTGTGAATGGTTTCTGATCAAGTATAGGTATACCCAGAAGTTTAGAGAACTCCTCCATGGTAGGAACCAGCTGGTAGTCGGGGAATGTGAAGCAATGGTGCTTAGGGTCAAAGAACTGAAACAGGACACTCATCATGTCTTCATTGAACCCTGAGGTGACCAGATCCAATAGTGACCATGTCTTTTGATAAACCGAGAGTTATCAGACACTTGAGAAATCAACTCTTTAAGCTTAGGAGGTATGCCTACAAAGTTGATCCTGTTAGTGTTTCTACGAGCAGAAGCCATGACCTGCAACAAAGAACAAAGATAAATCCTTTGGTCCTTGAAATGGTTAGTGAAAATGCTATGCTTATGATGCATGATGATGTCATGATGTTATGCTCAATCACAAACATGTGGCACACACAAACAAGTCACACCATAGCCCTAGGTTTGAAAGCTTGCATGAGGTTTAAAGGTAAGTACCCTCCCCTGAAGTTTAGATGGTTCATCCTGTCCTATAAAGTAACCAGGTTCTAAGGGATCTCAATATCATTGATCCTTCACAAGGGTGGTTGTTCAGAAGGCAACTTACTTTCCAACCAAAACCCTCCAAGTTTAAGATCTCAATGAGTGTAGTATCGAGTATCAACCAACTTCAGTCTTCACCAAAGCTGGTTATCTCACTACTTTCTAAAGGCCAAGATGGGATGACTAGGGTTCTAAAAGTCAGTTAGTGCATTGACAACATATGGCAGCCTCATATTATCCTCAACTTGACTTAAGGAACATAAGCACCAACCAAGAAGTCACACTAACTATGGCCACCAGATCAACCATATCGGTATACGCCGTACAGTTTCCTCGGTCTATTGTCATTTACCTAAGGTACACTAGATCCGGGTTAGGATCTTTCACACATAAGAGCACCCAACAAGTAAGTATAAAGCAAACAAGGCAAACAATTTTAAAGTGATCTAATTCCTAAGGGTACCCCTCTTTAATATTAAATCCCCAGCAGAGTCGCCAGTTCTGTAACAGGGTGGGAGAACTGACTTTAGTTATGTTGCGGATAGAAAGAGTCGCCACCGACTTTTATTTTATCCAAAGGAAAGGCATAAAAGAACAGGAAATACCTTTTAAAATATTTTTGGGTCCGGGGGGTAGGTTATGTAAAGGGAAGGTGTTAGCACCCTTTACATCCATGGTTATCCATGGGCTCTTAGTTACTTAGCTCACTTTAAAATGTTTTTTTGAAATATGAAGTGTGTGAATAGAAATTTTCTTAAGTATTTTATAATGATCCATGTACGGATGTATATAAAACCTTTGTTTTGAAAATTGTTTGAAATGTATGAAGTGTTTGAGATGTTTTGAAGAGTGAGCAAGTATCTAAGAGGAACCTACCCTAAATTTAAGTCTTTTGTGTTCTTAAATCCTTTAAATGGTAAGACTATCCCTATTATTAAGGAACAGGTAGTCATTACCTTGGATGTGTGGGACAAGTGAAGGGACATCTGTTTATTTAGGCAACTGTGGGGTGTATAAGCAATTCGAAGGGACTTATCATCTTTATTCGAAAGGGACAAGATCATTATGAAGGCAACATTCGAAGGGACTTGATCTTTTTATCTGTTAAAGGGACTAGATGATGTGAGGTGAGGGACTTTGCTTTATACACCCTACTTGACCTTTTGTTTTAGGCAACATGAGAGGTAACCCTAGAAAGTGAGATGGCGATCAAAGATCGACTTACGTGTGTGAGTGTACAATTTTAAATATTTATCTTTTAAATTAGTGATCTAAATTAATTTTAAAATACAAACATGTTTCACTCCCTATTTTACTAACCATAGCATAAAATAAATATTAAATATTACATAAAGGGAACAATTACATAATAACCATAATTAAAGCAAATTAAATAAATAAGCAAACTAAATAATAATAATATAATTGGGTTAGTAAAAATAATAATAATAAATCACAATATATAAATGGGGTTAGTAATAATAAAATAAATATCATATAAAAATAAACATAATTAATAATAAAATAAATAAGAATATTAGCATCATAATTAAAAATTCAATTATTTATAAACAATTATTATTTTAAGATTAAGAAAATATAAACAATTATATACTAATTATCATAAAGTTTTAAATTATTTACAAATTATAAAAATTAGGTTAATTATAAACATATTATGATAATAAATTAAATTAGCAAATTTGAATTATTTTTAAGCATAGATTAAAAAATTATTTACATACAAGAATTAAATTATAAACAAATTATAAAATATATACATATCATATTATTATATTAACAAAATTAAATTAAGAATTTTAATTATTTTAAGCATATTTATATACAAGAATTAAATTACAAATTATAAAAATATGATTAAAGTTTATAAATAATTAAAAAGTTATAATAGAATTAAATTTTAGGTAAAAGAAAATTAGGGTTTGATTAAAAAAAAACATTAAGATTTATTTATTAATTAAAATATAAACAAGAATTAAAATAAACAAATAAACTAATATTCACAATTAGGGTTTATAGAAAATTAGGTTTTATGAAAATATTTTAGGGTTTATATTAAATTAATTAGGTTTTTACAAAAAATAAACAATTTTTTTATAAGATTTTAAAAAAAGATGAATTCTAAAATAATATAAACATCCTATTTATTTTAGGCTTAAATAGTCTTTTAGTCCCTGTAAGTTAGCAAGTTTTTGGTTTTCGTCCCTGAAAGTTTTTTTTTTCGGGTTAAGTCCCCACATTTCCAAAACGCGTTGGTTTTAGTCCCTACTGTGAGTTAGACGTTAAAAAAAAGGGATGTGGCAGACGGCGCTGATGTGGCAGGTCGTTTGGCATTTCTCAATAATCCAAGTGGCATTGTCATTTACACATGTGGCATTGTCATTTTCCTATTTATTCTAGAGGGACCAAATCCAAAATTTTGAGTCACAGTGTTCAAGCTTTCTTCTTCAAGCTTTCTTCTTTCTTCCCTATCGTCTCCAATGGCATCTTCTTCTTCTGCACAATCTCATCACGTTCAAGCACCAGTTTGTGGTTGCAACAGAAGAATGAAATTGTTTATATCAAAAACTGTTGAAAACCCTAATAGAAGATTTTGGAAGTGTCAAAACTCAGGGTTAATGTGTGGATGCAAGTTGTTCATTTGGGATGATGAAATAGAACGAAATCCGGCCAGTGAGCTTAAAATTTCAAGTGGTTGTGAGTGTTCTGAAATGTTGAAGGAGTTTGTTAAGGATATTGAGGTTAAAAAAAAGGAAAAAGTGAAGATTAAGTTGGAGAAGGAAAAAAGAAAAGTGACATTGTTGAAGTTTTTGTTGTTTGGGTCATGGGGGTTCTTCCTTGCTTATCACAAATGGTGATGAATCCCATTTGTTTGTGTCTGTATTTTTGTTTTTGGTTTTTAGTCCCTGTAATATTAATGTATTTTGACATTTGTTCATTACCAAATGATTAATGAAATAGATGTTATGGTTTTGGCTAGTTTATGTATGCAATTATCTTACTCCTCTTTTGAATTGTGCATAAAGTACACCAATTACTTATCACAACAATGCTTTAACTCAAAATACACCCATTGTCATTTTGTTTTTTGTTTTTGTTTTTAGTCCTTGTAATAATAAAGTATTTTTTGAGTTTGGTCCTTGTACATATATATGTGTGCAAAATACTGTAATCAAAATACACCATTTGTAATCAAAATACTGTAATCAAAATACACATTAATGTGTAACATTGTATCATAAAGCACACCATTTTTAATCAAAACATAATACAAAACAACATTTGTAATCAAAACATAATGGTTCAACTGTAATCAAATTACATAATACAAAACAACAAGTCCATTGTATCAGTCAAAACATATGTCTACAGTTTCCATGGTTGTGCAGGGCTACTTCCTTCTCCCTTGAGGTTCTTGCACCTGAGTACCCTTGTTCTATCACTTCTCCTCAACTCTAACTTCCTTGCAACCTTTTGTTTGGGTTGTTTGGGTGGTTTTGCCTAGAAAGACACAATAAACACAATAGAAACAGAATATATTAGGCCAAAGAAAATACATAGATGCCAATTTACAAAACAGAAAACAGACACATTAATAACATTAATAACAGACTCACCTTTTGTTTAGGAAGTGCATTAACATGTTCTTTAGGTGTAGGAACAACCTCTTGAACAGGTGCAGAGAGAATGTAGTTTGGTTGTGAGTCACTAACTCCTTGTGAAGCCATTACAGGTGGAACCTCAACAGTTGGAGGCTGGTCACTAGCAACTTGAGTTGGAGATGGAATTTTGGAACTGAGATCATTGAGATTGGGTTGAGGTTGTGTTGTATCAAAAGCTGCACAAAGATCTGCTGCAAGCATTTCAAAGTCTTGGTCCATATCACATTGTGTATCTTGCTGTTGTTGTTGTTCTGAAGGAGGTTCATCTTGAGGCTGTTGTTGTTGTTCTGAAGGAGGTTCATCTTGAGGCTGTTGTTGTTGTTCACTTGGAGGTTCATCTTGAGGCTGTTGTTGTTGTTCACTTGGAGGTACATCTTGAGGCTGTGGCTGTTGCTGAGTTGGAGGTTCATCCTGAGGCTGTGGCTGTTGCTGAGTTGGAGGTTCATCCTGAGGCTGTGGACCTTTCTTTGGTTTTTTCTGCAAACAGAGTAGCACAATCAATACATATATTAAGAAAACATGATTCATGTCTGTAGCATGAATACATACCTTTCTTTTTCTAGCTTGAGGGTCAGGCACCTGAACTGAACTTGGAGGTACATCTTGATCTTGTGGCTGTTGCTGAGTTGGAGGTTCATCCTGAGGCTGTGGACCTTTCTTTGGTTTTCTCTGCAAACAGAGTAGCACAATTAAAAATTAAATTGGGGGACCAAAATAAAAATAAAAATTAAAATAGAGGGACCAAATTTGGTACCTTTCTTTTTTGAGCTTCAGGGTCTTGCACCTGAACTGAACAGCTTCTTGCATTGTGTCCATTTCCACCACAGTTGGTACAACAATAAGATGTCTGTGTCCTTACCTTGTTTGGGTCTTCATCAGGTTCCCTCCTCCTTAATTTCTTTGGCCTACCAGGGCCTCTTTTGTAGGATGGAGGCAACATTTCCTCAGTTTCTACCTCAGGCCACATGTCTTGGCCATTAATTGGGCTAACATTGAAATCATAGCATGCCACATATGTTTCTTTAGAATAACAGTCATCTACATAGTCTTCTGGTGGTTGGTTTCTATAGCCTAAGGCAGCAACTGCATGTCTACATGGTATGCCTACCAATTCCCAAAAGTTACATGTACAAGTTCTTTTAGAAGTGTCAACTATGAAACTATGTTTGCTATGGATATGTTCAACTTGCCAAATAGTATCCCCAGACCAGTTTGGAAGCCAATTACCAGCATTTTCTACCTCTTTATCTAACCTAAATCTAGGTCTTGGCATTATCCTATGTTCCCACCTATCAACTTTTTCTCTTAAGTTAGAGTTTCTAGTCATAAGGTAGTTTCTAATCCATTCACACATGGTTAAGATTGGTTTATCCCTAGCAACTAGTATTGTGCTATTAAATGCTTCAGATACATTATTCATTAGCACATCACATTTGGGATAGAATGAGAAAGCATGCTTACACCATGATTTTGTAGGTATTTTGATCAACCACTCCCAAGCCTTAGGATGTAATACCTTCAACTCTTTCATTTTTGCTTCCCATGCTTGAATGTATGTGGCCTTTGCTGCAGCCATCATAAAATCCCTGATTTGTGTGCCACCACCAAACTTCTTTTTGAAATTGGCATATAAATGCCTAAGACAAAGCCTGTGCTCAACCCTCTCAAACATCTCTTCAAATACTGGAATTAACCCCTTGAAATCATTACAAGAAAAATAATAAGGGACCAAATCAAAACACAATTACATGACTTAGGGATGAATTTAAAAAAACAAACATTACTTAGGGATGAAGTTAACAAAAAAAGGAATTGATAAGGTACCTTTTGCTGGTCTGAAATGAATACCCATCTTTTGTCTTGTCCAATGTCTTCCAAAAGCAATGTCAGGAACCACCTCCATGACTCCTTTGTCTCAGTCTCACATACACCAAAAGCCAAGGGGTAATATTGGTCGTTAGGGTCCCTTCCAACAGCAACAAGCAAAGTGCCTCCATATTTATTCTTGAGGTGACATCCATCAACACCAATGAATGGCCTGCAAGCAGTAGTGAATCCCTTCTTTACTCCATCAAAGCAAAAATAAAAGCTGCCAAATCTGGGTTGAATTGTGGCACCAACTCTGGTGACATTAATTTTGCAGGTATTCCCTGCATTGACCCTCCTTAATTCTGCAGAATACCTCCACAACAGAGTATATTGCTTTGTTGCATCACCTTCAACCAAACCTTTTGCAATTTGCCTTGCCCTCCATGCCCTGTTCATACTTATACCTACTGAGTAAGTATTCCTAATATCAGAGACAATATCACGAATCTTAATTCCATCAGATGAAGCCATCCTAGCCGCCACAGTCTTTGCAATCCACTTGGAGTTAGCAGTGGTGTTGTTCAAAACCCTACCACACGTGTGAGCACCATACCATTTTTTCATTCTATATGTGTGCTTATTCCCCACTTTACTAACAAGAGCCAAAAACCCACAATTGCCCTTGCAAACTACCCTCACTCTAACCTTGTCATTTTTCACATACTTTATCTCTCTTCCATTTAATACTGACCATTCAGTTATTGCATCCTTAAATTCATGCAAGGAAACAAACTCCAAACCAACTTTGAACTTGTAATCCTTGTGCAATTCCTCCATCTTAAACCTAGGATAATTTGGTCCATCCTCTTTATCTGATGCATCAGGATCACTACTGCCTAGATCTTCACTTAAATAATTAGTGTCAACCAAATCATCCTCAACACTAACTCCACTTGATGAACCCCTAGTAACACCAACATTTCTTATCTTTTTTGGAGTAGCCCTATGTTTCCTTGCAATCTGCTTAATCCTTCTTGATGGTTTCTCTGCAAAGAAAAAGCCATCATCTTTGCCAAGGGCCCTATCTTCCTCACTGTCCTCAAATGATAAACAATTGAAATCACTATCATCACTGTCATCACTGTCATCACTGTCATCAAGATTATCAGCATTAGCATCAACCTTGGCAGTTTCATCAGCATTTCCTTCATTGACAGCAGCATTATCATTGACAGTTTCATCAGCATTTCCAGCATTATCATTGACTTTTCCAGCATTATCATTCACATTTCCAGCATTAGCATTAACTTTATGCTCAACAAATAAATCCACACTACAACAAGTTTCAACAGCATGTTCATAAATATTAGCTGCATCCCTATCACTAATTAGCCTTGCATGTTTACCCGATACATTGTTATACCACCATAGAGAATAATCAGTGGCCTCAAGGTTGCAAATATCTTTCACAATACCAGTTGCTTCAAAATAGCTCCACCTATCAGGGTCTATCTCTACTTCATCTTTAACCCCACCTAAGTAATACACCACACTATCCCTAACCATCCTTCCCCCATAATGAATGTTCAGTATAAATGTCATACCTGAAGTTGATCAGTCCCGATGGCCTTTGCTGCAGGTCAGTTCCGTCGTCTTCAATGTATGAAGTTTACTTGACAGTTTCCTTGAAAACTCTTCAATGGCTGAAAACCTAACTTTGTAGGGACGATAGTGAGAATGCAAAAATTAACCTTTCATGTTCCATTTTGTGGAAGGAAAATGACAATGCCACATGTGTAAATGACAATGCCACTTGGATTATTGAGAAATGCCAAACGACCTGCCACATCAGCGTCGTCTGCCACATCCCTTTTTTTTTAACGTCTAACTCACAGTAGGGACTAAAACCAACGCGTTTTGGAAATGTGGGGACTTAACCCGAAAAAAAAAACTTTCAGGGACGAAAACCAAAAACTTGCTAACTTACAGGGACTAAAAGACTATTTAAGCCTTTATTTTATTATTTGAATTTGTTTAAATAGAAAATTAATTAAATAACCAAAATCAAAGAAAAGAATGAAAAAATAAATAAAACCTGCTTGGGCTGGGATTTGAACCCAGTCCCTAAGCTTTCATCCTCCAGGACCAGCAATCCAACCACTGGGCCATGCGCGCGCTGGCGTTAGAAACAGGGGCCTAATTCCTTTTGTTGATAACCTGGGAAAAATCATGAAAAAGAAAGCAAAACAAATAACACAAAAGGCCTGGGGGGGATTCGAACCCAGGACCTTTACGCAATACACAAACACACTTACCATTCCAGCCGGGAGGGCGCAACTGATAACATATGCATCACAATAATTAATATATTAAGTTTAACAATTCAAATGAAAAAACAAGAAAATTGTTGAGGCCATGATTCGATCCCTGGACCTTGGTCTCACACGCGCATCCCTTAACCAACTGAGCTAACACTGCAACTGTGACACAAAACCACAAAAAATTCTAAAAATATTATGAATAATATTTGAATTCTAAAACGCGCGCGCTGGCTTCTTCTTCTTCCTTGGTACCTACAAATTTTGCTGCGTTTTTACATATGAATTTACCTGCGAATATTTCAAAACAGAAACCTACGAAAATTGGATTACCATCAAAACAGTGAAATTTCTTAAAATTAATTGGTGCATTATGATCCCCAGAGTTCACATGATTGTTCTATGTTCTTAGAATTTATTTATGTTAGGTTTAAAGTAAAACCCTAATTGCTTGGCCGAAACCCTAGCCATGGTGAATCATGATACCTGCACGAAAAACTCAATTAAACTACCCAAAATCAATCCAGGGGTCATCACAAACATCATCCAGCAATCAAAAACAATTTAAATTCAATCAATCAATGAAATCGAAATTTGAAAAATAAACTTGAAGCCATGATTCGGTTTATGCAATTTAGGTCATGAAGATGCAATGTTATGATCCAAAATCACTCTATGAACATCCAGGAATAAGTTGCAACCTTCAAATTGCCTTGAAAGTGGCTGTAACTTGGAATCTGAATGTGACTTTTTGGTGATTTTTTTTTATGTATGAACTTACTCTTTGAGGCAGGGAATTCGTGTCTTTGTGATTGGGTTATGTTGTATACTTATACTAGACTGAATTAGGTCAAAAATATTGGCTCATTGTTTGGATATTTTGGATCAATGAGATTGAAAAAGATTAAGTCTTAAATTTCAAATATTTGTGAATTCAACCTTTCTATTTCAAGCCAATCACCATAATTCTTATATCAATTTGATCCAAGCCATATTTATGATTTTCTAGAAGCAATATCCCATTTAAATATTTGATTTATCTATTTTATTTTGATTTAAAATGATTTTAAATGAATAAAATCAAAATAAATAAAATAAAAATAATAAAAAATATGAATAAATGAGGGTTGGGTCGTGCATGAGGTATTTGTATGGATTGGATCATCACATGGCAAGCCCATTTGGAAAAATTTGGTTTTAAGCCTCCATTTTCTTCATAAATCATCCAAACATTTCCCAACTTTGCAAGGGCATATATCTTTCAATTTTAATGCTATGAGGGTGATTTTGGAAATTTTGGAAAGCTTGAAGAGTCCTATAACCAACCCCATTGGTTTCATGTCCATATCATTTACCATTCTCAAGTTATGCCCTTTTGAAGTTGTTGACTTTTTGTTGACTTTCAAAAGGACCTATAATGTCTTAGCTCATACCTCCCAAATGAAGCATTTTTGGGCTTGGCTTGTGAGACACAAAGTTGTAGAGAATTAAATTTCCTTCAAAATGAGCTTTGGATGGGAAAAATGTGATGAAGCATGTGAAAGTTATGGCTGGTCAAAGTTCAGTTGACTTTTCCTGAGGAAACCCTAATTTAGAAACCCCTTATTCTTGATGATCTGAAATACCCTTGATGAATCATGATCAACCCTTGATCAAATGATGAATTTTACTTCATATACTTGATGTTGACAAAAAATCATGAAGTTTGACTTTGATTTGACCACAGTTGACCTCAGTTTGACTTTTTAACTACTTTGTCTGATTTTGACTTATCTGATCATTTGACTGAGCAAACCTTTGAGAAAAGTTCTGAAATTTGTCATGGGGATTCTTAAACACATATAAGATGTTATGAAGCTCACTTGAAGTCTTGGAAATCCATTTAGCCTGATTAAAGTCAAAACCCTAGTTTTGGATGCACTGCTTAGGAGAATGCCTTGCCTGAGGGATTTGTCAAATCTTCTGACCAATTGTGAACTTTGTGAACCTTGTGAACCATCAGAAGATGTCTTGTGAACCTCATAAAGTGCCTTGTGAACCTTGTGAACCTCATGAAAGGTCTTGTGAACCTTGTGAACCTCATAAAGTATCTTGTAAACTTCATGAACCTCGTGAAAGGTCTTGTGAACCTTGTGAACCTTCTTAGAACACAAAGTCTTGTATTGTGAGGGCAAATTTTGGGGTGCAACAACGGCCATCGGATAAAATGATGAAGGACGATCATCAAAAAGGTGAAGGACGATCACCTAGTAGGGGACGGCTGCTCTGTTGGGGGTAAGGATGAGGGACAGTCATCCATAGGTGAAGGACGATCACCTGGCAGGGTACGGCTGCCGAAAATATCACGACATAGTACGAATGCCGGATAGAAAAGGGTTCCAATAATGGAGACTCTACTGGGGATAGGATGAGGGACGATCATCCATAGGTGAAGGATGATCACCTGGCAGGGTACGGCTGCCGAAAATATCACGACATAGGACGAATGTCGGATAGAAGAAAAAGTTGCCTTTACTGGGGAATGGTAAACATGGACGAGTGTTTACCCTAAGGAATAAAAGGTATAAGTGTTTTGACACTGTGTATAGATTAAAGATGCGGACGAACATCTTTAAGACCAAGATACGAACGAGTATCGGTAGAAACAAACGCTGACGCATGTTCAGAGATGATGGTATGGACGAGTACCAACTGGTTAAAGAACACGGACGAGTGTCGAATCTGTGGGGAATGAGTGTATATAGGAGATATGGACGAGTATCTGTATAAGTATGAATGAGTATTTGTGGAGTATGAGCAAGACACAGACGGGTGTTCAACTTGCTGGGGAATGAGTATGACACGGACGGGTGTCATCATAGAAAGTGTATCATACTTATGAGCGTAAAAGGTGTTCTGGCAACTTGTGGGGATAGGTGACACGGACGGGTGTCAAGAGAGTGTATAAGCATTGGTTTGGTTTATATCTGCAGGGGATAATATGACACAGACGAGTGTCTAAAGTATATATGAACATGTGTTTGTATTTGAGAGTGCAAAGGGGATGCTCTGGCTTTCTATGGGGAAGTGTGGGGGGATACGGACAAGTGTCGAGAGGAACATGTCATGTATAAGTATCTGCTGGTAAAAAGTGTTCTGGCGAATTTAACTGGGGAATGAAGACACAGATAGGTGTCAAAAGGAGCATGTATCTGTATTTGGGAGTGCAAAGGGGACGCTTTGGCTCTCCGCAGGGACTGTGAGTCTTTATATACATTGTTGATGGAATGTTGGTAGTGTTTGTAGGTGACTGGTTCGAACCTGACTTGTGATCATGCAATATGTTTGATTTTTTCCGTAATGCTCCGTATTAGACGGAATGCTACGCTCTGGGGGAAAATGATACGAATGCTATGATTTTGCAAAAGAAACTGGTTCGGGATTCGGATCCCGCTGTTGTGAAGATTTCTGGCTGATCTGCTTGAAGTGACATCCCAGCTGGGGATGAGATCATTGATAGACCTGATAAAACAAATAATTTTGCTTGGGGGACTAGATCATTGATAGATCTAACCGGTGAGGAGATAATCCAGCTGGGGATGCGGGAGCTTTTCTCACTTTGTTGTGTGAGAATTTCAGACATTGCTCTTCTTGGGAGAGGCTGGAGCTCTGTGGGGGGGAGGTTTCCCTGTCTTTGCTGAAGGTGAGAGACCTGGCACTCTGGGGGGAGGAAAGATCACTGAATGATCTTCCTAGAAGTTTCTGTAAGGATCCTTCTGAGGATGAGGAGACTTGACAACTCAGCTGGGGGAATGAGCATTTTCTGATGCTGCCTGAGGATGTGTTAGGGAAGTGATGCTTTGCAACTTTGCTGGGAAAAACATTCCAGGTACTGTTGGGGGAGGAAGTATGCTTGGCACGCCCCATGTCGCGTATTGAATACCTGCCATCCTGTTAAGACAAAGAAACTCACAAATATCCCGAGGTATCCCTTACCGGATTCCGTCATAGGAGTTAGATATTCCTAGAAGTAAATACATTTCCTGCAAGCATGTAGTTAGAAGGGCACATCTGTTTTATGCAAATATTATGTTGTGGATATAAGACATTTTGCAAACGAAACAAAAATGTACAAGACGAAGTGTGACCGAAAACTCTGATTTTATTAATCTGGGTGCCCTGAATTGGCAAGTACAGTCAAAGAAACAAATCCCTTGAAATGAGGAGATTGTTACAAAATTGAGAAAAATAAAAGTGATGGCAATGTTGACGACGCTTCATTGAGCTTCCTTTGCTATGACCGGTATGACCTTGACGTTCTTCTCATCTTGCTTTCTGAAGAAGGTTGATTCTGACCGATGCTTTAACCTTTCGAAGCTTGCCGTGTTGTAAGTGATACAGACAAAGTCAGAATGCAGTTGTTCGCTTATTCCCTTATTTTGCGTGGATCGCCCTTTCGGGTTTTCAATCCACCGGGATACCCATTTTTGCCTGAGCTGTCCAATGCGGCTTTTCAACTCAGCGGGTGTACATTTTTTTTTAGATTTTCCCTTATTTTTGCCCGAGTCTTTTATTCTGTTTTTAACTCACCGGGATGCCCTATTTTTGCCTGGACTTACATTCTATTTTTATGTCCAATGGGTCATTTTATGCGAAGTATTTTTTAACTACATCTGAATTTACAGGGGATAAGAAATCTTCACCATCCATAGTAGTGAGCATCAGTGCTCCACCAGAGAAAACCTTCTTTACTATGAACGGACCATCGTAATTTGGAGTCCATTTGCCCCTGTGGTCTGTATGTGGAGGGAGAAGTCTTTTCAACACAAGATCTCCTACTTGGTATTCCCGAAGCCTGACTTTCTGATCGAAGGCTTTCTTCATCCTTTTCTGATATATCTGCCCATGACAGATAACAGCTAACCTCTTTTCTTCGATCAGACTCAATTGATTGTACCGAGAGCGGACCCATTCTGCTTCATTCAACTTGACATCCATTAGTACCCGTAAGGAGGGTAACTCAACTTCAGCAGGTAGGACATCTTCCATACCATACACAAGTTGATAAGGTGTTGCCCCAGTAGACGTTCTGATTGAGGTACGGTACCCATGCAAGGCAAACGGTAGCATTTCATGCCAATCTTTGTAAGTAACCACCATCTTTTGCACAATCTTCTTGATGTTTTTGTTAGCTGCCTCAACAACGCCATTCATCTTTGGCCTGTAAGGAGAAGAATTGTGGTGCTGAATTTTGAAGTCCCGGCACAGTTCTGCCATCATTTTGTTATTCAAGTTGGAACCATTATCAGTAATGATTCGCTCGGGCACTCCATAACGACAAATGATGTCTCTTTTCAGGAATCGGGCTACCACTTGCCTGGTGACATTTGCATATGAAGCTGCTTCAACCCACTTGGTGAAGTAATCAATGGCCACCAGGATGAATCTGTGACCATTTGAAGCAGTCGGTTCGATCTTTCCAATCATATCAATGCCCACATGGCAAATGGCCAAGGTGAAGACATCACGTTCAAAGGATTTGGAGGCACATGTACTTTGTCTGCATAGATCTGGCATTTATGGCACTTTCTGGAATAGGCACAACAGTCTGCATCCATTGTGATCCAGTAGTAACATGATCGTAACAATTTCTTGGCCATTGCATGTCCTCCAGCATGGGTACCGAAAGATCCTTCATGCACCTCGTGCATCAGCAAGTCTGCCTCTTTCTTATCAACACATCTGAGAAGCACCATGTCAAAGTTCCTTTTGTATAATGAACCATCAGCATTCAGGAAGAAACTACCAGCCAGCCTTCTCAATGTCTTCTTATCATTGGATGATGCCCCTGGTGGGTATGTTTGATCCTCTAAGAAGCGTTTGATGTCATGGAACCAAGGCTTGTCATCTTTAGCAATGTCCACGGAGAATACGTATGCTGGTCGGTCAAGTCTGGATACCGAAATCCGAGGCACATAATTGGCAGTCTGAACTTTGATCATGGAGGAAATGGTAGCTAGGGCATCTGCAAACTGATTTTCGTCTCGAGGGATGTACTCAAGTTTGACCGTTGTAAAGAAAGTCAGTAATCTCCTCGTATAGTCACGGTATGGAATCAGATGCTCTTGGTGAGTGTACCATTTGTCATTGGTTTGATTGATTACCAGAGATGAATCTCCGAATACAGTTAAAGTCTTGATCCTGAGGTCAATGGCTTCCTCAAGACCCATGATACAGGCCTCATACTCAGCTTCGTTGTTAGTGCATGCAAAAGTGAGTTTTGCCGAGAAAGGCATGTGAACTCCTTTAGGTGTAATGGGCACTGCACCAACTCCACGACCATTCATGTTAACAACATCATCAAACATCATAGTTCATTCTTCTTCTGGGTCAGGCCCTTCAGTGTGAACAGGCTCTTCATGATCTTTTGCTTTTAGGAACATGATGTCGTCATCAGGGAAGTCAAATCTCATTGGTTGGTAATCATCAAGGGGCTGCTCAGCTAGATAGTCAGACAGTACACTGCCTTTGATGGCCTTTTGAGATGTGTACTGAATGTCATATTCTGTCAGAATCATTTTCCATCTTGCAACCCTTCCAGTAAGTGTTGGCTTCTCAAATATGTACTTGACTGGATCCATCTTGGAGATTAACAGGGTAGTGTGAGTCAACATATACTGTCTTAGTCGACGAGCAGCCCACGCTAAAGCACAACAAGTTTTCTCGAGCAGTGAATAACGTTGTTCACAGTCGGTAAACTTTTTGCTTAGGTAGTATATTGCATACTCTTTTCGACCAGACTCGTCATGCTGGCCCAGCACACACCCCATTGATCATTCTAATATTGTCACGTACATTATTAGAGGTCTTCCTTCTATCAGAGGCATAAGGATTGGAGGTTCTTGTAAGTACTCCTTGATTTTTTCAAAGGCCTTTTGACAATCTTCATTCCACCTAACCGTTTGTTGCTTTCTTAACAATTTGAAAAGGGGTTCACAGGTTGCAGTGAGGTGAGATATGAACCTTGATATGTAGTTTAATCTACCTAGAAACCCCCAAACTTCCTTCTCAGTCCTAGGTGCAGGCATCTCCTGAATGGCCTTGACTTTGTCAGGATCAACTTCAATTCCTTTTCCACTTATTATGAATCCCAGCAGTTTACCGGAACGTACCCCGAATGTGCACTTGTTGGGGTTTAACTTCAACTGGTACTTTCTCAGACGCTTGAACAACTTCAGCAGATTTACCAGATGATCTTCTTTAGTGAGGGACTTGGCAATCATGTCATCCACGTAGCATTCGATTTCTTTGTGGATCATGTCGTAGAATAATGTTACCATAACCCGTTGATAAGTGGCACCAGCATTCTTCAACCCAAATGGCATTACCTTATAACAGAATGTGCCCCAAGGCGTAATGAAAGTAGTCTTCTCCATGTCTTCAAGTGACATCTTGATCTGATTATACCCGGAAAATTCATCCATGAAAGAGAACACCGAGAACTGAGCCGTATTGTCGACCAATACATCAATGTGAGGTAGAGGGAAGTCATCCTTTGGGCTAGCTCTGTTCAGATCCTGGTAATCCACACACATCCGTACTTTGCCATCCTTCTTAGGCACAGGTACAATATTAGTGACCCACGGCGGGTAACTAGTCACAGCAAGGAAACTGGCGTCCCACTGTTTTTGTACTTCTTCTTTTATCTTCATTGCCATATCTGGACGAGTGCGGCGTATCTTCTGCTTTACTGGAGGACAGTCTTCTTTCAAGGGCAGCTTGTGCATAACAATGTCGGTATCCAACCCTGGCATATCTTGATAGGACCATGCAAAGACATCAACATATTCTCGAAGCATGTCAATAAAGACACCCCCACTTTCGAGGGACTTGACCATATTAAAGGCAACCAAGAGGGGAACCCTAGAAAGTGCAGATGGTGATCGTAGAACGATCGACTTACGTGTGTGAGTGATTTTTTTAGATATTTATCTTGCAATTAATTATCTAAGTCCAATTATTCAATTATTTATTTTCACTCCTTATATTACTAACCACACAGTCAATAACCAAAAAGTAAATGGCAGAAATTAAAGGCAGGAGAATAAAAGGTCCCTAAACTATTACAGTGCTTCGAGGCAGTTACATAATTATTGGGCGAAAAATAAAACTAAAATATTACCATTACTAGGCAATTACATAACAATGAAAGATGAATAACATAAAAATTAGTGAAAAGGTTTAGGTTTAGGGTTTAAAAAAAATTAGGGTTGAGGTTTATGAAAAATTAGGGTTGAACATATTAAAATTCCTAAAGAAAATATATAATCAGTTTTTGAGGAAAAGGTTTGCGAAATAAAAATTAAGGTTTATAAAGATAATTAAAAAAAATAGGGTTTAACAAAATATATTAGAGTTTATGACATTTAAAGGGTTAAAATAAAAATTAGTGTTTTAGGAAAATAATTAGGATTGATGAAAAATAATTAAGGTTTTAAAATAATTTACTAACCCTAAATGACACTAATTAATTAAAAAAATGTTAATCTAAAATAATAAACTAAACTAATAAAAAAAAAGAGTTATGAGAAAAAGATTTTTTTTTGTTTTTTAAAAAAACAATTATTGGTTTATAAAAATATTAGAAAAGAAAATATAAAATTTGAAAATAGGAAAAGATAGAAATAACCAAAATGTTGGAGGTCAAAGTTTGAACTCTTGCCCTTTTCTTTACCAGCCTTAGCCTTAGCCATTAAGTTGAGCGCGCAGCTAATGAATAACCTAAGCGAAACTGATTAAATATTAAACTTGAAAATAAAACCAAGTGTTAAGAAAGGGGAAACCTGGGATTCGAACCCGGGTCCCAAACTTCATACACACGCGCATTGTCCGTTGGGCCACCGTTCCTACAACACAAATAATCAAAAGACAAAATTTATATTATAAAGACTAATTCAAAAAATCTGGCGGCGCCAACTTCATCTTCAACCTCCATCCGTTTAGGGTTCTAGCTACAATAGGTTCGTCGCTATAGCTTATAACAACACTTTTTTCTGTCACCAAAGGCCCTACATCTTGTAAAACCAACAATACACAACATAAATTCATTCCAAAAACGTCAATCGATTGCAAATGTTTCCATGAATCCAAAGAACTCATCAATTTGCACTAAAATTGCTTTTAACATAGAATCCCAAATTTGAAATGTTAAACCCTAATAATGGTGTCTCGTCCTCCAGGCATCGATCCTTCAAATAATTGGTCCAGAATCCATCTATGCATTATCATAAACATATTTAAACAAACCAAAACAACTTAAAACGCACCATATGTTAGAATCGAAAAATTCAAAAGTAAGCAAAAAACGAATTCGGATTGTGCATTTTATGGTGTTATGGATGAGGATGATGATTGAAACATGATCAAGAAACCTCCAGGGAACTATTGCAACCTTTCAAAACTCTTGAAACTACCTGAAATTGCAAAACCGAATTAGGATTTTTTGGAGAAAATTTGAAGTTTGAACAATGCTTTTTGTGGTCTCAAAATCGTCCCTTGGCATATGGTCTTGTTGCATATATATATATATATATATATATATATATATATATATATATATATATATATATATATATATAAGTGAACAATTTTAGGTCAAAAGATGGGCCTTAATGTTATGGATTTGTATTTCTTGATGTTGAAGAAATCAATCACTCATAAATCTCCAAAAATCACATATATTCTTGTCAATTTGGTCTAGCACGAATATGTAAGGTTCTCAATCAACTTAAATGCCATATATTTGATCTCAAAGCAAAGATTGGATTCAAATACTTGACTTTTATATTTTATTTTTATTAAAATTGAATTTTAACAAATAAAATCCAAAATAACATAAAACAAATTATAAAAATCAGAATGAATTCCCATTGGGTCGTGCATGACTTTATCTTTAAGTTTGGGTTGCAATTTTATAGGCCCATTTGGAAAAATTGAAGTTAAGGCCTTTTTTGCTTCATACGCCCCTTAAAAATCAACCAACTTTGACAAAGCATAACTTCCTCAATTTTAATGCTATGAAGGTGTTATAGTACTTTTTAGAAAGCTTAAAGTGTCCTCTAACCAAACCTTTTGGTCCCATATCCATATCATTTAGCATTTTTAAATTATGATCTTGGGAAGAAGTTGACTTTTTGTTGACTTTCAAAAGAACCTATAATGTTTTAGCTCATACCTTCCAAATGAAGCATTTTTAGGCTTTGCTTGTGAGACACAAAGTTGTAGAGAATTGAATTTCCTTTAAAATTAGCTTTGGATGGGGAATTTTTTTGATGAAGTATGTGAAAGTTATGGCTGATCAAAGTTCAGTTGACTTTTCCAATGGAAACCATAATTTAGTAACTCCTGATTCTCTATGATTCTGAGGTTTCTTTGATGAATCATGATCAAACCTTGATCAAATAATGAATTTCACCTCATAATATTGATGTTAACCAAAAATATTGAAGTTTTACTTTGTGTTGACCAAAGTTGACCTTAGTTGACTTTCTGATCAAGTTAATTGATTTTTAGGTATTTGAGCATCTGACTGACCAAACTTGTTGAGAAAGCTTTGAAACTTGATATGAAGATTATTTAAGGTACATAGGATGTTATGAAGTCCAATTGAGGATTTGGAAGTCCATTTATCTTGGGGAAACTCAAAACCCTAGTTGTAAGATCCATTGTTCAGGAGGAGGCTTTGTTTGGTGAAACCTTCAATCCTTTTGACCAATTGAGAATCTTGTGACTAGTAAGAGGCCTCTTGAGACACATGGCCTTGAATGTGGGAGGGAAAATTTTGGGGTATAACAAATAGCCTTTACAAAGATGGTCTTGTTAGAACGTGGTTTAGAAAATTTAGAGTAATCAAGACCACTTTTTATCATTTGAATACCTTTGTTGACTAAGAACACACTCCAATCCAATTTGTCCTTTTTCATACCTTTCAAGTACTATTTTTAATTGAACAATTTGGAATGAAAGTGACTCACACTCTATGCATACAAAATCATGTTTTTGATTACTAATTAATTTTTCTTTTTCATATTTGAAATCATTTTCCATGGTTTCAACCTTTTCTTATAAAGTTGAGATTTATTTCTTTTGTGATGAAATTGTTTTGTATAGAATTTTGCATTCACTTAATAGTTCATCAATTTATCCTTGAGCATCATTATCATAAATTGAAAAATTATTTCTAACCTCATCGTCTTCGTCATCGGAATGGTGTGAGGCCATCAATGCTAGATTTGCGCTTTGATCATTGTCCCAGTCTAATGACAGACTTATCTCATTATCCTCCAAAGCAACATAGGCCTTATTTTTCTTGTAATCCTTTTTGCCTTTATAGCCACTGTTCTTTTAGAGTTTAGGACAGTCCAGTTTGATGTGCCCTGGTTTTCCACATTCATAGCATTTGATATCTTGTGTGGATGTTGATGCTTCTTAATCCTTGTTCTTTGAAATTTTTTTCCTTTTGATATAGTTAGAATTACCAATATTATTCTTAGAACCAAAATATTTTCCTAACCTTTTTACAAGAAGCATAAAATTTTCGTCTTCAACCAGATTGTCTTCTTTTTTAACTTCTTTGGAATCGACCTTTAGTGCGATGCTTTTTTATTTCTTCTTTTGATTCTCATGCTTTTCCAATATCCCAAGTTCCATCTCATATTCTTGAAGTTTTCCGAACAATGTAGTGGATGTCATCGTGGATAGACTTTTATTTTCGGATATCGCCGTCACTTTAGGTTTCCATTCTCTGGACAAAGATCTAAGCACTTTAAGATTAAGTTCATCGTTAGTTAAAGTCTTACCAAGTGTCATCAAATGATTTGTCAAGTGCACGAATCTTTTCTGCAAATCAAGGATTGATTCTCCTAGCTGCATTCTGAATAATTCGTATTTTTGACTCAATGTATTCAATCTCGGTCTTTTAACTTTGGCGGTTCCTTCATGAGTTTCCACCAAAGTATCCCAAATTTGTTTTGCCGATGTACATGTTAAGACGTGAAAGAATTCATCCATGCTTAGTTCAATTTGTATAAGATTGATTGCCTTTTTTTCATAGAGAACCTTCTTTTTATCATCGTTATCCCATGAACCTTTAGGCTTTGTTGATCTAAAACCATTAACAACCGTTGAAGGAATGAAAGGGCCATTTTGGAAAGCATCCCATATTCCATCTCCTTGTGCCTTTAAATGAGCCTTCATCCGAATTTTCCAGAAGTCAAAGTATTCACCACAAAACAGTGGAGGCTTGTTGCTACTACCATCGTCTTTAAACACAAGATTGTTATTTGCGGAAGCCATTCTGAATCGATTAGGAACGTGTTACCTAAAACCCGCTCTGATACCAATTGAAAGTATGAGTTGCACCTAAGAGGGGGTGAATTAGGTTCTTTAAGAAATTTCTAGTTTTTATCAATGAAGGTTATTACTTTTATGAATTGTGGTAAGGTTATGAAAGCAATAAAGTGCAGAAAGTAAATGACACAATGGTTTATCCTGGTTCCCTCTATAAACCGAATGTACATCCAGTCCCCTTTTCAATCGAAAGAGATTTCACTATAGTTAGAATTATTGTACAGCTTATTCACACCAATAGTGATGCTTACTATCTAACCTATAGGGAGATTAAAGGCTCTTAACACCTTTAAAATTTGAACACTATGTGCAAAAAAAACAATCCTCTTCAATGCACACATTTGCTTTCAACAATCCTGAATAACAAGGGAAGTAATTACAATGGTTGATTTACAATGAGTATGAAAGTTGTATATATAATGTTTATCAATACTATGATTGTTCTTCTCTTTCAATGATAATTTCCACAACTATTTAAGACTTTGTTGCTCAAGAATTTATGTTCAAATGATATGAAAATATGCAGAAAATTCTTATGAAAATAACTTGTTCAAGATGCGGAAAGTAAAAGTTTTTGCAAAGTTTTTAAGAAAGAGATTTTGAAAGAGGTGATTTTGAAAATTGAAAGGTAAGGTATTTATTAGATAATAAGCACCCCTTGAGACATCATGCAATTCTTCAGAAAATATCATGAACAATTGTCATGATTCATTAGAACCAATTTATGAAAGAATGGATGAAGAGGTGCAATTTTTCAAAGCATTTTTTCGAAAACGCACAGTGAGCAATCATTGCACCTAAGCATCAATCGATTGCACCAAAACAGAAACACAAATTAATTGAAATTTTCAAGCATGCAATCGATTGCACCAAAAAAAGAGGCCAAAAAAGAGTAAATATTTGAGCATACAATCGATTGTTGCAAAGGTGCAATCGATTGCTCAGGCCACAACTTAGAAATTTTTTTAGAATAAATTTGTGAAAGTGTGATCATGTAATGCAAATGATTTTTGATTAGATTGAGCAACTATGATTTAAATACTTTATGAAGATTTTCATTATACCTTCTAAGGAGATTATTCTTCATATTAAGTCTTTGTCCCAATTCTTCGCTTTCAGAATGCATTATGTATTCAATATAGCGCATATCGTTGGATGATGTTTCCATTGCATTGATATCTGTTTTGTCATATTGTTTTGTATTTGGAACTATTGTATTGTAAAATAAAAAATTTAGGTTGAAAATTCTTCTTTAGTTTATTTTGCATTTGAATTTCTAATGTATTCAAAATCAGAATTTTAATATCTCAAGTTATTATTCTAGACATATGAATTTTGCCTATTATGAAATCAATTCAAGTTAAGGAGTAATAATACCCAAATATAGTTTTTATAATTTTATTCTAAATTTAAAACTTTAAAAATTTTAAATCATTTATTCGAAAATATTTGTGATAACTTAAAACTAATACATAATAAAAATAAGAACATATATCTTTCGAATGAAAAATAAAACATGACTAGACATGTATCCCACACAAAAAATATGAAAAAAATTAAAATATGAAAGATATGTGTCACATAAAAATTAACTATGTCACAGCTTATGAATATGTATAAAACATGATTTTTCTATAACTAGGATACTATCACATATATATATCACATTTTTATACACATATAAGATGTGTTCTTTTATATTTAATATAATAGGTGTTTTCTTGTATACAAAGATATGCGCTATAATTAATCACTCAAGGTTTTTGAATCAAAAATAAAAAAATAAAATTAATTAAGTTTTTTGTGAGGTTTTTTCTCTTTAATATGAATATCTTCTGTTATATTTTAAATATATAAAAAATGACTACTCTTATTGAAAAAAATCTTTATACTACTTTTAATTAATTAAAAACAGTTATACAATTACAAATAAAAAAATTAATTCATACAATAATATAAAACTGACAAATAAAATATATTCACATATAGGATATAAAAGTGGCAAATATCATGTTTTTTTAACTCAAAAAGAGAATAATCCAAAAGGATAGTTTATTCCTTGATATAAAGAATATATCTTAAAAATTAATTTATTAACGTATAAAAGAAATAATTTTTTAAAAAGTGTTTAAATAATACTTAAATTCTTGTAAATTTTTTAATTTTAATTTTAATTAATAATATATATTAATATATAATAATTATATACTATAATTATAAATAAAATTGGTTATAAAAATAAAATACTAGGTGGTATTAAAGTAACACACTATTTTTATATAAATGTGTGAACAGAGACTTGAAATAAAAGATTCTCAAAATAAATTCTTTGATAAGAATAAGTTTTCCGTTAAGAATAAATATGTATTTCTTTATAATAATTATATGTATTTTTATTTTAATCTTAAATTCCCATAAATATTTTTATATGCATGAAACAAATATCCATATATTGTCACAAATTGAGATTCATCTTGTCAATCAAAAGAACTCGAGTCCTCATTTTCATGTTATTTTAATAATAAAAAAAACAAAAAATTAAATAAATTTCCTTACTATTAATGAATATAAAATTTATAGAAAAATTAAATTTTTATAATTCGATAACAAATTATAAATTTCAATTGATATTTACATTAAATATCTTTACATTTCAACCGAAGAATACTACAATATTCTTGACTATAGAATCTCATAATCGTTAAAAAAAATATTAATAAATATTTTTTTTAAAAATATTAATGAAATGAATTTACAAAAGTAAAGAAAACTTTCGCCAGTACATGAAAATATCTGAAACACCAGTATCGGTAGATGTGACAAGGTAAGATTGTCAACTGACATCCAACCAACATCACATGGTTAAAAGAAGGTTTAGTATCCATATCCATCGTCTCTATGCCTCAAAACCAATTCTTTAAATCTCAAAACCAGTTACTTAAGATTGGGCAGGATTATCAAAATCACTATAAAAGGAAATAATTAAACATAACCTAAGTAAGTTTTATTTCTAGTATATTTTTAAGTTTTTCTTCTTGATATAGTTACACTTGTAATTTTAAATAAAATTTTAATATAAACAAATATTTTTCTTGTATATGAAAATAAAAAATTCATTTGTCTTTGTATGTATCAACATACCATGTGAAAACTACGTCGTAAAAAGAATGTTGTCATGTAATTTTCAGAATATTTAAAATTTTAAAAAAAATGAAAATTAAGTTTTTCCGCAATATTGTTTTGGATTGATTCTCCCACCTCCAAACCCTTGATCAAGGTTTGATCAAATGACCAACAATCCGACTACAATCCTCCAATTATCTCGAGCACTCAATTTGTTGAAATCCAAGATTTCCAAACACAATTCACCGTTTTGCGCTACTCCCTTGCAAGGAAATCACCTTGTTCCAAGGTTTTCACGTGGTCGAATCTATGTTGACGTGAACTTGTCCAAAACCTTCAAATCACATTGATCTTGAAGAAATCCCCCCATTTGTTTTCTTATTTGAAACACACAAAGTTCCTAACCCAATATTCTTGGTTACACCAAACCTAATTAGACTTATCAATTCTAATCTAGATGGTCACCTAATCGAAAAATGATTATGCGTAGTTCAATTGTGTGTATGCACAAAATAAAGGTTGAAGATGATGGGCGACTTTGTAATTTGTGTTATTTCTGCCAATTTGTTGTTGACATTAATTTTGGTAAAACAACCTATCATTGACATATTGGACAAAATGTCCAAACATACTGAAGAACAAGTTATATTTTTTAAAGAAAAGCATGGTCTTGCAAGATGTCGGATAAGATGTTCCAGCGGAGCTATTCGACATCTTTGTCTATTACAGTTTTGGAAACCATTATTTTCTGTACAAATCACATAATATTCTATTGAATATTATGTGATCCTAGTTGGCGTCCAAGTGTGAAGATTTTCAGAGATTGAAGATCGCAAATCAAGGAGATTTATTTTGAAAACTAAAGATTTAAGAAGTTTATATTTTCATGGAGAATATCTTGCAGATCTGTGCAATCAGATTTGCTGCATTTTGAAGCCCAAACCCAATATGTTTTATTGTTATAAATAAGATGGTCTAGCCCTAGTTTGATAACAATAACAAATACTAAAGTAGTGAGTATTGGGGTTTGTGTTTTGTGAGCCTCTCTTAGATCATGTTGATGCTAAGAGAAGGATGACTTTATTGAGTTGTAAAGTGTTGATCACTCTAAAACTTTGAAGCATAGAGTGAGTGTGATCATGTGGTTATTGTTAGGGAATTGGGAAAGGTCTTGACCTAGGAAGAGCCTTAGGTAGAAATATAGCACGAGTAGTGATTAAGTAACAAGTTGGAAACCAGACGTTGTTTCTAAAGGTATGAGAAAAAATACAAGAAATAGAGGGTTGAATTAGGTTTTCACACTTGTTATAACATTTTAGACTTTTCTTTCAGAAGCATAAGTAAATAAAATAATGCATAAATAAGAGATAAGAACACATAATATATCCTGGTTCACTTGAAAACCTCAAGTTACTCCATTCCACCCGCCAAAGTGATTTTGCCTAACCAAGGACTTAATCCACTATAATCAAACTGATTACAATCGCATAACACCACATGTGATTAACAACCAGCACAATTACCTGTCGTGACTAACTGCACAAAAATTGTTCTAACTAACACCTTGCACAACTACTTACTGTGACTAACTACACAATAACTGTTGTGACTAATATATGCACAACAAATTATTGTAATTAACAATCACTAAGACACACAATCCTAGTCTTCATAAAGATTCATACATTCAATGGGTTCTTTAGAGAATACAAACAACTGTTTGTAAAAAGGATATTGTATACAATTGGGTGCTTCTTCATAAGCTAGGTAAACACATTTAAAATCATTGGACCAAAAGATCAACTAATACACATTATGAATATTACATTTTATGGTAGCTCAAAATTGTGTGAAGTTTTCTTCTTCTATCTCTCAGAAGCTTCTTCATAGATAACAACTCAAGATCTATGTATTGCGAGAAGTCTTCTTCTTCTAGCTTGCAAAAGCTTGATTAAACTTGATCACACACAGAAGCACTTCATCTCCTTGTTTCTCATAAAATCAATATTATTGACAACAACCTTGATCTCTTATTTCAATGATCACGTATGGACACACTTTCAGTCGTGCATTTATCAATCAATTTCCATGATCATCTTCTTAGCCATCATATGCGGCTTTAACATCCTTCTACAATATATTCATTAGTGTACATTGCTTGGACCAAACACTTCATGTTTTATCACGTGATCACTTCCTTATATAGCCAAAATTAGATTTGTTAGAGGGTAACTGGCTACTGAAGGAATGTCGTTACACAAGGATGAAAATCGTACAACCCACAACTTTCCGTTTCCACAAATTAAGGTTAGTGGAGAGGTAGTGGAATAAAGTGTTTTTGTACTATGTACTTTTCCCTTGTAAATGGTAATCTTATCTTATATCTTTAGAGGCTTTTGATTCTGAGATGATTAAAGCATGAATAGAGAAGTGATAATTGGGTATTCAGAATCTCAAGTCTTCAGTGTCTTCAAAATTTTCTCAACCAGAACCTTGTCTTCAGAACTTCATCACTTGTATTTAAAACCTTGGTCTTCATAACCTTAAGTTTTCATAGTCTTCAGAACCTCGTTCAACAAAACATTATGTTAAGAGTCTTCAACAGTTAGTCTTCAGAACCTCAATCTTCAGAAACCTTAAGTCATCAAAACCTTGTTCAAAGTCTCCCCATGATCCTAAGACTCACAAAATAAATTTTGAGTTTTCAGAACATAAGATAAAGAAGGAATAATTCCCTATGGTGACTCATCAGAGTCTTACTAGAACACCTGGTCTTCATCTCAGAACTTGGTTACTATCAGAACTTGATGACTGATTAAAGCTTGAATCTAAGTCTGATTAGATAAAGCACCGCTTAAAGTATCAGAACTTATTTTCATATCTTCAGATAGTCCACGAATGCTAATTGGCTCATATCTTCTTAATAGCTTCTTGAATTGAAGAGTTGACTTTGACTACTTTCACGAAGATTTCTGCTTCTGACTCATAATGTTATGTCTTCCATACATTTAGACAGTGTAGAACTTCTTAACAATATGATACCAAAGCACGATAACTTAACTTTTAGAAAGTTCACAACTTCTGAACAATATTGGGTATATCTGTTTTGAAATAAGCATATTTTCACGAAGTACAACTTCGATAATTTGAACTATCAACGTTTGTCCTTAAGATCTTAGACTTAGAAACAATTAGTTTTTTCCTTAGTTGAAACATTAAATAATTCATTAGCAGTAAACTCATTTTATCAATTAAAATTATGTTTGAGTTTGTATTCAAAAAATAGATGCTATCAAAATCATCTTATATTTCTCCCCCTTTATGACATCATCAAAAGGTTATAACTATTAAGCATATGCAACATAGTGATAGAATTGTATATAAGTTTTAGAATTCTAAAAATAATGAGCCATTAAGAAAATTAGTTTCATTAATAATGAAAAAATTATAAAGGACACATTTGAAAAAGGACAACTAAAACTTGACTAAGAAAACAAATAACATGGACATGACTCGAACTCAAACAGGAACACCCAAGTGGACCAAAACACAATCAGCAAACATCATCATGGATCAATCATCAAAATATTCAATCCTATCTACTCTTTCATATCTTTCTTCAATCAACAAATTTTCTGGTCCCACCCTTCTCACCAGCCCAATGAAATCTCCTTTGAAGAATAATTCTGACAGTACTTTTCCATAAGGAATGTAGGAATTGAGTAGTCTTCTTGAAACTTCAATAGAGTGCTTCAAATGATCGAAGACTGTTTGAGGCAAATTGATCCTAAAGTGCTTTTGGCTACTCCCCGTGAACGGAAGTCGGTTAGTAAAAGCTGAAACCACACCTTAGCAGCAGGAAAGAGTGTGTTTGGATTGGTTGGTTTATAAATAGGAAATGAGTTATCATGAAGATCAATGAGCCATTCCACAAAGTTAATATTTAATTGATAGTCTTCAACAGTGACACCAGAAGAGACACAATTTATGGCTTCAACAATGGAAGAGGGTGTAACCAAAAAGGGGACCCCATAGATGCTTGACCAGGTTGAGTTGCCCTCATCTCCAATACAAACATACTTCCATAATTCTTTTAACAGGTTGGTAAAGATAGGTCCATGTAAGATTTCATAATACCCAGACCACGCTTGAAGTTACATGCTCCTGAAGATGTTCAAACCATCATCCTTGAGCCTTGTAAGATTTGGCCTTTTCTCTGGAATGACTTCTAGAAGGGCTTCATTACCACAACATGTTTTGGAAGACACGGTGAAAAAAATTGGCTCAATATATGATAAACTTGATGAATTGAGAGGATGAGTAAATATGGAAGGAGAATTATGACTATATATAAATGGAAGAGAATAAAGACTAAATAAAAATTTAACAAATTTGAAACAAATAAAGTTCATCATTTCCAAGATAGGTTATGAATGACTAGAGCAGAGCAAGAGACATAAATAGCTAGGAATAGAAAAGGAGTGAGTAGTATCTCCTAAGAGGGAAAATCAACAGGTCACAATTAATAAATGTATACTTGTGAGGGGCGAAAGAAAAACTGACTCATAATAATGACACAGAGAAGAATTACTTATTTTCAAGAAAACTAAAACCTTTCATATGTCTTACCATAATTGAATGCTCATTTATAGGGGAATGCGTGAGAGTTTTAATCTATTTTCAATAAACTTATAAGACCCAATACATCAATTCATGATTACGCACGGTCAGAAAATGGGACAGATGTCACCATATTCACACGATCTTAGATGAAATAATCATATTTAATGTTGTAACTGTTCACCATCTAGAGAGTAAATCAAAAGATTTTCTCTTGGAAAGAAAACATTCCAAATTATGAGACTTTATTTTTTATAAAGTTCATGTTTCAGAGTTACACAATCGTCTGACTAAATGTGCTTCTGATTAAAACATCTTCTAACTTGTAGAAGTATTTTTATCAGAAAGTCAAATAAAATGATTCATAGACAAAGAAAACATTACCTTTGTGATTCTGAACATCTTCAAGTTGATTCTTTATCTGAGTGTTTTCCTTTTTGTTCTGATTCTGACTTCAGCTTACTCACAATAGAGCTTTTGATTAACTCTTTTCTACTACTTTCTTTAGAATGACTTTTCAAAAGTTCTAAAGAAATG
Source organism: Lathyrus aphaca (assembly GCA_963966055.1). NCBI lineage: Eukaryota > Viridiplantae > Streptophyta > Magnoliopsida > Fabales > Fabaceae > Lathyrus > Lathyrus aphaca. The sequence goes on along the minus strand of OZ014519.1, from coordinate 740,445,213 downwards.
CTTTCTGACATTTCAGAATTCTTCAGAAATTCTTTTGCATTCTTATTTTGAAGAATATATGTTCCTTATGAACATTGATTTCTAGTCTAATCACTAGAACCAGTCTTCTTATCAGATAACCTCTTCATCCTTCTGCCCAGAATTATCTATAAGGATTCTATGAGCATTATAGCAAAATCGTTTTTGAACTTTTTGAGCTTCCTTTCTGGTGGATTGAAAAAATTTCTTCTAATACTTTTCTTGATCTTGATCGTTAGAGAATAATTGAATCCTTTCTCTAGTCTTTATCATCAGACATCCATCTTTTATCAATTTTCTTCTTCAAGAAAGCTCGTTTCTAGAAGGCCAATAGTTTCTTAGCTTAAACATAAACTTCTATAAGTTATGTGCTGAGGAAAATTGTTGACGTCTTTTTGCATCATCTGAATTCATCTTTTTTAATAGATGCAGATCTTCAATAGATACAGGTATAATTAAATCCAGATGTATTTCTTAAGAAGCTTTGAATGACTATTTTTTTCTTACTGGATTGAGCTGAATCATCTAAAGTCAATTCACCAAAAGGCGACAGAATTTGTCTTTCCTTTCCAAGGATCAGGTGAACTATGGAGACTTCTTATTAGAATCTATACTGATTTCTTTATTCTAAAAACCATTAGTAGCTTTAATCCCTTTAGAATAGATAAAATAGCTTCTAGTTTTGCATCTTGCTAAACAACTTAGTCTTTGATTCCAAGATTCATGTATCATAAGCTTCTGAAGGGAACTTCAGATAACATTCTTACTTATCAAGTTTTGTTCAATTGAGATATCTTCTCAAGTTAACAGAACTTAATTGTCTATGTTACTTCCATTTCTCTTCATGACATACATGCGACGATACACATAAAATCTGACGTATCGTATTGCGCTAACTTGAATGTATTTATGTTAACCCAACGAGCTTTCCTTATTGAACAATCTTCAGACAACTATGAAGCTTTTCAGAGGAAACAGTTTCCATATCTTCTGCATCATATTTTCTAACCATAATTGTCAGAGTTATGTTAGTTATCTTTTTCTTCTCAGTCTTTTATTTTGAGGGAAGAAAGATCTTCTTTGCCTTCTTCTTTTGATCTTATCTTGAATGAAACATCTTCAAGATCTTTTGACTACTTTATCAGTTATAATAAGTTTCTAATCACTTAGCAAGCATCTGATCTTCTTCTGAAGTTCTAACAAAGAGAAATCATCATTTAGGACTTTATGTTCCTCTATTCATGATTTCTGACAATCTTCAACAAACTTCATCTTGAAGCATCATGCTTCAAAATCATGACGCTAGAAATCTTCTTCTTTACATGAAGATATTCTTAATGAGCTTATATGAGAAAGTCAAAAGTAGATCAAATCTGGTTTTCGAAAACATCTCATACTCACAAAGAATTATCCTTCAGCAAACAAGATTTCTTGCTTTCTGATGATTCTTAATAATCATTTTTTATTATTCTTTTGAACTTTTTCTTGGCATTACCTTGAGTAGATACGTTATTCATCCAACGTATTCCAAGAATTGCATTCACTAGATATTTTTCCTTATCTGATGAGTCTATTATTGTCTTATCAGCTGATTCTTCAATCTTTCTCCTCAATCTTCTTGCAAAATCCAATAGAGAAGATTTTGTTGTTGACAACTACAAACTCTAAGAATCAGAGACTTACTCAAAGTGAACCTTTCTGGTTTATCAATTTAGTATTCATGCTCCTTCATTCTCAAAAGAGATTTGAACATATGAAACTGATATTGCAGATGGAGGGGAATATCACCTAGAGTGTTTATCATAGCACGTTCGGATCTTTTTTTGAAACAGTTAAATGTTTTATATCCATAAATAACAAATCCGGGGCTCTGATACCAATTGAAGGTGTGAGAAAAACACAAGAAAAGGGGTTAAATTGGGTTTTCACTCTTGTTAAATTTTTATACTTTTCTTACGGAAGCATAAGTAAATAAAATAATGCATAAACAACAGATAAGAGCACACAATATATACTGGTTCACTTGAAAACCTCAAGCTACTCCAGTCAACCCACCAAGGTAATTTTTCCTTAACCAACAACTTAATCCACTATAACCAAACTGATTACAATCGCACAACACCACATGTGACTAACAACCTGCACAACTACCTATCGTGACTAACTGCAAAACAACTGTTGTGACTAACACCTTGCACAACTACTTGTCGTGACCAACTATGCCACAACTGTTGTAACTAACACCTGCACAACCAACTGTTGTGACTAATAATCACTAAGGCACACAATCAATGTCTTCCTAAAGATTTAGATCTTCACTCGGTCCTTTAGGGAATACAAACAATTGTTTGTAAAAAGGGTAATGTTTACAATTGAGTGTTTCTTCATAAGCTAGGTAAACACATTGAAAATCATTATACCATAAGAGCAACTTATACATACTATGATTATTACATTTTTATGATAGTTCAAAATTGTGTAAAGTTTTCTTCTTTTTTCTCTCAAGAGCTTCTTCATGGACAACATCCCAAGCTTTTTGTATTATGTGAAGTCTTCTTCTTCTAAGCTTGCAAAAGCTTGATTAAACTTGATTTCACCCATAAGCACTTCATCTCCTTGTTTTTCATAACTGCAACATTATGGAAAACAACCATGTTCTCTTATTTCAATGATCACATATGGACACACTTTCATTCGTGCATTTATCAATCAATTTCCATGATCATCTTCTTAGCCATCATATACAACTTTGGCGACCTTTAGCAGCATATTCATTAACGTACATTGCTTGGACCAACAATCTCATGTTTCTTCACGTGATTACTTACTTATATAGCGAAAATAGATCTGTTGGGGGAAGTTGACTACTTAAGGAATGTTGTTACACAAAGATGAAAATCGTACAACCACAAATGTACTTTTCCACAAATTAAGGTAAGTGGAGAGGTAGTGAAATAAAGAGTTTTTGTACTATGTACTTTTCCCTTGTACACAGTAACCTTATGTTTTGATCTTCAGAGGCTTCTGTTTCTGAGATGATTGAAGCATGAATAGAGAAGTGATAACTAGATCTTCATAATCTCAAGTCTTCAGTGTCTTCAAAACTTGTTTAACCAGAACCTTGTCTTCAAAACTTCAGCACTTGTCTTTAAAACCCTTGGTATTCAGAACCTTAAGTCTTCAGAGTCTTCAGAACCTCATTCAACAGAACCTTGTCTTCAGAGTCTTTAACACTTAGTCTTCAGAACCTCAATCTTCAGAAGCCTTAAGTCTTCAGAATCTTCAGCACTTTGTTAAGCAGAACCTTAAGTCTTTAGAGTTCTTCCGCAAACTGTCTTCAGAAGATAATAAATTCAGAACCTTCACTGGCTTCAGAAGTTAGAACATCAAAACCAGTCACATAATAGAATCCAAGAGAGCATTGCAACAACAACATAGAGTCATCTTAGGATCTTTAAGTTTGTGATCAGATGTAAAAGCATGATTGCTTCTTTGGCACGAAAGCGACTTGTGTTACACATAGTAACTCGCATATAGTCTTTATCAACCATATGAATTTTGTTTGTTAGATCTAAGAACGTTTTTAAAGTGATCTACAAAATAATAAACATTAAAACACCAAATTGTTCTTTCACAAATACTAAATTGTTATCATCAAAACATAGAGATAAGATGTAGAATGTAACACCCTGATTTTTATTTAAAAATTTTATTCATAATATTATGTTGTGGTGTGTGAAGAATAATATATGTTATCGAATATAATTGTAGTTGAAAATTATATTGTGGTGGATAATTGTATTATTAAGTGATAAATAAAATAAATGGAGTAAAATAAGAGATAAGGACAAGGTAGTCAATTGGTAAAAGAAATAAGGGTAAAAGTGGAAGATCATAAGTTTGGGTCTTGGGGGTTATGTTGGAAATAAGGAAAAAGGGAAAACATAATCGTGTTAGAGAGAACGGAAAACGATCATGGAAATTGTGAAGAGGAGAAGGAAAGAGAAAAGGGCATAATCGTGAAGAGGAGTTCGCGAAGAAGAGGAAATTCTCGACAAAACCTAAGGTAAGGGTGGGATTCTTCCATCTTAAGGGTTTTATAATGGGAATTGGGTAGGTTGAGGATTAGGGATTGAGGTTGTGATGAATTGAAGAGGAATTAGGTTGGATTATGTGTTGTTGATTATTATTGGTTGATAATTGTATGAAATAGATGGTGAAATTGATGATAACTGTGATCTCTGGTTGTTGTTGGTGCTGGGTATGTTGATTTTTTGTAGCAGGTTTGGATATTGAAAGCAGAGTTGTGGTTCGCGAAATCTCAGAGCTCGCTTAGCGAGCAGAGTCAGGGAGTTCTTTGCTTAGCAAGCAGTGACCCTCGCTTAGCGAGCCCTGTAGCGTGAAAAATTAATTTTTAATTCCAAAATATTACTGAAAATTATTTAATGGCTTAGTGATTTTTAGGAATTGATGTGGGATAGCTGGAAGTGTTAAAGGAAGGATTATACACAAAATTGTAGGGATACTTAGTGTACTTTGGATAAACATAATATATATGTTCGTTTACGTTGATGTTGTTGTCGTGATGAGTAGTGTTGTGTTGATATGTTTCATATGCTTATTAATGATATATGAGTATGTGATATGTTGTAGTATATGTTGTGTTGTGTTGTCGTGGTATGAGTTGAATTATATGATTATATGTTATGAAATGCATGATAATCGTGATGATGATTAGTAGTATATTGATCGATGTTGTGATATGTGGTTGTTGTTGTTGGTGTTGTATAATGTAGTTATTGTGAGTATGTATGTATGTCATTGATGTTGCATGACATGTTTCATAGTTGTATAACGTACCAAGGTGGGGTATGTCGTTATGGTGAGGTTGGTGCGGTCATGAAATAGGGATCGTACGTGACCATGAAATAGGGTCCGAGGGAGTGATCATGAAATAGGGATCATACTGGACCGTGAAAGAGGGGTCAAGAGTTCCAACAGGTACTGGATCTTGAAATAGAGATCGAACATCGTACCATATGTATAAAGTCAAGTTGAGTCTCATTGCATGATATGTTACGATTGTTGTATATGATGTTGTGGTTTATGTGTCGTTGTTGTAGGTGATGTTGTTGAATAGTCGTTATTGAGAAATGGTGTATTTTTTTTGTACTTGCTTAATTCATATTATATTACTCTTTAATATGTAAGTATCTCACCCTTTATATTTGAATGTTACCCTTATGTTGGTAATGGACAGGTGAGCAGGATAAGTCGAGTGGGGGTCAGTGAAATCGGTGTACTTCTCGTCTTAGGGTGTCGGCTCTGATACATCGCTTTGGGAGTCGGGACAACGTAGTTTTATTTGTTATTTCATTTAGAAAACATTTTCTAGTAATTGGAGTTTAATGAGGTTAATTTTAAAAATATTTCTGCTGCATGTTGAATACTTACTTTTGAAAACGTATCATTGAGCCGTTTATGTTGGTTTTTGAAGTAGAATTGTGACAATCAAATATTTCATTGAGAATTTTACTCTGATAATTATTAATATTGATGTGGGGTAATTTGGGTATTACAAAGTGGTATCAGAGTAGGTTGGTCCGTCCGACCAAGTAGTTGAGTCGTCGATTAATAGATTTTTTGAGTTGTTGTGTCGGTGTTGAGTGTTGAGCGTTGCTGATGTGTTGTAGTTGAGTTGTTGTTGTTGATTCTAAATCGTTTTTGGATTGTGTTGTGTGATGTGACAGATTTAGAATGGCTGGGAGGAATGATGATGCACTTGCTGCTGCTATGCAAGCGATGACATAGTGTAACACCCCAAAATTTTCTCTCTTATTTATTGCCAACCTTAAGTGGTTTGTGCTTTGCCATTTTTTGCATGATCGTTCAAGCATATCACATTGCATTCAAAAAGGAAAAATAAAATAAATCATCATCTGCATACGCATGAGGCATATGATCAAGTGTTTCTTGTTAAGTAATGGGTCTCAAGAAGGAAACAAATATCACAAAAATAACCCAACTCAGTTCCAAGTTGACCTACCAAAGGAAAGAAAAATTCACATTTTTCATCTGTTAACCGGTTAATGTCTGGGGTTAACCGGTTAATGGCTGCGAAATTTGAATAAAAATTTCAAAAGTTAGTTGGCTTTCCCACTTTTCCCCTCATTTTTCCACCTTGCATTACACTCCATTTTTCCACTTCACTTTGTCTTGAATTCCTAAACATTTTCTAAATCATTCTACCACCTTCCAAGGAATATTCTAGAACCCCAAATAACTTTAACTAACTTCAAGCCTAGTTCCTAACCACATTTTCCCAAACCTAGTGCCTAAGCTAACTCCATACCCAAGCCCCATACCAAACCTAGCTTCTATATAAGCTCAATTCACTTCAAACCTCACACAAGAACTTCATTTTCCAATTTCAATTCATCTCTCTCATTTTTCTCTCAATTTTCTCCCATTTTCAACCTTTCCCCAAAGCTTCTTCATCAAAAGTTCTTCAAGTTTTGCATTGAAGCTTGAAGAACTTGAAGCTAACCTTCGTCCAACATTGATTCTTTGGCTTATTGGATAAGTTGCTGTTGTTTTGGATTGATTCTTCATTTTGGAAGTGCTTTTGTGTTTGTTCATCAAGATCTTCATCAATGGCATTTATTTTGATAGATCTTGATTTTAAGGAATTTTTAGGAGTTGGTTTAGCACAAGTTCATGTAGTTTTGGTAGCTTTTGAAATGCGTTTCGTTAGTTTCCGTTTTTTGTGCATAAATGTCGCATATATGTTCATAGCACTTTGTGATCGTAATTTGCATGACTTAGCATCACCTCATAGCATGTTAATAAATGTGCACATTTCTATTTTTTTGCATTGCATTTGAAATTTGTCCATGCTTTGATTCAATCATGTGCATAATTGAAAATGGCATAATGTTAAAAACTCCAAAAAAATCATTTAGTTTGCATCATTTAATTGCATGTTGATGTTACATTCCATTTTTAATAATCCACCACGTGTTGTTGCATTAATTTGTCATAACCTTTGCATTTGATGATTTGCATCAAAATTCATTATTTTGTGCATTTAAAAATAATTGAAATTTGACTAGTTTTCATAGATGCATTTTGAAACAGGAGCTGTAGAGACATGTTGCATTCATGTTGTTTTGATCTTTTACACCTATTTTGCATGTTGTTTGTTAGTTGTAATAGGTTGTTTGTGTTGTGCATTGCATTTTAGTAGTTATTTGTGTCATAGGAGTTGTAGTAGCTGCTGGATTTTTTCTTTGCCTATTTTTAGTATCCTTAGACGTAGGATTGAGTCTAGATTAGGCCCTAGATGTATTAGGATTTGTTTGGTACTTGTTTACCTCATTCCTTTTATCATTTTTACCCTACTAACCATTGTTTTGTAGAGAGGGGGAGGTAAGTTCACACAACCTTTTTTCCTTTTAAATTCTTTACGCTTTCCAAGTGTGTTTGTTTTAGCATTTTGTACTTAATTTGCATAACTTCATGCTAATTCCCTTTAGAAATGACTTAGCTTCCTTAGGAAGTAAGTTAATTTCTAGTTCCTGTTTCTTTTCCTTTTTCTCATTAGGATTAGAAAACCGCACTAACCTAGGTTCATCCATGCATGACAACACTTAGGATCACCAGTCCCCCTTTAGACTTTTCCCTTTGGTCCACTTTGCTTTATTTCTCATCTCAAAGAAAAGTAAAAAACACCTAATAAAGGTCAAGCTTTCTCGTACGCCAGGAGACTTTGTCGTGGGTTACTTATACACGTCCCATTTCGGGGCAAGGTGTAAGGCATTTACCACGATGAACAAGTCTTAGTATGAGAATGTTTCACAAACAAATATAATCAAAATACTTCTCTAAAAGACAGTAAACAAACAACACTCGTCTTTTCCTGTGGGTGTAACACCCCAAATTTTCCCTCTTCTTTTTAAGCATCATCATCATACCATAATCATCATAAGCATATCATATCCTTGGCATTTTTGCATGGAAAGATGAGGCATAACATTCTCATAACCTAGCATTAGGCATATGATCATCTGTGGAGGGATTTGAAGCATCACAAGCTATAACAAGAGGCCCAGTGGATTTGTCCAAGTCCTATAAGGGGTCTACATCGCATTCACAAGTTAAAGATCATTCACAAAAGCCCAGGAGGTTGGGAGATCACCAGGGAATTCAAGCTAGGGCAAGCTCCTACACAATGATCCTAAATTAGGGTTTCACTTTCAGGCATGAAATCTTTGTGAATTTGGCCATTTCATCTGGGAAAAGTCTCTCATATGACAAGAGGATCCTAGGGATGAAATTTGGTGAGAAGATTCCTTAGGGAAGTCAGTTATTTCATCAGAGGTTAAAAAATGCAACTTTTCTCCTGTATGAGGGAAATCCTGATTAGGGTTTTGGGCCAGATACTCATATTTTCTGAATTTTGACCATTTCTTGAGGACAAAGGCTTTTATTTGGTCTGCATGGCTTATGTATGAAGTTTGAGGCAAAAATTCACTGAAGAAGTCAAGGTTTGGTTCAGTTGCTTGAAGGTGAAGCAAGAAAGTCAACTGTGCAGTAAGAAAAGTCAACATGAAGATTTTAGAGTTTTTTAATCAGGATTATCATTTTTGAGGTCATATAATGTCAAGGAGTAATTCAGTTGAGCTTACATGTCAAAAATCGGGAGTATGCAAAAAGTTACTAAATTTGGAAGTTTCCATTTTTGGAAATTATTTTGTCCCGAAACTTCAAGCTATTATTTCATGTGCGAAAAAGCTCCGAATGATTTTCCGGTGAACATGAAAGTTGTAGAGCATGATTTTCCCTTTCCGAATAGTTGTAGAACACTTTCATAGCATTTTTAGAACTCAAGTTATGATTTTTTGAAGTTTGGAGCATTTTTAGGGTTTTGGTGGACACGTGTCATTTAGTCATTGGTTTATTATTTAAATAAGGTTATGTGTGGCGTGACATGGTTTGTTTTGTTCACATTTATTTTTAGTGAGTCCATGACTATTATTGCATGACCAAATATGAATATAAATGAGAATGAGGCATTTAGTGGTGGTGTGTACGAAAAAGTGAAGAAAAAATCAGCATTGTTGGGACCAACCACTCCCTGCCAGCCACATGTCATTTTGTTGCTTTCTGCATGCCTTGAAGTCATGATTTTCTTCATTCTAATACACTCACTCACGCGGACGCCGCAAGTGGAAAAGAGAGAGGGACCTCACGTGATCAAGCAAGCATGCACCCCATGCACTACACCAAGTCAGCCAATCATAACCCTCCTTTCATTTTCATCACCCAATAGTGATTCACCAGCACACGCACACCACCATAATATCCTACTCCCTCACGCATGTGATCCATTTCAAATTTAAAAAAAATGAAAGGAAAAGAGAAGGAGGCACGCATGCTCTGTGTGGTGAAGAGGAAAATAACTAACTTGGTTCTTACACCACAAAGTGCACTCGGCACCCTTGAGATATAAGAAGCAGCAAGCAATTCTTGCAGGAGGGCATTTTTTTTACCTCACTCGCTTTAGCCTCTCTCTCATTCTCTTTTGCTCTCAACATCCTCCTTTTCTTTCTCTTGCACACATAACTCGAATCTGGATCTTCTTGCTCCATACTTCATTCAACATGAATCACCATCAGTAACATCATCCTCTATCTACAATCATCAGTTTGTGCTTGACATTAACAGAATGTGTTGATCATTTTTAAGATCAACATCTCCTTCGAATCTTTCTGTTGTGCTCATTCTTACATCTGCAAGCCTTTATTTGGCTCAAACAAGACAAAGGAGTTCATAAGGAAGCTTTGTTGATCTCTGGATTTCTGAAGATCTTAAGAAAAGCTCAAGTGCAGGTTTGAATATTCACTCTTCTTCATTTCGGATTTGGTTTGTTTTCACTTGTTTTGACTTGCTAAGGTTGGATTTAAGATGACTGAAGTGTTTGAGTTACTTTATTGAGCTTAATTTGAGATTTACAGTTTTCATGTTGAATGTTATGCTGTTCGATCTACTTTGATTATGGCTTGTTTTTAAAATATGATAGCATATTCATGATCCTTGTATGTTGGACTTCATTTTTGGCTTTTATACCTTTGATTTTCATGGAAAGATGGAGGAGTTGTGATGCTATGAAGTGTGGTTGATGATGCTGAAGTTTGTCCTGTTTTCTTGCTTCTATTCGTTTTTTTCATAAGCCAAGGGAAGAAGATGATGACGTGTGATGTCGTGAATGGCTGTAGTGATTTTTGTCCTCTTGTGACTTAAACCCTAATGTGACTGATTGCTTCCATGTTCACATATTTTTGTTATTTCATTTTAAAATAAATATGTCACATGTAAATAATAGCATAAATAATCCTGATTATTAAGTTGGTTAGTGGGATTTTCGTGTGGGCCTTGCCCAGAGTTACTAATCGCGCCTCCATTTTGGGCCCATGTTCTAATTGAACTGATTTTGTTTGCTGTTTGCACCCCAACCTCATCAATTCTATTTCATTATTCCATTTTATTTTCGTTTTGATTTTTATTTTTCTAAAATAGAATTAGGTCATCAAAAATTATAAAAATATTCATGAGTGATCCTTTTAGTTTTCTCTAATTTTTGGCATTTTTATTTTTCATTTATTTTTAATTGCCACGCTGGAATTAATTGTTTCCTTTAATTAATTGTTTTTATTTCATTTTGAAGCATGCTGGCTTGTTTATTTCTATCTTGTTCATTAATTTGAATTTTGAGATGATTCTTTTTGCTTTGGATTCATGATGAGATGTAGTTTGTTGATGATTTTTGTTCTTATTTTTAGAAGTTTTCTTAATTGATTTTGGTCTCTAACTTGTGCATAAAGCTTTTTAACCCTAATCCATGTTTGAACCTTTATTTGAATGGCTAAGCTTCTGATTTTGATCCTCTCCTTTTGGCATGTTGGTATTGTATGATTAAGGATTCTTTGTGCAAGTTTGTGGAATTTTTGGATGTATACTTGAATTGATTTGAATTTTTGTTCCTTACTTGTTCCCTTTTGCTTCTTTTGGGTCATATGGTCACTCCTTAGGTTAGAAGGGCACTTGTGCCAAATTCTTTAGGTTGTTTAGAGCCTTCTTAGGTTGTTGATACCCCTCTGGTCTTGAGTTGATGTTAGTGCCTTGAGAAGTTTGTGTTTGTTTGCTCTTGAAGTTCATTCACTCTTATGCATGCTCACTTCACTTCCTTTGCTTCTTTACTTCTCATGATGTAAATACTTGACTTTGTGTGTTTCTTCTCTTCATATTACATGATCCTTAGGCACTTTCTTAACATGTTAGGGTTCTGATCTTGGACTTTGTGGTGTTACTTTGACTAGTTCACTTTGTATTCTCTCATATTCACTTTGTTTTGTCATGGTGATTCATAATGCTTCATGTTGAGTTGTATAGTTCTTTTCTCATTCTTGTGCTTTGAGTTTGCATTTGGTATTTGTGTTTATGACTTCACTTCTGGTAGTGTGACTTTGGTTTGATATTATGTTCATTTTGTGTTGCATTTATTCTTGTGTCACTAACCATTTCAGGGGCTTTGGTAAGTGAGAGGTGTGGATGTGATTCCCACATCTCCAAGTCTTATCTCTTCTCTTTCTTCATTGATACTATTATTGTGATTGTTGGGGCTTAGGCCTTACTTCCTCCCTCTTCTATTCTTCATTCTTATTTCTTCTCTTCTTATCTTCTCCTCCTTTAGGATAGTAAACCTCACTAACCTAGGATTGTCTTTTGCATGATAACAATTAGGATTCATTAGTTCCCCATTAGACTTTTACCTTTGTGATCCTTTTGTTTCTCTTCTCTTCTCATATAAAAACCCTAAAAATACACTTAATAAAGATTGAATTAATATCTTGAGCAATAGCCTTATTCCATGAGACACTTGTAGTCTTCCCATCTTGGGATAGTACAAGCTTGTCTTGTGATGCACAAGTCTGATCAGGATGTCATCTTCACCAAGAAAACCATAAAACACACTTCTTCATTCAAAAATACAAAAACACTTAATAAATTCAATGAGTTAGTGAGACTAATCCTTAATCCCTGGATTTAAGTTTTGGGGATCTTCTCCTTACTTGAGTGTGCTTGTTCTATTATTCCTTCTTGGAATGTAGTGACAAGTACACATTCCATGGAAAAGAGCTTGAGTTCACTTCCTTGTGACACACTCCTAAAAGCTTCAAAAAACACAAACAAACAATAAGCGTCTCTCCTTCGGGACTTCTTTTCTCATCTCCTTCGCTCCATCCGCGAACTTGCTCCTACTTGTCACTTTGCAAGACGGTTACGCACTCGTCGTCCGAGCCTGCAACACCTGAGCATTGACATAGGCAGTTCAAGCCTTAAGACACAAGCAATCTTTTCCACCCCTAGTTAGGGGAACTACGGCGACTCTGATCCTCATTGTCCAGATGAGGTACGTAGGCAGCGGGGTAGGGCCCGTTCGAGCAAAATCTTTTATTTTCCCTGCATTTTTCCTTTTCCTTTCTTTTTCAGTTCCCTCTTCGTTTCTTTTATCCAGTTCGGTTCCTTTTCTTTTGCAGCAGTTTTCATTTCTTCACCCTTTGAAACATTTTCTTTGCAAGCGTGGATCTCGTCGGGTACGGCGGACGATCTGGGTGCTAATACCTTCCCAGGTCGTAACCGACTCCCGAACTCAGTCTCTTTGGTTCGCAGGACCCGTGTCCTTCCTCTTCCCGTTCCTTCGGGATAAAAATGTCTGGCTGGCGACTCTACCTCTTTCTGCGTCACTTTCGCGTTTGTACCAGGATGGAAATCCGGGGAGTGACAACTGGCGACTCTGCTGGGGATCGAACCCAGAATCTCTGGTTCCCTTGAGAGTCTTTCCTAGCGCTTGTTTGTTTCTGTTTCTTTTGGTGTTGATTGCTTGTTGTTGTGTGTTGTATTTTTACTGTTGTTTATTTACAATTTTATTGACAGCTTTATTTACAGTTTTCAGTATTTATTTCCTGCATCATATTGTTACTAGACTGTCTGGACTGGATTTTCTGTTTGGTGGGCTTGGGTGATACTGTTTCTGAGAGATGAGCTCATTACCACGGCTCGAGTGCACCTTAGGACTTAGAGTGGTTCCACTTTGGCCTCATGAGATCTTGTCATGGGGGTAGTAGTGAGTTCCACACCCAGATTTGCGACTGTCTTGGAAATGTCTTGATTTAGGGATCTTCCTCTCTCATTTCATAACCTTGATAGTTATGTGCAGCTGGGGACCGATCATTGAGAACCTTGTGGAAACATCCCTCTTTAGTGATGAAAGTGGCAGACCACATTTTGTGGCAAACCCATTCGCATCCGAGGGCCCACCTGGGACTTACATAGGATGACCTTGTTTTCCCGGACTCAGCTGAGGCCTCCCTGCGTAGTATATAATGCCAAACCGATTCCCTGATTTGGTCATGAGCCATTTTTCAGAAATGGTGAAAGTATTATTGCTATTCGGCTTTGAGAGTCCGTGATGTTTTACCCGGAGCACACCAGTGAGATTGGGAGGGGTTTACAGGTTTGCAGGAACCTTTGGCCTCTACTTACCCTCATTATCAGTGGTCCTTGTTATGATATGGTTCTGGATTTCTTGGTTTCTTGGTTCTAAGAGTTTCTATCAGAGGGTTGTGGCTCAGAGGATCTTGGTTTTCAGTTACTCAGAGGGTCCTAATATTCAGTGTCCAATATCCAGATGGTCCCAGATTGATCATATGCCTGCATTGCATTTGCATTGCATCATACTTGCATTAACTATTTGTGTTTCCATTTTTCAGGTTATTGTTCACAGTTAGCACCCAGTTCTGGTAATCATAAGCTCTCCAGATGGCAGAAGTTAAGAGAATTACAAGGAAAAAGAATGTTCATTATACTTTTCTCCAGCCAGAAGTCAAGAGTGTTCAGAAATTAGCAGGGCTGATGAATGACCAAGTCTTAGGGAATTTCAGAAAGAGGTATGGTCAGATATTGAAGTACGTGGACAAACCTATTGCAGACCAGAAGAATAGCTTGCACACTTTGCTTCAGTTTTATGATCCCTTGTTGCGGTGCTTCGTATTTCCAGATTACATCTTGGCTCCTACCTTGGAGGAGATTTCCAGCATTTTGGGTGTTCCAGTCAGAGACACTTTGCCTTATTATGGGTCTGAGGTGGTTCTCAAGGAAGAAGACATAGCCAAAGTCTGTCGTTTACCAGTTGCTAAGGTCAAGAAGCCTTTGAAGGATAGTGAAGGCAGAGGACTCCCTTGGAATGTGCTTATACCAGAGGCTGAAGAATATGCCAAAGAGGGTAAATGGGGAGATTTTGGTGCTGTGCTGGCTTTAATGGTATACGGATCTAGTCTTTTCCCGGGAGAAAAGGAGTTTGTGAGCTTGGAAGTGATCTCCATCTTTGCTAAAGGCAATCCTGTGCCAACTCTGTTGGGAGATTTCTACTACAACATCCATTACCGAAATGAAAAAGGCAGAGGTGGACCAGTGGGCTGTTGTGCTCCATTATTTGCTGAGTGGTTTGCTAGGCAATTGCCAAAGTCAGGCTCTTTCAAGGAGATGAGAGATGAATGGAGGTGGTCTAGAAGGTTGATGAGACTAACTTCTGAGGATATAGCTTGGGGATATGACATAGATTTGTTGGTAAAGGAGTTGCTGGTTAGTTGTGGAAGATTTGCTGGAGGGCCTTTGCTAGGAAGAAAGGGTGTGATCAGTTATCATCCAACCTTAGCCAGGAAGAAATTTGGCTATCCTCTGAGAGATCCACCAAACAGGGAAAAATTTGCTGAGTCTTTGTACTTTCCCGTGGAGGGAAACAAAGAGTTAGTCCTACAAGCATCTCAGGCTTTGACTCACAGGGTGAAGAAAGGTAAGAAGGACTTTGGTAGAGTAGATCCCAAGACATATCCTCCTTTTGCTATATGGTTGCAGAAACGTGTAGAGGAAGTTCTCATGCCATTTTCAGTAGAAGCTCTATTATATCCCAAAGAAGTGCCATGCCAGAGTACTGTCTCTCTTGAAGAATATAAGAAATTGGAAGCTCAGTTGCACGAGGTCCGGGTAGAGAATGTTGAAATGGTTAACTTGTACCACCTTGCCAATCGTGCCAAAAATGAAGCAGAGGGAAAGCTACAGAAAATGCAAGCCTCCTTGGAAGCTAAAGAGAAAGATTTTGCTGGAAGGGAAGCTCACTTTCAGAGATTGGGTCTGATGGAATCTAAAAGAGAAGCGGAGCGTAAGAAGACTTTGAAGACTCTTAAAGAAGCTCGCCAGTCCATTGTTTGGTTGCAAGGCCAAAGGGAACAGGAGCAGCAGAAGTATAAAGAAAAAGAAGAGTTTTTCGAGGTACAAATGGCCTTCAAGAAAGAAGAAGTGGAACAAGTCCACAACATACGAAGGGAAAAGACTCAGCAGTTGGCACAAAGCCAGATGGACTTGGAAGAGGCATTGAAGGAGATTGAGGAGCTCAAGCTGAGAGCAGGTGTGAAGAAGAGCAGGACAGAGGTGGCTGCAGAAGAATCTGGGTCTTTAGTGTAGATTTTACTTTCTGTTGTTCAGACTACCTACAGACTTGTTGTAGGAGTCTTGCTTTATCTTTTGTCTTTGTTCATGTATTGACTTGTAACCCTCCGGGGAATATTTGTTTGTGCTCTAACTTTTGGCCGGCAGTGGGTTATCCATGTTATGCAGTGTTAATATTCAAATTACCATTTCTGAGTATGCAAAGCTTGTTTGTCTAATACTGCTAAGATCTGAACACTCTTCAAAGGGAAAGTTTGAAAATTAATACTCAAAGTGGCTATCTGGAGAAAATACCAGAACTGGGGCATACAAATGCCTAAACTTGGAAACATGAGTAGTCACATTGCATGCATATAACGTTTTTGTTTGTTTTGCAAGTAGTTCTTCAGTTTCTAATGTTTATGTCCTTTCAGGCACTATAGCTCCCAGGAAGGTTCGAGAACAGCCGATCGTACACAGATATCCCACAAGAGTCAACAGAGAAAGAGTGATGGATCAAATGCAGGCTGATTTAGCTGACTTGAGATTGATAATGGACAATTTCATGACCCTTATGGCAGGGATGGGTCAGAATCAGGAACGTTTACGTGAGATGGTGGAAAATAATCAGGCCAGGAACAACGGGGTTGTTGATGGAGGTAATCGCAACGGTGTTGGCGCCCGTCAAGTTGAAATCCCTGTGGCACAGCCAGGGGTCACCATTATCAATGATGGACTGAACAACATACAGATGGATGGTCAAGACGAACAGTTTACTTTGCTGTACGAAGCGGAAGGCCAAGGGAATGAAATAAACAGAAAGTTTGAAGAGATGGCTGAGCAGATCAAGGCCATTCAATCTCAGAGCTCTCTGGGGTTCGATATTACCGACTTGGGCTTGGTTCCAGGGGTTAGAATCCCTTACAAGTTCAAGGTTCCTACTTTCGAGAAGTACAACGGCACAGCTTGTCCAAAGACTCACCTCCAGTCCTTTGTAGGAAGAATTGTTGCCCATACTGACGACGAGAAGTTATGGATGTATTACTTCCTGGATAGCTTGGTAGGGGCTTCCTTGGAGTGGTATATGAAGCTGAGTAGGGTTAACATTAAGAGCTGGAAGGACTTAGCATAGGCGTTCGTGAAGCAATACCAGTACAATTTGGACATGGCTCCAAATCGCACTCAACTGCAGACCATGTCTCAAAATGCTAAGGAGGGATTCAAAGAGTATGCTCAAAGGTGGCGTCAGCTTGCTGCCAGAGTGCAACCACCATTACTAGAGAATGAGATGGCTGATATGTTCATGGGAACATTGCAAGGGGTGTTTATCGAGAGGTTGGCGTCTTGTTCGACAACCAAGTTCAATGATATAGTAATAGCAGGCGAGAGGGTCGAAACTTTGTTGAAGATGGGGAAGATTCAGGACACCGGCGCGAGTAGCTCAAGCGGTGTAAGAAAAGCTTTTAATGGACCTCCGAGAAGGAGAGAAGGTGAAACCAATGTTGTTTATGGCCGAGGACGGGGCCGAGGATACAAAAGATCATATGAGCAAGTGGCAGCTATCACTATCCCTTCAAGTCATGTGCAGCAGGTACAGACTCAACAACAACAACAACAGCCACAACGTAGCAATTATCAGCAAAGACCTTATCAACCGAGACAAGCTCGTCCGGCTAATAGGGTGCTTGAAGTCATTCCCATGACATATATTGCACTGATGCAGAGATTGCTATACCTAAACTTGATACAACTGAGGACGTTAGCACCACCTCCACCTGGAGAGCTTCCAGTGGGGTACGATGCCAATGCTAGATGCGCATTCCATTCAGGGGCACCCGGGCACTCAACTGAGAAGTGCAGGGCGCTACAGCATAAAGTTCAAGATTTGATCGACTCAAAGGCGATTAACTTTGCACCACCGCCTAATGTTACATCAAACCCTATTCCAAACCATGGAGGGGCTAGAATAAATGATGTTGACGGAGGTGAGAAGTTAAACCTGATTCTGAGCGTAGAAGAAGTGAAGACTCCATTGTTGGTAGTGAAAGAAAGGTTGTTGAAAGGACAAGTGTTTTCGGGATGTGGTTCTGATTGTGAAAAGTGTTTAAGTTCAGTGAACGGTTGTGAAGACTTAAAGGTGGTGTAGCTCCCACCAAATGACACCTGGTCAAGAGGGGTACAGACGCGAACGATCGGCGAAAGAGAAAGGAATGAATAGAGTCGCCAGCTAGGCATTTTTATCCCGAAGGAAAGGTAATGCTGCATAAACCTAAGAAAAGATGGATTAGACGGTTGCGAACCAGAGAAACCGAGAAAGGGGGTTGGTTACAACTGGGGAAGGTATTAGCACCCAGATTGTCCGTCGTACTCGACGGGATCCACGCTTAAAAGATTTGTGTTTTAAAGGGGTAGTGTCAGTGCAATCTGTGTATCAAAGCTGGAAAGAATGCAAGTGTTAGTGTAAAAGAAATGTGAAGTGTATAAGAGAAGTGTCAGTGTAAGAACAAGAGTGAAATGCTCAAGATTATGAGGCTCAAAGAATAATGCTGGAAGAGGGGGAATATACAGAGACTTTTGTTCGATAACTGTTAAGTTATGCCTACGTATCCTCTCGTGCAATGAGGAAGTCAGAACACCGTAGTTCGACTCAAAGAGACTGAAAGATAAATTGACTTGTGAACTGCTTACTTGTCTATGCTCAAGTGTATGACCTGTCTGGCTCAGGTGCAAACTGTCTTGCATTAGACAGAAGAAGCGAGTTCTCGTTTGTGAGTGAATGAGATGAGAAAAGAATCCTGGAGGAGACGATTATTGTTTGTTTTTTGTGTTTTCAATCTTTTATTGCTTTTTGAGTTTGTCATAAGAAGATGAGCTTAAGCCTAAACCAAGGGTTAGTAGACTCATCACATCCTCCCTCTGATTAGGGGTAATGAGAATACCTTAAGTATGAAGTAAACACCTCACACTTAGTCACCATGATGTAGGATTAAGATCATTAACCTACTTGCATTTATTTAGATGTTTTTGGAGTTTTTGTTTAGTGTTAAGTAATGAGTTTAAGCCATAATCAAGGATTTAATGGACTCATTACACCATCCTAATAGAAGGATAATAGATGAGAACATTTAAGCTGAGAAAGGCTCCTCAACTTAATCCATGATTAGGGATTAACCTCATGACAAAACAAGTCTTCATTAAAGTGGATTTTAGTTAATGGTATGATTAAGAAGTGAATTTTATGATTTGTAAGACAACTTGAGGGGGACTTGTCCATTAACACTAGGGTTAGTCCTTCTTAACCAGTTAAGGAAGAATTAGAACCCTAATGCAAGGCCCAAGTTACAAGCTTGATGTCTTAGTGATTATTAAGATGATTTGATTAAAAGGTTTAAACAAATTAAGGGTTTAACACTTAGGATTAAAGTTATACACTCCATCCTAATAGAAGGATACAGGCATAACCCTAATCACAAAGTCTTAAAACCTTTAAGGTTTAATCCTTGATTATGAGGTGAGAAGAGAAGACTCAAAGATGACACAAAGGCAAAACTAAATGGGGGACTAAATCAAACCCTAATTGTGATCATGCTTGGTTATTCCTAGGGTTTATGAGGCTTGCGAAAGATCTTCAGGAGAGAAGCCACCAGGAAAGAAGCAGATGAAAGGAGGAAGAAGCAGAAGAAGCAAGACAACTTACTTCACTTAAGAAGATAAGTTGCTTGAAGAAAGAAAGAGGGGAAAGAGCATGAATGAGCAAGCTCATCCTAATACAAAAGTAAATGCAGCAATGAATGCATAAGAGAGATGAGAAGAGATTGTGAGAAGTGAAGGCAAATTCACTTCTCAATGGCTTACCACCTGAAAAGTTAGTAATAAGAAATGAAATGAAGTGAGAATGAGATGAAATGCAATGATGCCAACCAAAGTCAGAAGCATGAACATGGTGTTAATGATGCTAAGAGATGATGCAAACACATGTCAAGAGTTGGGGATGATCATACAAGGATGTGGATGCAAATGAAGCATGCTTTGAACCATGAAAGTTCATGAAAGTTTATGTAATGAAATGAATGCACAACATGGAAAATGAAAGATGAAATGATCAAACATGATTCTAATATGTCCTAAGATGTCCTATATGTCATGTTGATGCACAAAATGTCATGGTAAGTTCTTGAATGCAAGCATATGAGAGATGGATGCAAATGAAGGCAAGAATTAGGGTTTATGCACAAGATGCAACACAAAATTCAAAATCAGAAGCAAATGACATGATAAAAAAGTGAAAATGGTATCAAAGGTACCCTAATCCTACACAAGTACACTGCCCAAAGGAGGGGACCTAAGTCTTAACCTAATGAAAGTTATGATTTTCTCAAATCAACTAGGGTTTCAAGGCACTTCAAAAGGAAAAATGCTCATCAAATTGAAAATGAAAGATAAATTCAAACCAATTTTACCCTAGAAACTACATGATATGAAGGATGAAATGCAAGAAGAACCATCATCAAACTCTTCATGGTTAGGCTGAATGAATTTTTTCAAGTTAGGACCAAAATATTGCCCTTAAATAACTTTAATTCCAATGAAAAATGTCAAAATGGGTCAAGAACCAAAAAGAAATTTGTTTGGAGAGTTTGATAATGTTTCTAAATGTTTTAAAATGCAAAGTGAATTTTTTTGTGATTTTTAAATACCTAAATGCATTTTTAATTAATTAATTTCCATTAACTAATTAAAAATAAACACTTAAATGATTTAAAAATAATTTTTAATGCAAAAAATAAAAATAAAAATATTTTTGGGTTCTGAAAATTAATAAAAGATTTGATAAAAATTTTCAGAATTTTTTTATGTATTTTACTATTGTTAAAAATTCGTACAAATTAAATAGAAAGAAAATGAAATAAAATTAATAAAATGGAAAAGTAAGCTGAATGGGTGGATCAGATTGATTCTGGGTTTAAATCCATTGACCTGGCGCGCAATCCTACAACCCATATTCAAATCTGCCTAAACTTAATTAATTAAAGATTAATCCTATAATTAAAACTAATCATGAGATCCAGGCCACACAAACGCGCGCGGGAAGCTCCATCTGACGACCCACATTTAAACGAAACCCTAATCACAATTAAAAGCCCTAATGACTTTCAGGTGGCCGGAAGTGACCTCCGGTCATCTTCTCCGGCCACACCCTTCCCTAAGAAACTCTATCTCACTCCCTAGGTCATGAAATCTCACCAAAACCTCCAGAACTCATCTCTTAACATTGAATAACAAGAATCCATGGACAAAAACAATTTATTTTAGCTACACAGAGAGAATCGAAGAAAAATAAATTTAGGGCAAAAGTTTCAGAGCAACATAAAATGCTTGTTTCTGGCCCATTTTCGAAAATAATTACATCCCCATGATCAGGGCAACACATAGAACAACTTTGTAACTAAAAAACAAGATTCTGGAAAAAATGTTCATCATGCTACCTGAGATTGAGCTTTCAAATCCTGCACTTTTTGACCTTCTTCTTTGTGCTATTCCACTCCACTGAGTTCCCTGATGCTTCTGGTAAGCTTGAAATGAATTTATGTGGAGGGTTTTGAAGCTTTCAGTTCAGAGGTGGTGAAAATCGTATTTCTGTTTGGGGTGGTTTTAGGCTGTTTTGATGGGTGAGGGATGATCAGTGAAGCATTTTGAGATGAATGGTGGAAGAAGTTTGGAGAATGAATGGCTGAGTTATGGGATTCGGTAGAAAATGCAAAAGAGGGAGTTTTTGTGAACTATGGTGATGCTGTAGTTTCAGGCCTGCCTCTTGTGTGTTTTGAGTTTCATTTTTGTCCACTTATCAAGCTGTGATAGGTCTGTGGAGTTGGTGTGGACTATGCTGATTGGTATGGTCCATTTTGCCAAAAGTCAAGGTTAGGTGTCCTTTGAGGTATGGGCAAGTTCAGGCCAAGGACAAAGGCATGTATGGTGCAGTTGTGATCAAGGAGAACCATGGAAGTGAGATTGAGGCAAATCAGCAAGTGGATTGAAGTTTATGGGGGTTTTTGCAATTTTGTGAACCTTTGGCCCTTTTGAGGTTTCTTAATGATCAAGGCATGAAAATGAGTGATTCTTTGGTGCATTCTGAATTTTAGGTCATGTGTTATGTTTGTATGATGGTTAGAAGTCATTTTGAAGTCATAGAAATGCTTGGCATGTGAATTTGCAAGTTTCCCTTTTTGGCACAAAAGTGAAAATTTAGTGATTTTGTCCAACTTTGCAAGGCCATAACTTTTGATCCAAAATGAATTAGAATGAGTTCTTGTACTTTTTGAAAATGGGAGGATCCAATCTACAACTTTCATGACCAATTATTTTTCATTTGAAGCATTTTTGAATCAAAAAGAGGAGGTTGAAAAACTTTCCCAAAATGGCAATTTTCATTACAAGTCACTTTCCCAAAATGGCAATTTTGCAAATGGCTTGAAATTCTTCAATTTTGTGAACTTATAACATCTTCTATGATCAAATAAAGATCATACACATTCAAAATGATGGAGAAACCTCTTTGGTTGGGTGATTGGGGGCCTCAGATGCCCTAATTTTGCACTGACTTGCTCAAGAAGTCACCTTTTGATCAGATGCCTTCCCCTTTGAATTTCTTCATGAAAATTGATATGCATGATCCTCATATCATATAGAGACCAATAGAAACAAGAATGACCAAATAAATTGGATTTATGGCCTCTGAAACCAAAACCCTAATTTTAAGTCATCTGTGCAGTTAAACCTGGCTCTCCTCTCATGCCTTTCTCAGTTCTTGTGATTTTCTGGCTTCCTTGATCTTAGGAGAATATAATATGATGCTTGAGCATATATGGACCCTCTTGAGATGATTGATGACCTTTGGAGTGGCTCAAATGGCTCAAGGATGGCTCAGATCACAAACCCTAGATGCAGATGACTTAGAACTAAAGCAGTGAAGCAAAAATGCACTATGAGATGATATGGTTAAACTTATGCAAATGAATAGAACCACAAGCCATGGTGGAATGAGTGAGGTAAAATTTGGGGTGTTTAAAGGTGGGGCTGCAGTATTTGATTGATGAGGGGTCGTTGCAGTTTGACAAGGTTGATGACAAAGGCGATTGTGTGTCCACCATAACAATCTACTATGATCCAGCTAAAGTGCCTGCTAGGAGGGAACCTGTGACTATTTATGCTCCAGAAGTCAGTCCTGTTACTATTACTGTTCCCGGGCCTGTTCCTTATACTGATGATAAATCCATCCCATGGCATTATGGCTTAGATGTGTATGTGGAAGGACAAAAGGTCGAGAGTAAGGCAGTAACAATTGACCCGACTGTGGTGAACGTCGGAGGAGTTGGTGGTTTTACAAGAAGTGGTCGTCTTTTTGCTCCTCCAGTTCTGAGAGGAGATCCTGAAGCTGAAGCTGTGGAAAAGGCTAAAGGAAAGCAGATAGCGACCGAAGAAACGACAACTCCTGTTGCTGGACAAGGTACCTTTGAGAAAGAAGTGGAGGAATTTATGAGGATAATAAAGAAGAGTGACTACAAGGTGGTTGAGCAGTTGAATCAGACGCCGTCCAAGATATCAATTCTGTCTTTGCTGATGTGTTCTCCAGCTCATAGAGAAGCCTTGTTGAAAGTGTTGCAGATGGCATACGTTCCTCAGGAGATAATTGTTAATCAATTGGAGGCTGTAGTGGGCAGTGTGAATGCAAGCCATGGGTTGGGCTTCTCAAATAGAGACCTTACTTCAGAAGGCCGCAATCACAACAAAGCACTACATATTACCATGGAATGTAAGGGTGTTGTTTTGTCACATGTCCTGGTCGACACAGGTTCTTCTCTCAATGTACTCCCTAAGAAAGCCTTAATGAAGTTGAATGTCGATGGCATCATCTTGCGACCCAGTGATTTGATAGTTAAAGCCTTTGATGGGTCCCGAAGGTCTGTGTTCGGAGAAGTTGAGTTACATGTGAAGATAGGATCTCAAGTGTTCAAAAGCACATTCTATGTCATGGATATTCAACCTGCATATAATTGCTTATTGGGACGTCCTTGGATTCATGCTGCAGGAGCAGTAACATCCACTTTGCATCAGAAGTTGAAATACGTGGTTGATGGCTAATTAATTACTGTGTGTGGGGAATAAGACATCTTTGTGAGCCACTTATCAACTTTCAAATATGTGGAGATGGACAGAGAGATCCATGAAACATTGTGTCAGGCCATCGAAGCGGTTAATGTCAGCATTTTGGCTCCGGTAGAAAGGAACAATGAGAAGGAATGGACCTCCATTCACTCCTACAAGCAGGCCAAAGAAGTGGTTCAATCCGGAAGCGCCCAGGGCTGGGGCAAGTTGCTGGAATTAGAGAAGAAAGATGACAAGTTTGGTCTCGGTTACCAACCTGATGGGTCTAACTGGCCTCAGAGTGGTAAAGCCATAACTTTCACAAGCGCCGGAATGCTCGATCGCAACCACATTTGTGCAACAAGCGAAGAAGGAGACAATGACTGCAACTGGGATAGCTGGATTCACCCATGTGCACCAGGGGAGGAGCTCAAGAACTGGTCTGCTGAGGACATCGTCCAAGTTACCTGGCAATCAAAGTAATTTACTTGTTTCCTTTTTTATCATGCTGCATGTCAATCCTGCACTCTGCCCAAGGTGCACAGATCCATTTGTAGGGCCACCATGCCTTTAATGAATTTATATTTTACCATGAAATAAAGGAAATTTTTTCAAGCAAATTGCGTTCTCTTTCTTTCGTTTTATGTTTTTCACAAAAAATAAAATAAAATGGCAATGTGTTTTTCCTTTTTGTTTGTGTGTTTGCGTCTCTTTTGAAAAAAAACAGATTCTAAAATAAGCACATCATATGTGCAGTGTTGATCATCCGGATTCTAGTGATAATGTTCCTGCTATGACTACGCATGACTTCGACAATCCTATCTACCAAGCTGATGAAGGGGTTGAGGAAGACTGTGAACTCCCCGAAGAATTGGTCAGGTTGTTGAAACAGGAGGAAAGGGTCATTCAGCCTCATCAGGAAGAAATGAAGATCATCAACATCGGGACAGAAGAGTCAAAGAAAGAGATAAAGATTGGGGCCAGTCTGCAGGCCGATGTAAAGAAAGAGTTGATTGGTATGCTACGTGAATATGTGGATATCTTCGCCTGGTCGTATCAAGATATGCCAGGGTTGGATACTGACATTGTTGTGCATAAGCTACCACTAAGAGAAGACTATCCTCCTGGGAAACAAAAGTTGAGAAGAACTAGTCCTGACATGGCGTTGAAGATTAAGGAGGAAGTTCAGAAGCAGTGGGATGTCGGATTCCTTGCCGTAACTAGTTACCCACCTTGGGTAGCTAACATTGTGCCTGTACCGAAGAAAGACGGCAAATTTCGGATGTGCGTTGATTACCGGGATCTAAACAGAGCAAGTCCAAAGGATGACTTTCCGTTACCTCACATTGATGTGCTGGTAGATAACACCGCTCAATTCTCAGTATTTTCTTTCATGGATGGCTTCTTCGGGTATAATCAGATTAAAATGGCACCGGAAGATATGGAGAAAACAACTTTCATTACCCCGTGGGGTACATTCTGCTACAAGGTGATGCCCTTTGGTTTGAAGAACGTCGGGGCAACATATCAGCGGGCTATGGTCACGTTGTTCCACGACATGATACACAAGTCGATTGAATGCTATGTGGACGACATGATTGCCAAGTCCCGAGACGAAGAAGAGCATCTGGTCAATCTTAAGAAGCTGTTTGATAGACTAATAAAGTATAAGCTGAGGTTGAATCCAAACAAGTGCACTTTCGGAGTGCGTTCCGGAAAACTGCTGGGTTTTATTGTTAGCCAAAAAGGAATCGAGGTGGATCCTGCAAAAGTAAAAGCAATACAAGATATGCCTGCACCGAAAACAGAAAAAGAAGTGTGCGGGTTTTTAGGGAGGTTGAACTACATTTCACGGTTCATATCTCATCTAACTGCCACGTGCGAACCAATTTTAAAGTTGCTAAGAAAAGAGCAAACGGTCAGGTGGAATGAGGACTGTCAAAGAGCTTTTGAAAAGATAAAAGAATATTTGCAGACACCTCCGATTCTAATGCCTCCAGTTCCAGGACGGTCGCTTATCATGTACTTGACTGTGCTAGAAGGGTCGATGGGGTGTGTTCTAGGCCAACATGACGAGTCTGGTCGAAAAGAGTACACTATTTATTACCTTAGCAAAAAGTTTACCGACTGTGAATCCCGTTACTCACTGCTCGAGAAAACTTGTTGCGCTTTGGTGTGGGCTGCTCGCCGACTGAGACAGTATATGTTGACCCATACTACCCTGCTAATTTCAAAAATGGATCCTGTCAAGTATATTTTTGAGAAACCAGCATTAACCGGAAGGGTTGCAAGGTGGCAAATGATCTTAACAGAATATGACATACAATATACTTCTCAGAAAGCCATCAAAGGAAGTGTATTGTCGGATTATCTTGCACAGCAACCTCATGAAGATGACTATCAGCCAATGAAGTTTGATTTCCCTGATGAGGACATCATGTACCTCAAAGCAAAAGATTGTGAGGAACTACTTCTGGAGGAGGGGCCAGACCCTGAATCCAAATGGAAGTTGATGTTTGATGGGGCAGTCAATATCAACGGACGTGGAGTTGGTGCCGTTCTTATCACTCCTGAAGGTGTTCACTTTCCCTTCGCTGCCAGAATTACTTTTGATTGCACCAACAATGAAGCGGAATACGAGGCGTGCATAATGGGAATAGAGGAGGCTATTAATCTTCGGATTAAAACCCTCGATATATTCGGAGATTCAGCCCTCGTTATCAATCAGATTACCGACAAATGGTATACAAATCAAGAACACTTAATTCCTTATAGGGATTATGCCAGAAAACTGTTGACGTTCTTCACGACAGTTAAGCTTCAGTATATACCACGAGATGAGAATCAATTTGCCGATGCATTGGCTACTCTTTCTTCGTCCATCAAAGTCTTGTGTTGGAATTACGTACCCAGGATTGATATTTCCAGGCTTGACGCACCAGCTTATGTTTTCTCTGTAGACGCAGTGTCTGATGAGAAACCTTGGTATTTTGATATCAAGCTCTTCTTGGAAAAGAAAGAATACCCAGCTGGGCATCATCCAACGACAAGAAGACCTTAAGACGACTTGCTACTAGTTTCTTCTTAAATACAGATGGGGTTTTGTATAAGAGGAACTTTGACATGGTTTTGCTCAGATGCGTGGATAGACACGAAGCAATCCTGTTGATGCAGGAAGTCCACGAGGGATCCTTCGGTACTCATGCAGGAGGACATGCAATGGCTAAGAAGTTGTTGAGATCGGGGTATTATTGGATGACAATGGATGCAGACTGTTGTTCGTACGCCCGTAAGTACCACAAGTGCCAGATTTATGCAGACAAGGTGCATGTTCCTCCCAGCCCGCTCAACGTCATGTCATCTCCTTGGCCCTTTTCTATGTGGGGCATTGACATGATCGGGAAAATAGAGCCTACTGCTTCAAATGGTCATCGTTTCATTCTGGTTGCGATCGATTACTTTACTAAGTGGGTTGAAGCAGCGTCTTATGCCAATGTCACTCGTCAAGTGGTAGCCAGATTTTTGAAAAGAGACATTATTTGCAGATATGGAGTGCCCGAAAGAATCATTATTGATAATGGTTCTAATTTGAACAACAAGATGATGGCAGAGTTGTGTCGGGACTTCCAGATTCAGCATCACAATTCTTCTCCTTACCGACCAAAGATGAATGGTGCAATAGAGGCAGCAAATAAGAATATTAAGAAGATTGTGCAGAAGATGGTTGTCACTTACAAAGATTGGCATGAGATGTTACCATTCGCGTTGCATGGGTACCGAACATCAGTCAGGACGTCAACCGGGGCAACTCCCTTCTCATTGGTATATGGTATGGAGGCAGTCTTGCCTGTTGAGGTAGAAATTCCTTCATTGCGTGTGATGATGGATGTGAAGCTTGATGAGGCTGAGTGGGTACGTGCTCGATACAATCAGCTATGTCTAATTGAGGAAAAGAGACTAGCGGCTATCTGTCATGGTCAGCTTTATCAGAGGAGAATGAAGCAAGCATTCGACCAACGAGTACGTACTCGGGAGTATCAAGTAGGAGAGCTTGTACTCAAGAGGATCGTTCCTCCAGGTTCAGACCACAGGGGCAAGTGGACCCCAAACTACGAAGGAACGTTCATAGTGAAGAAGGTTTTCTCAGGAGGAGCACTGATGCTCACCACTATGGATGGAGAAGATTTCCAATCCCCTGTTAACTCGGATGCAGTTAAAAAATACTTCGCATAAAAAGACCCGCTGGACACAAAAATAGAATTAAAGTCCAGGCAAGAAAAGGGCATCCCGGCGAGCTAAAAACAGAATAAAAAGCTCGGGCAAAAGTTAGGGAAAATATTTAAAAAAAATGTACACCCGCTGAGTTGAAAAGCCACATCGGACAGCTCAGGCAAAAAAGGGTATCCCGGTGGATTGAAAACCCGAAAGGGCGATCCATGCAAAACAAGAGAATAAGCGAACAACTGCGATCTGAGTAATCTGAACCAAATCGTCGTTTCGTACAGCCTGACAATATCAGAAGGATAGGAATCAGTCCCCTCGTCTTCTCAGAAAGCAAAGGCAAGAATGAAAAGTTTTGAAGACATGCTGGTCATAGCAAGAAGGAAACTCATTGGGATGCCGTGCCCATTTCCATTAGGATAGTTTATTTTCTCAATTTTATGGTAGCTACCTCTTTCCAGGTGGTTGCTTCCTGATGTAAAAACTTTGCCTATTCAGGGGCCTTTCAATAAAAGAATATTCAGTCAAAAAAATGTGTTGTGTTTATCTTTTGTTTGCAAAAATGTCATGAATTTTTGGCAAAAATAATAAGCATTGCATTTAAAACATGGTGATTTGTTTTCTAAAAGAAATTGACATTGCAGGGAAACATTTGAAATCCTCTTTGAGTGTCGGGGCACATATGTGTTTTCTGTTGTTGCAGGTTTTGTAGGATGGCGTCACATTCTCCCAAACAGAATTTTCCCCAGCTAAGTCATGGCAGGTGGGATCCCCAAGCAGATTATTTTATCACAAGTAGAGTATGCCCAGCAAGTAGTGGGAGGCCCATTCCCCACAGAGTTTAACTGTCAAAACTTTTCTTCCCAAGCATGGGATATTTGAAGAAGCATCTCCCCAACCGTGTTGGAAGATCGTCATTCCCCGCAGAGTTTCATGATTGAGATACAACCATCATTGAAATCTTCCCCAGCACTCATATGTGTTTGATATTTGCTTATTGCTCGTCTGCATTTCCCCACACTCGTCTGTGTTCTCGCTTTGGTACTGCTCGTTTGCCTTCCCCAGCAGTTACCCATGGTTATATTTGCTTGTTGCTCGTCTGCATTTCCCAACACTCGTATGTGTTCATACCTTATGGTTGCTCGTCTGCATTCCTCCAGCACTCGTCTGTGTTTGTTTAAAGCTCGTCTGCATGGTTTGAATACTCGTATGTATCATCCCTAGCACTCGTCTGTGTTAGCTTATATCCATATGTGTTGATGTGATAATTACCCTAGTACTCGTCTGTATTGCTACTCCAAATGCTCGTCAGTGTTGGGTTTCTGGTATTCGTCTGTACCAATGGCTGATATTCGTCTGTATCATCGCCTGAAGCGCTCGTCTGTGTTTCTTAGATCATCGTTTGATATTCGTTTGTATCATTGATTTATGGCACTCATCTGTGTTTCTCTTAATGATCATCCAATACTCGTCTGTGTTGAAGAGGTTTGAAGTCCTGACGGTGGGATTAAACGTCAAAATGGTTATCGGTCCTGGCGTAACAGGTATATCCGAAGGAGATTCGTCTGTCTCAAGCACCACTTATTTTTGTTGCACCTGGCGTAACAGGTTTTCTCGAAGAAGGCTCGTCTGTCTTAGACCATATATCCACGGAGAATATATGAGGAGGGGTTGTCTGTCCTGATTATGCATGTCTATCCCACAGACTTGAATGCATCACTGGTCCTGGCGTAATAGGTTTATCCGAAGGAGATTCGTCTGTCTCAAGTCATATATTTTTGTAAAGTATATGAGGGCTCGTATGTCCAGTTCCTGGCGTAACAGAATTGTTCGAAGAAGACTCGTCTGTCAAAGTATTCTGATCCAAAATAACATTCTCCGCTTTAGTCACCAAAGCGTCATTTGGTTGGGTTAATTTCCCATTTCTACATTCTCCGGCAGAGTGCAAATTTCAGGTTTTCTTGGTATTCAACCACAGTTCATCTTGAACGGTCGATAGCCTGTGCTACCGTCCTTTTCAGATTAACAGTTGCTTGAATAGGGGAAGCTGTAACACCCCAAATTTGCCCTCTTCTTTTTAAGCATCATCATCATAACATAATCATCATAAGCATATCATATCCTTGGCATTGTTGCATGGAAAGATGAGGCATAACATTCTCATAACCTAGCATTAGGCATATGATCATCTGTGGAGGGATTTGAAGCATCACAAGCTATAACAAGAGGCCCAGTGGATTTGTCCAAGTCCTTTGAGGGGTCTACATTGCATTCACAAGTTCAAGATCATTCACAAAAGCCCAGGAGGTTGGGAGATTACTAGGGAATTCAAGCTAGGGCAAGCTCCTACACAATGATCCTAAATTAGGGTTTCACTTTCAGGCATGAAATCTTTGTGACTTTGGCCATTTCATCTGGGCAAAGTCTCTCATATGACAAGAGGATCCTAGGGATGAAATTTGGTGAGAAGATTCCTTAGGGAAGTCAGTTATTTCATCAGAGGTTAAAAAATGCAACTTTTCTCCTGTATGAGGGAAATCCTGATTAGGGTTTTGGGCCAGATACTCATATTTTCTGAATTTTGACCATTTCTTGAGGACAGAGGCTTTTATTTGGTCTGCATGGCTTATGTATGAAGTTTGAGGCAAAAAATCACTGAAGAAGTCAAGGTTTGGTTCAGTTGCTTGAAGGTGAAGCAAGAAAGTCAACTGTGCAGTCAGAAAAGTCAACATGAAGATTTTAGAGTTTTTTAATCAGGATTATCATTTTTGAGGTCATATCATGTCAAGGAGTAATTCAGTTGAGCTTACATGTCAAAAATCGGGAGTATGCAAAAAGTTACTAAATTTGGAAGTTTCCATTTTTGGAAATTATTTTGTCCCGAAACTTCAAGCTATTATTTCATGTGCGAAAAAGCTCCGAATGATTTTCCAGTGAACATGAAAGTTGTAGAGCATGATTTTCCCTTTCCGAAAAGTCATAGAACACTTTCATAGCATTTTTAGAACTCAAGTTATGATTTTTTGAAGTTTGGAGCATTTTTAGGGTTTTGGTGGACACGTGTCATTTAGTCATTGGTTTATTATTTAAATAAGGTTATGTGTGGCGTGACATGGATTGTTTTGTTCACATTTATTTTTAGTGAGTCCATGACTATTATTGCATGACCAAATATGAATATAAATGAGAATGAGGCATTTAGTGGTGGTGTGTACGAAAAAGTGAAGAAAAAATCAGCATTGTTGGGACCAACCACTCCCTGCATGCCACATGTCATTTTGTTGCTTTCTTCATGCCTTGAAGTCACGATTTTCTTCATTCTCATACACTCACTCACGCGGACGCCGCAAGTGGAAAAGAGAGAGGGACCTCACGTGATCAAGCAAGCATGCACCCCATGCACTACACCAAGTCAGCCAATCATAACCCTCCTTTCATTTTCATCACCCAATAGTGATTCACCAGCACACGCACACCACCATAACATCCTACTCCCTCACGCATGTGATCCATTTCAAATTTAAAAAACTGAAAGGAAAAGAGAAGGAGGCACGCATGCTCTGTGTGGTGAAGAGGAAAATAACTAACTTGGTTCTTACACCACAAAGTGCACTCGGCACCCTTGAGATATAAGAAGCAGCAAGCAATTCTTGCAGGAGGGCATTTTTTTTTACCTCACACGCTTTAGCCTCTCTCTCATTCTCTTTTGCTCTCAACATCCTCCTTTTCTTTCTCTTGCACACATAACTCGAATCTGGATCTTCTTGCTCCATACTTCATTCAACATGAATCACCATCAGTAACATCATCCTCTATCTACAATCATCAGTTTGTGCTTGACATTAACAAAATGTGTTGATCATTTTGAAGATCAACATCTCCTTCGAATCTTTCTGTTGTGCTCATTCTTACATCTGCAAGCCTTTATTTGGCTCAAACAAGACAAAGGAGTTCATAAGGAAGCTTTGTTGATCTCTGGATTTCTGAAGATCTTAAGAAAAGCTCAACTGCAGGTTTGAATATTCACTCTTCTTCATTTCAGATTTGGTTTGTTTTCACTTGTTTTGACTTGCTAAGGTTGGATTTAAGATGACTGAAGTGTTTGAGTTACTTGATTGAGCTTAATTTGAGATTTACAGTTTTCATGTTGAATGTTATGCTGTTCGATCTGCTTTGATTATGGCTTGTTTTTAAAATATGATAGCATATTCATGATCCTTGTATGTTGGACTTCATTTTTGGCTTTTATACCTTTGATTTTCATGGAAGATGGAGGAGTTATGATGCTATGAAGTGTGGTTGATGATGCTGAAGTTTGTCATGTTTTCTTGCTTCTGTTCGTTTTTTTCATAAGCCAAGGGAAGAAGATGATGACGTGTGATGTCGTGAATGGCTGTAGTGATTTTTGTCCTCTTGTGACTTAAACCCTAATGTGACCGATTGCTTCCATGTTCACATACTTTTGTTATTTCATTTTAAAATAAATATGTCACATGTAAATAATAGCATGAATAATCCTGATTATTAAGTTGGTTAGTGGGATTTTCGTGTGGGCCTTGCCCAGAGTTACTAATCGCACCTCCATTTTGGGCCCATGTTCTAATTGAACTGATTCTGTTTGCTGTTTGCACCCCAGCCTCATCAATTCTATTTCATTATTCCATTTTATTTTCGTTTTGATTTTTATTTTTCTAAAATAGAATTAGGTCATCAAAAATTATAAAAAAATTCATGAGTGATCCTTTTAGTTTTATCTAATTTTTGGCATTTTTATTTTTCATTTATTTTTAATTGCCACGCTGGAATTAATTGTTTCCTTTAATTAATTGTTTTTATTTCATTTTGAAGCATACTGGCTTGTTCATTTTCCATCTTGGTCATTAATTTGAATTTTGAGATGATTCTTTTTGCTTTGGATTCATGATGAGATGTAGTTTGTTGATGATTTTTGTTCTGATTTTTAGAAGTATGCTTAATTGATTTTGGTCTCTAACTTGTGCATGAAGCTTTTTAACCCTAATCCATGTTTGAACCTTTATTTGAATGGCTAAGCTTCTGATTTTGATCCTCTCCTTTTGGCATGTTGGTATTGTATGATTAAGTATTCTTTGTGCAAGTTTGTGGAATTTTTGGATGTATACTTGAATTGATTTGAATTTTTGTTCCTTACTTGTTCCCTTTTGCTTCTTTTGGGTCATATGGTCACTCCTTAGGTTAGAAGGGCACTTGTGCCAACTTCTTTAGGTTTTTTAGAGCCTTCTTAGGTTGTTGATACCCCTCTGGTTTAGAGTTGATGTTAGTGCCTTGAGAAGTTTGTGTTTGTTTGCTCTTGAAGTTCATTCACTCTTATGCATGCTCACTTCACTTCCTTTGCTTCTTTACTTCTCATGATGTAAATACTTGACTTTGTGTGCTTCTTCTCTTCATCTTACATGATCCTTAGGCACTTTCTTAACATGTTAGGGTTCTGATCTTGGACTTTGTGTTGTTACTTTGACTAGTTCACTTTTTCTTCTCTCATATTCACTTTGTTTTGTCATGGTGATTCATAATGCTTCATGTTGTGTTGTATAGTTCTTTTCTCATTCTTGTGCTTTGAGTTTGCATTTGGTATTTGTGTTTATGACTTCACTTCTGGTTGTGTGACTTTGGTTTGACATTATGTTCATTTTGTGTTGCATTTATTCTTGTGTCACTAACCATTTCAGGGGCTTTGGTAAGTGAGAGGTGTGGATTTGATTCCCACATCTCCAAGTATTATCTCTTCTCTTTCTTCATTGATACTATTATTGTGATTGTTGGGGCTTAGGCCTTACTTCCTCCCTCCTCTATTCTTCATTCTTCTTTCTTCTCTTCTTATCTTCTCCTCCTTTAGGATAGTAAACCTCACTAACCTAGGATTGTCTTTTGCATGATAACAATTAGGATTCATTAGTTCCCCATTAGACTTTTACCTTTGTGATCCTTTTGTTTCTCTTATCTTCTCGTCTCAAAACCCTAAAAAGACACTTAATAAAGATTGAAGTAATATCTTGAGCAATAGCCTTATTCCATGAGACACTTGTAGTCTTCCCATCTTGGGATAGTACAAGCTTGTCTTGTGATGCACAAGTCTGATCAGGATGTCATCTTCACCAAGAAAACCATAAAACACACTTCTTCATTCAAAAATACAAAAACACTTAATAAATTCAATGAGTTAGTGAGCCTAAGCCCTAATCCCTGGATTCAAGTTTTGGGGATCTTCTCCTTACTTGAGTGTGTTTTTTCTATTATTCCATCTTGGAATGTAGTGACAAGTACACATTCCATGGAAAAGAGCTTGAGTTCACTTCCTTGTGACACACTCCTAAAAGCTTCAAAAAACACAAACAAACAATAAGCGTCTCTCCTTCGGGACTTCTTTTCTCATATCCTTCGCTCCGTCCGCGAACTTGCTCCTACTTGTCACTTTGCAAGACGGTTACGCACTCGTCGTCCGAGCCTGCAACACTTGAGCATTGACATAGGCAATTCAAGCCTTAAGACACAAGCAATCTTTTCCACCCCTAGTTAGGGGAACTACGTCGACTCTGATCCTCATTGTCCAGATGAGGTACGTAGGCAGCGGGGTAGGGCCCGTTTGAGCAAAATCTTTTATTTTCCATACATTTTTCCTTTTCCTTTCTTTTTCAGTTCCCTCTTCGTTTCTTTTATCCAGTTCAGTTCCTTTTCTTTTGCAGCAGCTTTCATTTCTTCACCCTTTGAAACATTTTCTTTGCAAGCGTGGATCCCGTCGGGTACGGCGGACGATCTGGGTGCTAATACCTTCCCAGGTCGTAACCGACTCCCGAACTCAGTCTCTTTGGTTCGCAGGACCCTTTTCCTTCCTCTTCTTTCTTCTGGTTTGTGTAGCATTACCATTCTCGTTCCTTCGGGATAAAAATGCCTGGCTGGCGACTCTACCTCTTTCTGCGCCACTTTCGTGTTTGTACCAGGATGGAAATCCGGGGAGCGACTGCGGGAATTCTTTTCTCATCTCACTCACTCTCAACACGAACTTGCGACGACTTGTCTCATTTGCAAGACGGTAACACACTTGTTCAAGGTGAGCCTGCAACACCTGAGCATATGCATAAGCAGTTCAAGCATAAAAAACACAAATAAATAGTTCTCGCCTTTGTTAGGCGAACTACGTCTACTCTGATCCTTTTCCTGATGAGGTACGTAGGCAGCGGGGTAGGGCACGTTCAAGCACATTCTTTATTTTCCCTACATTTTCCCCCTTTTCTTTTCGATCTCTTTTCCAGCTCCCTTTCTCATTCCAGTTCCATTAGTGGTTTTTATTTAGCAGCAACTTTTCCTCACCCTTTGAAACAGACTAACAATCATGGATCCCGTCAGGTACGGTGGACGATTTGGGGTGCTAATACCTTCCCAGGTCGTAACTGAGTCCCGAACCCAAATCTTTGGTTCGTAGGACATTGTCCTTTCCTTTTATCTTCGGTTTGTGAAGCATTACCTTTCTCATTCATTCGGGATAAAAATGCTTGGTTGGCGACTCTACCATTTTCCGTGCCACTTTCGCGTTTGTACTAGGATGAAAATCTCGGGAGCGACAGTTGGCGACTCTACTGGGGATCGAACCAAGAATCTCTGGTTTCCCCTTTGAAAGTCAATCCTAGCGCTTGTCTGTTTTTGTTTCTTCGGGTGATTATCTGTTTTCTGTTGTGTGCTTTAGTTTATCTTTACTCTTTTCATTTACAATTTTACTTTACAGCTTTACTTTACATAATTTATTTACCGCTCTCAGTATTTATTTTCCATGCATCATATGTACTGGACTATATGGTTTGGCTTTTTTCTGTGGGATGGGGTTACTGTGAGATAAGCCAACTACCCGGCTTGAGTGCACCATAGGATTAGCGTGGACATACATCGTACTCCTATGGTATCTCACCATGATGAGTGGCGATGTGTTCCACACCCAGACTGCGATCGTCTTGAACTATTATGTGTAGGGATTACTCCACTTCAGGGTACGCCCTTGATAGTTAGGTGCATCTGGTGACTGATCATTGAAGACCTTAGTGGAAACAATCCTCTCCAGTGATGGCAGTGGCAAACCATATTTATTGGTAAACCCACTCGTATCTGAGGGCCCACATGGAACTCGCATAGGATGGCTTGGTTCTCTCATAGGAATCCAGTTAAAGTAAAATGTTCGTATGACGATAGTACTATCTCCCAAGGGCTTAATGTACTATTGTTTCTCGATTCAGTGCTTGAAGCTGGGGACTTATGAGGGATGCTTGTTTCCTTGGACTCAGTTGAGACCTCCCTGAGTAGTACATAATACCAAACCGATTCCATGATTTGGTCATGAGCCATTTCTCAGAAATGGTGAATGTATTATTGCTATTCGGCTTTGAGAGTCTTAGATGTTGACCCTAGTAGCACACTCGTGAGATGGGAGGGGTTTACAGGTTTGCAGGAACCCTAAAACTTCCAACATACCCACTTTCCCAGTATTGTTCAATATTGTGATCTGGTTCTTTGGTTCTGAGAATCGGGATTTATGCGCAGAGAATTGATGTTGTGATTTCTATTGTGACCTTGCACAGACACTTGGTTATTTTGATCTGCACATCACAGACACGTCACTGATCACATGCCTTTCCTTGCATAAGCATCATGACATCATTAATCATTTGTGTTCTTTTTCATTCTCAGGGTTCATATTATTCCTAGTTCCCGGTCATACTCCTGCTTTAGAAATGGAAGACGTACGAAAGAAGAATGTGTATTACAAGTTTTTTGATACCAAAGTGGATTTGCTTAATTAAATGGTGTCTCTTATTACCCCCGGTCATCTTAGATACTTCACAGAGAGCTATGGTGACATTCTGGGTCTGGTAGTTAACTTGGATAGTTCCAAAAGGACTGTCATTCATACTTTGTTGCAGTACTATGATCCTAGGCTCAGATGCTTCACATTATTCCTGACTTCCAGTTAGGTCCACTGCGTGAAGAGTATGCTGAGATTTTGGGGGTGCCACTCAAAGACCAGCTCCCTTTCAATTCAGAGATGACCAGACCAACTCATCTTGATATTGCCAAAGCTCTTTATTTGAGCCCATAGGAGGTATCCGATAACCTGACTGCTACTAAAGTTGGGGTACTTGGCTTTCCTCTAGAGTTTCTAGTTAGAAGGGCTGAAGAACTTATTGTGGTTAACCGGTGGGATTCAGTTTGTGCTATCTTGGCTTTATCCATCTATAGGATCATCCTCTTTGCTGACATGGATAAATTCGTAGATATCAACGCCATTCACTTGTTTGTGCTGAAGAATATTTTGCCCACTCTCCTGGGTGATCTATACTACTCAATACATTACAAAAACGAGAAGAAGTGAGGTGTTTTAGTTAGGTGTTGTGCTCCTTTATTCTACAGATGGTTTATGAGGCGCCTACCTATTACTGAAGCTTTCACTGATCCCAAGGTGATATGGGCCCAGAAACTAAGTAGGTTGTCTGCCAAGGACATTAGGTGGTTCACATTGAAGTTAAAAGGGAAAGATCTCATCTCTAGCTGTGGGGGTTATCCCAATGTTCCACTCTTAGGAGTAGTTGGGGGCATCAATTACAACCCCATCCTCCTGAGAAGACAATTGGGATATGCACTCAAGATTGTTCCCAAAGAATCAGAGCTAGTTCATACCTTCTATTTCCTTGTGAAGGATAACCTTCCTTTGGTTCGAGAAGCTACGAGTGCTTGGAAACTTGTCAAAAGAAAGGGTATAGAACGTTTGGGCAAAAGCAACAATCAAATGTTCCCCGAATTCGAAGCTTGGATAAGAGAGAAAGCTCAAGTGTCCTTAATCCCTTTTTCTGCACTAGCTCCCTCACCTGCTATTGTGCCTCTAGAGGATTACCAGAAGTTGGAGGCTTTGGTACAACAACTTAGAGCTGAAAATCAAGAGGCTGACAATTCTTGCCAGAAGCTGATGCTTCAGAACAAAAAGCTAGAAGAGAGAGCTCATCAAGATGAAGAGATAGTCAGGTTCAAGCAGCAGGACTTCGAAGAACGAGAGTTATACTTCAAGAAGAGAATGTTGGTTGAAACCCACAAGACGAGTTAGTGTCAGAAGGATAAGAAAGCCTTGGACGAGGCCAACGAAGTTGTGACCCTCTGGAAAGAGAAGTGGGAGGACTATCTGAGAAAGCATAAATAGATAGAGGTTGGGTATAAGCTGAAGATCAAAAGCCTTCAAGAGACTCTGGATGAGCAGGGAGAGCTGCTCCAGAAAGCCCATAAGCAGCAAAGAGATTACCTTCAGAAGATGGAAAAGAGTCAACAAGCAGCTGAAAACATCTAGAAAGAGGTAGAAGAGCTGAAGCTTCGGGCCGAAGTTAAGAAAGTCAAGACTGAGTCGAGCCTTAGCAAAGGAAGTGAAGAGGTGTTCCTACAACAGATCAATGAACTACATGCTTCTTTCGATCTAAGAGATATTCTTATTCAGAAGCTCATCCAGGAGCCGAATCATCCAGACATAGCCTAGATGTTCCAATCCGTCAAGCGTCTAAGTTGGAGGCTGCAAGACATGAAGTTTCCTAGGGTTTAATCCCATACACTTGTACCTGGATTAACCACAACTTGTTGTGGAATTCCTCTTTACTTTACTTTGCTATTCTCTTGATGTATGAATTGGCACCCTTCGGGGACGTTGTTATCTTCAGATCTCAGTCCATAATATATTTGATTTGGTTTGAATCTCTGGTTGTTATCTCTTGCACTGACACGGGGTACTAAGCACCAATTCTCCATGATTATCATCTTATTTGAACGTCATGCAGAGTCTTCTTCCCTAAAATCTGAAAGGGCTATCTAAATTCTCGAATACCGGAACGGGAATGTAAAAAACCTTAAGAATGAAAAGAACACAGCATTACATGCATTCATGTCATTTGCATTTTTATTTTGTAGGTTATCCAGGTTTCTTAATTTATCTGCATTTTCAGGAAAGATTGCGAGAGCCACAAAGACTCATCTTCTCAGGCACGATATCCCTTCACACCAGTACGCTACTCACCGTAATCAAAGGCACGTCATGGATACAATACAAACCGATCTGAAAAAACATTGCACCAGGATGTGGGAGTTCATGACAATGATGCAGGGTATAGCTCAGGGGCAGTAAGAGATGAGGGCTGCTATGCAAAGGCTTAAACCCCCACAAACGGATCCTCCGGTGGTCACCTTGGATGCTCAGGGAAATCTGATCAAAAATAATAGAGGAGATGAACCTCCAACTCCAGAGGGTGGTGGCCCAATTCCTGTCCATGTGGAAGACTGTCAGGAATATCAGTTCACCCTGGTCAATGAAGATATGGGATTTGGTACTGGGACTAATAATCAAGACTTCCAAATGTTGGCTGAGAAAGTGAGGGCTCTGGAATGCAGAGATACTCTCGGCATCGACGTTTTTGATATAGGCCTGGTTCCAGGGGTAGTCATCCCTCCAAAGTTCAGACCTCCAGGTTTCGACAAGTACAATGACAATTCTTACCCTAAGACCCACTTTCAAGCCTTTTATTTCAAGATCGCTGCACATACCAAAGATGAAAAGATTTGGATGTACTATTTCCAGGACAACCTGTCTAGGGACTCACTGGAGTGGTACATGAAACTAGAGAAGAACTTCGTTCGTAATTGGAAGGAGCTTGGGGAGGCTTTCCTCAAGCATTACCAATACAACATCGATATGGCTCCCAGGTGGACTCAATTGCAAAGCCTGTCACAAAAGAACTCGGAAAGCTTCAAAGACTATGCGTAGAGGTGGCGCAAGGTCGTAGCCAGAGTTCAACCACCGTTGTTGGAAAGTGAAATGGTTGACCTCTTCATGGATACCCTCCCGAGGCACTTCATGTAAAGACTGGCAGGTTTTTCCTCTATTGGTTTTTCTGATATCATCTTAACGGGCGAGAGAATTGAGAGTTGGATGAAACAAGGAAAGATTCAAAGCAGCAGAGCGTCAACCTCTGGGGTCAAAAAGCCTTTTGTGATGCAAAGGGAAGGAGAAGTCGGGGATGTATACGCTCAAAAGAAGAGGGGGAATCGGAACGCTTATCATCAGGCAGCTCCTGTCACTATTTCTGCTCCTGCTAATCAGCAACAGGTTCAACAAAACTACCAACAATAGAGGGCTCCCCGTCAATACTATCCTCCCAGACCAAAGGATAGACATTTCGAGAAGCCTCCGATGTCGTACTCCCAGTTATTACCAAACCTTCTTCAACTTCAAATGAACCAGTTGAGAACCCTACAACCTCCAATGTCAGGTCAGCTCCCAATAGGTTATGATTTTAATGCCCTTTGCGAGTTCCATTCTGGAGCTCCTGGCCA
This sequence comes from Lathyrus aphaca, assembly GCA_963966055.1. Taxonomy (NCBI): domain Eukaryota; kingdom Viridiplantae; phylum Streptophyta; class Magnoliopsida; order Fabales; family Fabaceae; genus Lathyrus; species Lathyrus aphaca. Next base: position 740,404,902 of record OZ014519.1, on the reverse strand, counting down.
TAACACGGAGAATTTTCAAGCTCTCAAGCATGTCATTCAGGACTTGATAGACTCCAAGGCGATTAATTTTGCTCCAACCCCAAATGTGCTACAGAAACCTATGCCTGGTCATGGAAGGACCGTAGAAGCTGTTGGTAGTGGTGAATGTTTGAACCTGATATATGATGTTAATTCCCTGAAGACTTCATTGTTGACTGTAAAGGATTTCCTGGCTAAGAAGAACGTATTTCCAGGTTGTGAAAAGGGTTGTTCAGACTGTGTTAATTTTGTCGATGGTTGCGATCAGTTGAGATCAAAAATACAGAGAATGATGGATGAAGGAAGTATACAGTTTGACAATATTGTGAAAGAGGACGAAGTATCAACTATTACGATTTACTATAATCCAGCACAAGTTCCAACAAAGGTGGCACCGGTAACCATTACTACTTATGGACCAGTTCCGTACCAGAGTGATAAAGCTATCTCATGGAACTATGAGGGAGAAGTTTACTACAATGGACATAAGTAGAACATAGCCACATCGAGTTCATCTCCACACCAAGTTGAGAATGTTGGGGTCGGAGGATTCACTAGGAGTGGTAGACTGTTTGCACCAGAAACATTGAGGAACAATGTGTTAACACCAAAAGACAATACATAGGCTCAAGCCAGGGCCAGGGGCAAACATCCCATGACCACTAATGCTCCAGCATCTACTCTAGAGCCTGATATCACCTTTAACAAGGAGGCAGAAGAATTTCTGAGAATAATCAAGAAAAGTGATTACAAAATTGTCGACCACTTACAACAAACTCCCTATAAGATTTCAATCTTATCCCTATTGATATGTTCAGACTCACACCGGAAGGCTCTATTGAAGATCTTGAACAATACGTATGTACCACAAGACATATCCGTAAATCAGCTAGAGACGGTGGTGTCAAGTGTGAATGCTAGCCATGGGCTGGGATTTACAGATATGGACCTGACAACTAAGGGACGCAGCCATAATCGCGCTCTACACATTTCTATGGAATGTAAAGGAGATGTGCTCTCTCATGTGATTATGGACACGGGGTCATCCTTGAATGTACTTCCTAAGAAAGCATTGATTAAGATGGATTATTATGGAGTTGTGCTTAGGCCAAGTGATTTGGTCGTCCGAGCATTCGACGGTTCGAAAAGGTCAGTATTTAGAGAGGTGGAACTGCCGATCAAGGTGGGACCACAAATTTTCAATACAACTTTTTACTTCATGGATATTCAACCAGTGTATAGCTGTTTGCTGGGACGGCCCTTGATACACTAGCAGGGGCAGTGTCTTCTACCCTTCACCAAAAGCTTAAGTTTGTCTGGGAGGGGCAGATTGTGACAGTGTATGAGGAAGAAGATATCTTCATCAGCCACTTGGCCTCGTTCAAGTACATAGAGATGGATGGAGAGATTGTTGAAACTCCTTGACAAACCTTCGAGCCCATCAGGACTGGAAGTACATTATCATCAGCTGCCTTATCAGAGGATACAAAGAAAGGAGCATCTATAACGTCCAACAAGCAAGCCCTAGAGGTCATGGAATCAGGTGCAAATGAGGGCTATGGCAAGATGATTGAAGTCCCAAAGAAGAAGGATATGTTCAGGGTTGGCTACCAACCTAGTAAGTCAACATTAGTGAAAAGTGCTAGAGGTCAGAAAGGCCCAGTTACCTTCACCAGTGCGGGATGGTTTGACCACGGTAACGTTTGTGCAGTGCAGGAAGAAACGGTTGATAGTGATTGCGAACTGGAGGAGTGGATAAGGCCATGTGTCCCAGGGATGCAACTTATCAATTGGTCGGCTGAAGCGCTCATCTCTGTCACTCAACCATAAGAGTAATAGTTTTATGTTTCTATTCTCTTGTATGCAAGCTTTATGCCTTGCTCGGGGCATAACAACTCATTGTAAGGGTTTACTGTTCATGATACAATATCATAATCATTAATAAAGTGGACGTTTTTGCATTCACTCATGTGTTCCTTGTCTTTCATTTTTCGTTTTAAAAATAAATGGCAATGTTTTTCCATGTCTCCCACTCTTTCTAAAATCTAGCATGAATCATCATTCATGCAAATGTACCCCATCGGGTCTCATCAGTGACGACCTTGCTATGGCTCAGTATGACTTTGATAATCTGATTTACCTAGCCGACGAGGAAGGAGAAGAAGATTGTGAACTACCTGAAGAACTAGCCAGATTGCTCAAGTGAGAGGAGAAGATGATTCAGCCACACGAGGAAGCCATCGAGGTAATAAACCTGGGTATTGAGGAAGACAGAAAAGAGGTCAAGATTGGGGTTGCGTTGGAAGAACCTGTCAAGAGCCGCTTGATCTCCATGCTTCGAGAATATGTCGATGTCTTCGCCTGGTCTTACCAGGACATGCCAGGGTTGGATATCGATATTTTAGTGCACAACTACCTCTCAGGGAAGATTTCCCGCCGGTAAAACAGAAACTGAGAAGAACTCGATCTGACATGGCTATTAAAATTAAGGAAGAGGTTTAAAAGCAGTTTGACGCTAGATTCCTGGCCGTGACAAGTTATCCTCCATGGGTTGCGAACATTGTGCCTGTAACACCCTTCTAAATACCCCAAATGATTATAATTAAAATAACAATATATTCATCAGAGTAATTATGCCCCGAAGGGTGTCACACAATCATTTCACAACAATTATCAAAACATCCTGTCATGCTCATTTATTTAATCAAAATAAGGTTCTTTTGCATAATTCGCAGCGGAATAAAATTCAACATCAATGTAAAACATGTAACACACTACATGTAAATCATTCAACAATCAATCTCAAATTAATTAAAACATCCCCTCCCGATGTTACATCTATCAGAGCATGACCCATAAGAAACTACCCTAGACTCCAAGCATTAGCTTCCACTCAACTCATTTCTTGTTACCTGAAAAATAGGTGTAAGGGTGAGTTCCTCAATCAATATAATAAGCATTATAAAACAACATGTAATGACAAGTAATTAACACATTAATTCACCCAATTTAGGCTATGCCTTCAGCAACATCAATATCCGTTCAAAACATCATCCTCAACAGTAGATTATCAACCATATTCAACATCAACTACGCAACACACAACACACATATAATACTGGAATACATCCATTCATATTATATGCCATACATTCATTATGCAATGAGACTCTATGCATGCGGTACCGACTATGTTGTGAACATATAGTTCAACCTCACCGTCCAAATCCAGGCACGGCTACCAAGCCCACTAGTCCCACTCATTTGAGACATAGTGACTCACTCACTAATTCCTCACCATGGAAATTAGCTACCACCCCAAATGGGCCATGCTATGCAAGCTACTCACCTAGCATGCAACAATCAACAACAATCAAAATGATTTACTCACTAATTCCTCACCATGGGAATTAGCTACCACCCGAAGGCCACAATATGCATGCTAATCACCTAGCAATGCAACATCAACAAAATCAAGAATAGACACATGCTCACACTCTAAGCCATAATACAGTCTATTCACAAATATATACATTCACATCATCATGTATACCATCACACATTATCAACATAACTAATCACAAAAGCATATCCTATCATGCCACATAATCAAACACAGTATTAGCACACTCTACTAATACCTTTACCACTCAAAACAACGGGAAATGATCCCTATCACATCATATCTCAGCTAAGTCGCATCACTCAGCCTAAACAACCAAAACTGCACAACAGTAGCACAGAAAAATCACAATTCTGCCCATACGCGTATTGCCCATGTCCATACGCGTATTGCCCAAACCTGACCAAGTCCATACGCGTAATGCCCACTCTCATACGCGTATTGCGCATTGCCTCGCTCACTCATACGCGTATTACCTAATCCATACGCGTATGCTACGCGTAACAATCTCCCATTACGCGTACCAACAGAGACCAATTTACGTTCAAAATATCATCTTTTCCACCCATACGCGTAAGGCCTCCTCCATACGCGTACCAGCCAGCTCATACGCGTATTGCCTAGTGCCATACGCGTATGACCAGAAACCAGAACTCTCAGATCTGCTATGGCTTCCTCTGCTACGAAACCTATCCGATCCAACCTTCCACAGTCCAATTTACACAAAATAATCGTCCATATCATCTACACGAATCATATCCTATTCATCTTCTCCAATCCTAACATTATCCCTTCTAATTCCTACGAATTCTTTTCAATTATCATTCAATTTCATTCATCCAATATTTCACAAACTCATCATGCATCAATCAAGTTAGAGGTACAACCAATGGTTATCACTACCCATTACATATTATCATATAATACCCTTAAATCGATGATAACCCCCCTTACCTGAGTTAATCCGGCAGCCTCCGAGCTCTAAGCTTTTCCTTCCTTCAACCTTCGTACTCTGGCTTTTTGCCCTTTCTGCCTCTTTTCCCTTTTTCACGTGAAATAACCTTTTTACCAAAAAAATGGGATTTTTCTCATTTCCAACTTATATATTATTCCAATAAATAATTATCCCAATAATTATTATTCCAAAATAATAATAATAATAATAATAATTCAATTATTTAATTAAATCAATAAATATATTATTAACTTAATTTAAATAATTATTATATTATTATCGGGGTGTTACAACTCTCCCCCACTAAAAGAGTTTTCGTCCTCGAAAACATACCTCAATCGAACAACTCCGGATAAGACTCCTTCATCTGGCTCTCCAGTTCCCAAGTCACATTGCCACCTGCTGGTCCTCCCCAAGCTACCTTCACCAAGGCAATCTCTTTACCCCGCAACTGCTTAAACTCCCGATCCTCGATCCTCATAGGTGATGTTTCAACAGTCAGGTTATCTCTCACCTGTACATCATCTACTTGGACAACATGCGACGGATCATGAATGTATCTCCTCAACTGAGACACATGAAAAACATCATGCAAATTCGCAAGCGACGGCGGTAAAGCGATACGATAGGCTACCTCTCCTATCCTCTCCAAAATCTGATAAGGACCAATAAATCGAGGTGTCAACTTCTTCGACTTCAAGGCTCGACCAACACCAGTTATCGGAGTAACACGAAGAAACACATGATCTCCCTCTTGGAACTCAAGTGACTTCCTCCTCTTGTCATGATAACTCTTTTGACGACTTTGAGCAATTCTCATCTTATCCTGAATCATCTTAATCTTTCCCGTAGTTTGTTGAACAATCTCCGGTCCAACCACAGCACTCTCACCGGACTCATACCAACATAAAGGTGTCCGACATCTCCTACCATACAAAGCTTCAAACGGTGCCATACTAATGCTCGAATGAAAACTATTGTTGTAGGTAAACTCAATCAAAGGTAAATAACAATCCCAAGCACCTCCATTTTCCAAAACACAAGCCCTCAAAAGATCCTCTAGTGACTGAATCGTCCTCTCAGTCTGACCATCAGTCTGCGGATGATATGCAGAACTCAATCTCAGCTTAGTTCCCAAAGCCTTCTGCAAACCTTCCCAAAACTTCGATGTAAATCTAGGATCTCTGTCCGAAACAATACTAGACGGAATACCATGCAAACTTACAATCTTCTCAATATACAACTCAGCTAGCCTCTCTAACGGATAATCCATTCTGATCGGAATGAAATGAGCCGACTTCGTCAATCTATCCACAATCACCCAAATAGCCTCAAAATTCTTACTTGTTCTCGGCAACCCAGAAACAAAATCCATACTGACACTGTCCCACTTCCACTCTGGAATGGCCAACGGTTGCATTAGCCCAGACGGCTTCTGATGCTCAATCTTCGACTTCTGACAAGTCAAACAAGAATACACAAAACTTGCAATTTCTCTTTTCATCCCCGGCCACCAAAATAACCCTTTCAAATCATGGTACATCTTCGTAGCTCCAGGATGAATACTCAAGCCACTACGATGTCCTTCCTCAAGGATACTCTTCTTAAGTTCTGTAACATCCGGAATACACACTCGACTACCAAATTTCAAAATACCATTCTCATCAACTCTGAATTCACCACCTTGACCTTGATTCACTAAAGTCAACTTATCAACCAAAAGTGCATCGGATTTCTGACCCTCTCTGATCTCGTCCAGAATACCACTCGTTAACTTCAACATTCCCAGTTTAACACTATTGTGAGTACTCTCACACACCAAACTCAAGTCTCTAAACTGCTCAATTAAGTCCAATTCCTTAACCATTAACATAGACATATGTAATGATTTCCGACTCAATGCATCAGCTACTACATTTGCTTTACCCGGATGGTAATTCAAACCAAAATCATAATCCTTCAGAAATTCTAACCATCTCCTCTGTCTCATATTCAGCTCTTTCTGATCAAACAAATACTTTAAACTCTTATGGTCACTGAAAACTTCAAATCTTGAACCGTACAAATAATGCCTCCATAACTTCAGAACAAACACCACAGCTGCCAGCTCTAAATCATGTGTCGGATAATTCCTCTCGTGAACCCTTAGCTGTCTCGAAGCATAAGCTATAACCTGCTTATTCTGCATCAACACACCACCTAAACCCAACAATGAAGCATCACAATAAACCTCAAATAGTTCCGACGAACTCGGTAATATCAGGATAGGAGCAGTAGTTAACCTTCTCTTTAACTCTTGGAAACCTTCTTCACATTTTGAGTCCCAAACAAACGCTTGCCCCTTTCTAGTCAACATTGTCAACGGTAACGCCAACTTAGAAAATCCCTCAATGAACTTCCTATAATACCCAGCCAAACCAAGGAAACTTCGAATCTCAGTAACAGACTTAGGAGTTTCCCACTTAGACACCGCTTCTATCTTAGAAGGATCAACAGCAACACCACCTCTGGAAATCACATGACCAAGAAAACTAACTTCTTCTAACCAAAATTCACACTTAGACAGTTTAGCAAATAACTTCTTTTCTCGCAGAACTCCTAAAACCACTCTCAAATGTTCAGCATGCTCTTCTTCAGATTTCGAATACACCAAAATGTCATCAATAAACACCACAACAAACTGATCTAGGTACGGATGGAAAATCCTATTCATATACTCCATAAATACTCCAGGTGCATTAGTCACACCAAAAGGCATTACAGAATACTCATAATGTCCATACCTTGTTCTGAAGGCAGTCTTCTGAATATCCTCAGTTTTCACACGTATCTGATGATATCCCGATCTCAAATCTATTTTGCTGAACACTCCCGCACCAACCAACTGATCCATTAAATCATCAATCCTCGGCAAAGGATACCGATTCTTGATCGTCACTTTATTCAGTTGCCTGTAATCTACACACAACCTCATAGTACCTTCTTTTTTCTTAACCAACAACACTGGTGCACCCCACGGTGACACACTCGGACGAATAAATTTCTTATCTAACAGATCTTCCAGCTGACTCTTCAATTCAGCTAGTTCAACAGCAGACATACGATAAGGAGCCATCGATATCGGTCTGGTACCAGGTACCAAGTCAATCGAGAACTCAACTTCACGCTCTGGCGGCAATTCATTCACCTCTTCCGGAAACACATCAGGAAAATCACACACTACAGCTAGATCGCCAATCACCAGTTTATCTTTAGCCTCCAAGGTCGCTAACAGCATAAATAACTCTGCCCCATCTGCCACTTCCTCACTTACTTGTCTTGCTGATAGAAACAAACTCTTTCCTTCCTCATCCTCAGGAAATATCACAGTCTTATCAAAACAATTAATATAAACTCGGTTAAACACCAACCAGTTCATACCCAGAATAACATCAATCTGCACTAATGGAAGACACACAAGGTCTATCCCAAAGTCTCTACCAAAAATACTCAAAGGACATCTCAAACAAACCGAAGTAGTAGTCACCGAACCCTTCGCAGGAGTATCAATCACCATACTACCCCGCATCTCAGATATCTCTAACTTAAGTTTCACAGCACAATCCAAGGATATAAAAGAATGAGTCGCACCTGTGTCAATAATAGCTACAAGAGGAAAGCCATTAATATAACACGTACCTCGGATCAAACGATCATCTGCAGAAGTCTCAGAACCCGATAGAGCAAAAACCTTGCCTCCCGACTGATTCTCTTTCTTCGGCTTAGGACACTGTGGGCTGATATGACCCACTTCTCCACAGTTGAAGCAAGTCACAGTCTTCAACCGGCAATCTGCAGCCAAATGACCACCTTTCCCACATTTGAAACACTTCTTCTCACTACTGGTACACTCATGGATACGATGTCCAGCCTGACCACATCTGTAACACTTAACAGGAGCACTAGAGTCTCCCCCACTAGGCCTCTTCATCCCACTCTGCCTCTGAAAACCCTTGCCAGCTGCATACGGTTTTCCACGATCAATCTGATTCTTACCTTTCCTATCAACCCTCTGCTGATAGCTCTCAGCTCTGGCCTTGGAATCCTGTTCGAAAATCCTGCAACAGTCAACCAAATCAGAAAACACTCTAATCCTTTGATATCCAATAGCCTGCTTGATCTCGGGACGCAACCCGTTCTCAAACTTCACACACTTTGAAAATTCCCCAGCAGCCTCAGCATAGGGAGTATAATACTTCGACAGTTCTGTGAACTTAGCAGCATACTCCGTAACAGACCTGTTACCCTGCTTCAATTCCAAGAACTCTATCTCCTTCTTTCCTCTGACATCCTCGGGAAAATACTTCCTCAGAAATCTCTCTCTGAACATAGCCCAAGTAATCTCAGCATTTCCGGCAGTTTCCAACTCAGTGCGGGTAGCAACCCACCAATCATCAGCTTCTTCTGACAGCATATGTGTACCGAACCTGACCTTCTGGTTATCAGCACACTCAGTTACTCTGAAGATCCTCTCTATCTCCTTCAACCACTTCTGAGCACCATCTGGATCGTATGCTCCTTTGAACATTGGAGGATTGTTCTTCTGGAACTCACTCAACTGACGAGCAGCTCCCATTCCCATAACATTCGGATTTCCTCCAAGTACTCCAGCTAGCATACCCAGAGCCTCAGCAATCGCAGCATCATCTCTACCTCTTCCAGCCATCTCTATTCTGAAACCCAACAACTAAAACAATAAGTACTGATAGGGTTACACAACACCTATCCCGTACGGGAAAACAGAATAATTACGACTCGACACGACCGACTATGCTCTGATACCACTAATGTAACACCCTTCTAAATACCCCAAATGATTATAATTAAAATAACAATATATTCATCAGAGTAATTATGCCCCGAAGGGTGTCACACAATCATTTCACAACAATTATCAAAACATCCTGTCATGCTCATTTATTTAATCAAAATAAGGTTCTTTTGCATAATTCGCAGCGGAATAAAATTCAACATCAATGTAAAACATGTAACACACTACATGTAAATCATTCAACAATCAATCTCAAATTAATTAAAACATCCCCTCCCGATGTTACATCTATCAGAGCATGACCCATAAGAAACTACCCTAGACTCCAAGCATTAGCTTCCACTCAACTCATTTCTTGTTACCTGAAAAATAGGTGTAAGGGTGAGTTCCTCAATCAATATAATAAGCATTATAAAACAACATGTAATGACAAGTAATTAACACATTAATTCACCCAATTTAGGCTATGCCTTCAGCAACATCAATATCCGTTCAAAACATCATCCTCAACAGTAGATTATCAACCATATTCAACATCAACTACGCAACACACAACACACATATAATACTGGAATACATCCATTCATATTATATGCCATACATTCATTATGCAATGAGACTCTATGCATGCGGTACCGACTATGTTGTGAACATATAGTTCAACCTCACCGTCCAAATCCAGGCACGGCTACCAAGCCCACTAGTCCCACTCATTTGAGACATAGTGACTCACTCACTAATTCCTCACCATGGAAATTAGCTACCACCCCAAATGGGCCATGCTATGCAAGCTACTCACCTAGCATGCAACAATCAACAACAATCAAAATGATTTACTCACTAATTCCTCACCATGGGAATTAGCTACCACCCGAAGGCCACAATATGCATGCTAATCACCTAGCAATGCAACATCAACAAAATCAAGAATAGACACATGCTCACACTCTAAGCCATAATACAGTCTATTCACAAATATATACATTCACATCATCATGTATACCATCACACATTATCAACATAACTAATCACAAAAGCATATCCTATCATGCCACATAATCAAACACAGTATTAGCACACTCTACTAATACCTTTACCACTCAAAACAACGGGAAATGATCCCTATCACATCATATCTCAGCTAAGTCGCATCACTCAGCCTAAACAACCAAAACTGCACAACAGTAGCACAGAAAAATCACAATTCTGCCCATACGCGTATTGCCCATGTCCATACGCGTATTGCCCAAACCTGACCAAGTCCATACGCGTAATGCCCACTCTCATACGCGTATTGCGCATTGCCTCGCTCACTCATACGCGTATTACCTAATCCATACGCGTATGCTACGCGTAACAATCTCCCATTACGCGTACCAACAGAGACCAATTTACGTTCAAAATATCATCTTTTCCACCCATACGCGTAAGGCCTCCTCCATACGCGTACCAGCCAGCTCATACGCGTATTGCCTAGTGCCATACGCGTATGACCAGAAACCAGAACTCTCAGATCTGCTATGGCTTCCTCTGCTACGAAACCTATCCGATCCAACCTTCCACAGTCCAATTTACACAAAATAATCGTCCATATCATCTACACGAATCATATCCTATTCATCTTCTCCAATCCTAACATTATCCCTTCTAATTCCTACGAATTCTTTTCAATTATCATTCAATTTCATTCATCCAATATTTCACAAACTCATCATGCATCAATCAAGTTAGAGGTACAACCAATGGTTATCACTACCCATTACATATTATCATATAATACCCTTAAATCGATGATAACCCCCCTTACCTGAGTTAATCCGGCAGCCTCCGAGCTCTAAGCTTTTCCTTCCTTCAACCTTCGTACTCTGGCTTTTTGCCCTTTCTGCCTCTTTTCCCTTTTTCACGTGAAATAACCTTTTTACCAAAAAAATGGGATTTTTCTCATTTCCAACTTATATATTATTCCAATAAATAATTATCCCAATAATTATTATTCCAAAATAATAATAATAATAATAATAATTCAATTATTTAATTAAATCAATAAATATATTATTAACTTAATTTAAATAATTATTATATTATTATCGGGGTGTTACAACTCTCCCCCACTAAAAGAGTTTTCGTCCTCGAAAACATACCTCAATCGAACAACTCCGGATAAGACTCCTTCATCTGGCTCTCCAGTTCCCAAGTCACATTGCCACCTGCTGGTCCTCCCCAAGCTACCTTCACCAAGGCAATCTCTTTACCCCGCAACTGCTTAAACTCCCGATCCTCGATCCTCATAGGTGATGTTTCAACAGTCAGGTTATCTCTCACCTGTACATCATCTACTTGGACAACATGCGACGGATCATGAATGTATCTCCTCAACTGAGACACATGAAAAACATCATGCAAATTCGCAAGCGACGGCGGTAAAGCGATACGATAGGCTACCTCTCCTATCCTCTCCAAAATCTGATAAGGACCAATAAATCGAGGTGTCAACTTCTTCGACTTCAAGGCTCGACCAACACCAGTTATCGGAGTAACACGAAGAAACACATGATCTCCCTCTTGGAACTCAAGTGACTTCCTCCTCTTGTCATGATAACTCTTTTGACGACTTTGAGCAATTCTCATCTTATCCTGAATCATCTTAATCTTTCCCGTAGTTTGTTGAACAATCTCCGGTCCAACCACAGCACTCTCACCGGACTCATACCAACATAAAGGTGTCCGACATCTCCTACCATACAAAGCTTCAAACGGTGCCATACTAATGCTCGAATGAAAACTATTGTTGTAGGTAAACTCAATCAAAGGTAAATAACAATCCCAAGCACCTCCATTTTCCAAAACACAAGCCCTCAAAAGATCCTCTAGTGACTGAATCGTCCTCTCAGTCTGACCATCAGTCTGCGGATGATATGCAGAACTCAATCTCAGCTTAGTTCCCAAAGCCTTCTGCAAACCTTCCCAAAACTTCGATGTAAATCTAGGATCTCTGTCCGAAACAATACTAGACGGAATACCATGCAAACTTACAATCTTCTCAATATACAACTCAGCTAGCCTCTCTAACGGATAATCCATTCTGATCGGAATGAAATGAGCCGACTTCGTCAATCTATCCACAATCACCCAAATAGCCTCAAAATTCTTACTTGTTCTCGGCAACCCAGAAACAAAATCCATACTGACACTGTCCCACTTCCACTCTGGAATGGCCAACGGTTGCATTAGCCCAGACGGCTTCTGATGCTCAATCTTCGACTTCTGACAAGTCAAACAAGAATACACAAAACTTGCAATTTCTCTTTTCATCCCCGGCCACCAAAATAACCCTTTCAAATCATGGTACATCTTCGTAGCTCCAGGATGAATACTCAAGCCACTACGATGTCCTTCCTCAAGGATACTCTTCTTAAGTTCTGTAACATCCGGAATACACACTCGACTACCAAATTTCAAAATACCATTCTCATCAACTCTGAATTCACCACCTTGACCTTGATTCACTAAAGTCAACTTATCAACCAAAAGTGCATCGGATTTCTGACCCTCTCTGATCTCGTCCAGAATACCACTCGTTAACTTCAACATTCCCAGTTTAACACTATTGTGAGTACTCTCACACACCAAACTCAAGTCTCTAAACTGCTCAATTAAGTCCAATTCCTTAACCATTAACATAGACATATGTAATGATTTCCGACTCAATGCATCAGCTACTACATTTGCTTTACCCGGATGGTAATTCAAACCAAAATCATAATCCTTCAGAAATTCTAACCATCTCCTCTGTCTCATATTCAGCTCTTTCTGATCAAACAAATACTTTAAACTCTTATGGTCACTGAAAACTTCAAATCTTGAACCGTACAAATAATGCCTCCATAACTTCAGAACAAACACCACAGCTGCCAGCTCTAAATCATGTGTCGGATAATTCCTCTCGTGAACCCTTAGCTGTCTCGAAGCATAAGCTATAACCTGCTTATTCTGCATCAACACACCACCTAAACCCAACAATGAAGCATCACAATAAACCTCAAATAGTTCCGACGAACTCGGTAATATCAGGATAGGAGCAGTAGTTAACCTTCTCTTTAACTCTTGGAAACCTTCTTCACATTTTGAGTCCCAAACAAACGCTTGCCCCTTTCTAGTCAACATTGTCAACGGTAACGCCAACTTAGAAAATCCCTCAATGAACTTCCTATAATACCCAGCCAAACCAAGGAAACTTCGAATCTCAGTAACAGACTTAGGAGTTTCCCACTTAGACACCGCTTCTATCTTAGAAGGATCAACAGCAACACCACCTCTGGAAATCACATGACCAAGAAAACTAACTTCTTCTAACCAAAATTCACACTTAGACAGTTTAGCAAATAACTTCTTTTCTCGCAGAACTCCTAAAACCACTCTCAAATGTTCAGCATGCTCTTCTTCAGATTTCGAATACACCAAAATGTCATCAATAAACACCACAACAAACTGATCTAGGTACGGATGGAAAATCCTATTCATATACTCCATAAATACTCCAGGTGCATTAGTCACACCAAAAGGCATTACAGAATACTCATAATGTCCATACCTTGTTCTGAAGGCAGTCTTCTGAATATCCTCAGTTTTCACACGTATCTGATGATATCCCGATCTCAAATCTATTTTGCTGAACACTCCCGCACCAACCAACTGATCCATTAAATCATCAATCCTCGGCAAAGGATACCGATTCTTGATCGTCACTTTATTCAGTTGCCTGTAATCTACACACAACCTCATAGTACCTTCTTTTTTCTTAACCAACAACACTGGTGCACCCCACGGTGACACACTCGGACGAATAAATTTCTTATCTAACAGATCTTCCAGCTGACTCTTCAATTCAGCTAGTTCAACAGCAGACATACGATAAGGAGCCATCGATATCGGTCTGGTACCAGGTACCAAGTCAATCGAGAACTCAACTTCACGCTCTGGCGGCAATTCATTCACCTCTTCCGGAAACACATCAGGAAAATCACACACTACAGCTAGATCGCCAATCACCAGTTTATCTTTAGCCTCCAAGGTCGCTAACAGCATAAATAACTCTGCCCCATCTGCCACTTCCTCACTTACTTGTCTTGCTGATAGAAACAAACTCTTTCCTTCCTCATCCTCAGGAAATATCACAGTCTTATCAAAACAATTAATATAAACTCGGTTAAACACCAACCAGTTCATACCCAGAATAACATCAATCTGCACTAATGGAAGACACACAAGGTCTATCCCAAAGTCTCTACCAAAAATACTCAAAGGACATCTCAAACAAACCGAAGTAGTAGTCACCGAACCCTTCGCAGGAGTATCAATCACCATACTACCCCGCATCTCAGATATCTCTAACTTAAGTTTCACAGCACAATCCAAGGATATAAAAGAATGAGTCGCACCTGTGTCAATAATAGCTACAAGAGGAAAGCCATTAATATAACACGTACCTCGGATCAAACGATCATCTGCAGAAGTCTCAGAACCCGATAGAGCAAAAACCTTGCCTCCCGACTGATTCTCTTTCTTCGGCTTAGGACACTGTGGGCTGATATGACCCACTTCTCCACAGTTGAAGCAAGTCACAGTCTTCAACCGGCAATCTGCAGCCAAATGACCACCTTTCCCACATTTGAAACACTTCTTCTCACTACTGGTACACTCATGGATACGATGTCCAGCCTGACCACATCTGTAACACTTAACAGGAGCACTAGAGTCTCCCCCACTAGGCCTCTTCATCCCACTCTGCCTCTGAAAACCCTTGCCAGCTGCATACGGTTTTCCACGATCAATCTGATTCTTACCTTTCCTATCAACCCTCTGCTGATAGCTCTCAGCTCTGGCCTTGGAATCCTGTTCGAAAATCCTGCAACAGTCAACCAAATCAGAAAACACTCTAATCCTTTGATATCCAATAGCCTGCTTGATCTCGGGACGCAACCCGTTCTCAAACTTCACACACTTTGAAAATTCCCCAGCAGCCTCAGCATAGGGAGTATAATACTTCGACAGTTCTGTGAACTTAGCAGCATACTCCGTAACAGACCTGTTACCCTGCTTCAATTCCAAGAACTCTATCTCCTTCTTTCCTCTGACATCCTCGGGAAAATACTTCCTCAGAAATCTCTCTCTGAACATAGCCCAAGTAATCTCAGCATTTCCGGCAGTTTCCAACTCAGTGCGGGTAGCAACCCACCAATCATCAGCTTCTTCTGACAGCATATGTGTACCGAACCTGACCTTCTGGTTATCAGCACACTCAGTTACTCTGAAGATCCTCTCTATCTCCTTCAACCACTTCTGAGCACCATCTGGATCGTATGCTCCTTTGAACATTGGAGGATTGTTCTTCTGGAACTCACTCAACTGACGAGCAGCTCCCATTCCCATAACATTCGGATTTCCTCCAAGTACTCCAGCTAGCATACCCAGAGCCTCAGCAATCGCAGCATCATCTCTACCTCTTCCAGCCATCTCTATTCTGAAACCCAACAACTAAAACAATAAGTACTGATAGGGTTACACAACACCTATCCCGTACGGGAAAACAGAATAATTACGACTCGACACGACCGACTATGCTCTGATACCACTAATGTAACACCCTTCTAAATACCCCAAATGATTATAATTAAAATAACAATATATTCATCAGAGTAATTATGCCCCGAAGGGTGTCACACAATCATTTCACAACAATTATCAAAACATCCTGTCATGCTCATTTATTTAATCAAAATAAGGTTCTTTTGCATAATTCGCAGCGGAATAAAATTCAACATCAATGTAAAACATGTAACACACTACATGTAAATCATTCAACAATCAATCTCAAATTAATTAAAACATCCCCTCCCGATGTTACATCTATCAGAGCATGACCCATAAGAAACTACCCTAGACTCCAAGCATTAGCTTCCACTCAACTCATTTCTTGTTACCTGAAAAATAGGTGTAAGGGTGAGTTCCTCAATCAATATAATAAGCATTATAAAACAACATGTAATGACAAGTAATTAACACATTAATTCACCCAATTTAGGCTATGCCTTCAGCAACATCAATATCCGTTCAAAACATCATCCTCAACAGTAGATTATCAACCATATTCAACATCAACTACGCAACACACAACACACATATAATACTGGAATACATCCATTCATATTATATGCCATACATTCATTATGCAATGAGACTCTATGCATGCGGTACCGACTATGTTGTGAACATATAGTTCAACCTCACCGTCCAAATCCAGGCACGGCTACCAAGCCCACTAGTCCCACTCATTTGAGACATAGTGACTCACTCACTAATTCCTCACCATGGAAATTAGCTACCACCCCAAATGGGCCATGCTATGCAAGCTACTCACCTAGCATGCAACAATCAACAACAATCAAAATGATTTACTCACTAATTCCTCACCATGGGAATTAGCTACCACCCGAAGGCCACAATATGCATGCTAATCACCTAGCAATGCAACATCAACAAAATCAAGAATAGACACATGCTCACACTCTAAGCCATAATACAGTCTATTCACAAATATATACATTCACATCATCATGTATACCATCACACATTATCAACATAACTAATCACAAAAGCATATCCTATCATGCCACATAATCAAACACAGTATTAGCACACTCTACTAATACCTTTACCACTCAAAACAACGGGAAATGATCCCTATCACATCATATCTCAGCTAAGTCGCATCACTCAGCCTAAACAACCAAAACTGCACAACAGTAGCACAGAAAAATCACAATTCTGCCCATACGCGTATTGCCCATGTCCATACGCGTATTGCCCAAACCTGACCAAGTCCATACGCGTAATGCCCACTCTCATACGCGTATTGCGCATTGCCTCGCTCACTCATACGCGTATTACCTAATCCATACGCGTATGCTACGCGTAACAATCTCCCATTACGCGTACCAACAGAGACCAATTTACGTTCAAAATATCATCTTTTCCACCCATACGCGTAAGGCCTCCTCCATACGCGTACCAGCCAGCTCATACGCGTATTGCCTAGTGCCATACGCGTATGACCAGAAACCAGAACTCTCAGATCTGCTATGGCTTCCTCTGCTACGAAACCTATCCGATCCAACCTTCCACAGTCCAATTTACACAAAATAATCGTCCATATCATCTACACGAATCATATCCTATTCATCTTCTCCAATCCTAACATTATCCCTTCTAATTCCTACGAATTCTTTTCAATTATCATTCAATTTCATTCATCCAATATTTCACAAACTCATCATGCATCAATCAAGTTAGAGGTACAACCAATGGTTATCACTACCCATTACATATTATCATATAATACCCTTAAATCGATGATAACCCCCCTTACCTGAGTTAATCCGGCAGCCTCCGAGCTCTAAGCTTTTCCTTCCTTCAACCTTCGTACTCTGGCTTTTTGCCCTTTCTGCCTCTTTTCCCTTTTTCACGTGAAATAACCTTTTTACCAAAAAAATGGGATTTTTCTCATTTCCAACTTATATATTATTCCAATAAATAATTATCCCAATAATTATTATTCCAAAATAATAATAATAATAATAATAATTCAATTATTTAATTAAATCAATAAATATATTATTAACTTAATTTAAATAATTATTATATTATTATCGGGGTGTTACAGTGCCAATCCTTAAAAAGGATGGTAAGGTCGGGATGTGCGTGGACTATCGGGACTTGAATTGGGCGAGCCCCAAAGATGACTTCTCGTTGCCACATATTGATGTGCTAGTTGACAACACTGCCCAATTCTATGTGTTTTCCTTCATGGATGATTTTTCAGGCTATAATCAAATCAAGATGTCGCTAGATGACATGGAGAAAACAACTTTCATTACCCATAGGGAACCTTCTGTTACAAAGTAATGACGTTTGGTTTGAAAAATGTTGGGGAAACATACCAACGTGCAATGGTGACTTTATTCCACGACATGATTCATCACGAGATTGAGGTCTACGTCGATGACATGATTGTGAAGTCACAAACAGAAGAAAAACATCTAGTCAACCTAGCCAAGTTGTTTGACAGGCTTAGGAAGTTCAGGTTAAGGTTGAACCCGAACAAATGCACATTCGGGGTGCGTTCCGGAAAGTTGTTGGGCTTTATTGTTAGTGAAAGGGGGATTAAGGTCGACCCTGCGAAAGTAAAAGCAATTCAAGAGATGCCTGAGCCGAAAACTAAGAAGGAAGTACGTGGTTTTTTAGGGAGGTTTAACTACATTTAACGGTTCATCTCTCACCTAACAGCCACGTGTGAGCCAATCTTCAAACTTCTGAGGAAGAATCAGGCCATCAAATGGGATGATGACTGCTAATTAGCTTTCGATCGAATCAAAGAGTATCTGTAAGAACCTCTGATTCTCATGCCTCTAGTGCCAAGGAGACCTTTAATCATGTACCTCACAGTACTCGAGGGATCAATGGGCTGTGTATTGGGTCAACAAGACGAGTCTGGTCGAAAAGAGCATGCAATCTATTACCTTAGCAAAACGTTTACCGACTGTGCGACCCGCTACTCACTGCTCGAGAAAGCTTGTTGCGCTTTGGCATGGGCAGCTTGCCGACTAAGACAGTACATGTTGACTCATACCACTCTATTGATTTCCAAGATGGACCCCGTTAAGTACATCTTTGAAAAGCCAGCTCTGACTGGAAGAGTAGCTCGATGGAAAATGATTCTGACAGAATATGATATCCAGTACACTTCACAAAAAGTCATCAAGGGAAGTATATTGTCGGATTATTTGGCCCAGCATCCAATTAATGATTACCAGCCAATGAGGTTCGAGTTCCCGGATGAGAACATCATGTTCCTCAAGTAGAAAGACTGTGAAGAACCACTCCTAGAGGATGGGCCAGACCCCGAATCCAAATGGAGTCTGATGTTTGACGGAGCCGTTAACATAAATGGTTGTGGAGTTGGTGTTGTCATCATCTCGCCAGAAGGGATCCATATGCCTTTCACAGCTCGTTTGACATTCGAGTGCACTAACAATGAAGCAGAGTACGAAGCCTGCATAATGGGGATCGAGGAAGCAATTAATTTGAGAATCAAGAACCTCGATATCTTCGGTGATTCGGCTTTGGTTATCAACCAAGTTAATGGCAAATGGTTGGTTCATCAACCTCATTTGACTCCTTACAGGGACTATGTCAGGAGGTTGTTAACTTTCTTCATGAAAATCAAGCTGCACTATATACCTCGAGATGAGAACCAATTTGCTGATGCTTTGGCAACCTTGTCTTCCATGATCAAGGTTCATCAAAAGAACTATGTACCTAGAATCGATGTGTCTCGTCTCGAATGGTCAGCATACGTATTTGCAGTTGACAGTGTTTATGATAACAAACCCTGGTATTACAATATCAAGCAATTTTTGAGGTCTTGGGAATACCCGACAGGGGCATCAAGCAAAGACAAGAAGACCCTTAGGAGGCTGGCAGTGGGTTCTTCTTAAATTAAGGTGATGTGCTCTATAAACAGAACTTCGACATGGTCTTGCTCAGATGCGTGGATAGACACGAAGCAGACATGCTGATGCAAGAAGTTCACAAGGCTCCTTCGGTACCCATGGTGGAGGACATGCTATGGTAAAGAAACTTCTCAGGTCGAGGTATTATTGGATCACCATGGAATTCGATTGCTGTAAATATTCCCGCAAGTGCCACAAGTGCCAAATATATGCTGACAAGGTTCATGTACCTCCAAATCCATTGAGTGTCATGCCTTCACCTTGGCTCTTCTCCATGCGGGGCATTGATATAATTGGAAAGATTGAGTCAACTACTTCTAATGGTCACCGCTTCATCCTAGTTTCCATAGACTATTTCATGAAGTGGGTCGAGGCGGCGTCTTATGCCAACGTCACTAAACAAGTGGTAGCCCGATTCATCAAAAGGGATATCATCTGCCGGTATGGAATTCCTGAAAGAATCATTACTAACAATGGTTCTAATCTCAACAATGAGATGATGGCAGATCTGTGTCGAGATTTCAAGATCGAGCATCATAACTCTTTATCGTACCACCCGAAGATGAATGGTGTCGTCGAGACGGCCAACAAGAACATCAAAAAGATCGTGCAGAAGATGGTTGTGACGTACAAACATTGACATGAGATGTTGTTGTTTGCATTGCATGGGTACTGTACATCTATGCGCACTTCAACAGGGACAACCCCATTCTCGCTCGTATATGGTATGGAGGCAGTCCTACCAGTTGAAATCGAGATTCCCTCACTGAGAATAATGATGGATATCAAACTTGACGAAGCTGAATGGATCCGATCCAGGTACAATCAGTTGAACCTCATTGAAGAGAAACTCCTAGCAGTTATATGCCATGGACAGTTGTATCAAAGGCGAATAAAACGAGCTTTCGACCATAAAGTACGACCTCAATGCTAGATACCCGACGACCTAGTGCTGAAAAGGATTCTTCCTCCTCTAAAAGATCACAGGGGCAAGTGGACACCCAACCATGAAGGTCCATTCGTGGTTAAAAATCTCTTCTCGGGAGGAGCCTTAATGCTAACAACCATGGATGGCGAGGACTTTCAATCACCTATCAACACAAACGCAGTTAGAAAATACTTCGTGTAAAGAGATCCACTGGACAAAAATAGAATAAAAGTCCAGGTAAAAAGGGGCATCCCGGCGAGGCAAAAACAGAATAAAAGGCTCGGGAAAAAGTTAAGGAAATATTTGGAAAAAAAATGTACACCCGCTGAGTTGAAAAGCCACATCGGACAGCTCAGGCAAAAAGGGGTATCTCGTTGGATTGAAAACCTGAAAGGGCGATCCACGCAAAAGAGGGATTAAAACGAACAAATTCGATCTACGAGATTTGTGATTCATCATTTGAAATCAAAGGTAATCCAAGGGTTAAAGATCAATTCAATTGTCTTCCTCCAAAGCGAAGCATGCGAAAAGTCTTGAGGATATACAAGTCATAGTTGGGTCGAAGCTCAATGAGATCTATTTTTCACATTGCCATTAGGATAGTTTATTTTCCTTTTGTGCAATTTCCTCTTTCTAGGGATTGCTTCCCTGCGTAATGCCTATTCATGGCTATTTTTCAATCATCAAAAGTGAAATTTCATTCAAATTTGCTTCCATATGTTTTTTTTCATCTACTATTGATTGATTACAAAAACGTCCAACAAATTGTAATAAATATTATGTTACGAATACATGAATGCCTTATAACAAATGCAGGAGAGTAAAAACATTTGACACATATCTAATGTGTTGGGTGAATGGCATGGTGATTCAGACCATAAACCCAGAGCATGCAAGCCAAACTAACTCCCCATTTTGCAAGCACTATTAATTATGTTCATGCATGTACAGGTGTTACAAGCATAGCCATTGTCGGCACAGAACTTCAGGAAGCCTTCCTCAGCAGATTATTGCACGAGATTCCTCAGGAACATCCTCTTTGATATTTTCCATTATCCCCAGTAGATGTGGAAATTGAGATCTTCCCCAGAAAGGTAATAGAAGACTAATGTTCTCCCCAAGCAGAGAGTTGTCCTTCAACAAAGAAATATCCTCCACCATAGTCTTCACTATCCCCAGCATTGCATGAAGATTCATTATTCCCTAGCAGTGGTGAAGATAACGAGAAGTCAGATATTTTTCCTTCTTGCACCAACATTGTTTGCAGTTTTCCCTAGTGAAGTTGCCAAATAAAGTCCAATCCTCATTGGCATCTCTTCCCCAAGAAGAATATTATGAATTAGAGGGATTCTGTAACAGATTTCTTCCTCAGTGGAGTACCAACACATCTAGTTCCCCATCCCAGTTAGAAAGGTACCACTTCCCCAACAGAGTTCAACGGGTAGCGTACTTCTTAGATCAAGTTCATCCCCAACAGGGTCTTGGGTCTCCAATCTCGAATTCCAATTTATTTTTGGCAATGGCGGCAGTTCAGAGCCAGTGTATCATTAATACTATCCCCTACAGAGTTGGTTTTCCCACAGGGATTCATGAGATTAATGCAGTGATTATTCCTTCTCCAGTGAAGCCGTCAAGGATACTTGTTATCTCCTCATTAGGGGATCCCTTTTGCATTTGCATTTAGTAATCATCATTACATTTGCATCCTCAAAAAGCGTAGCATTTCCATCATTATGGAGCATTACACCATGAAAAAATTCAAACATGTGCATACGAAGCATAAGCCAGTTTTGGTACCTTGCATAAAATCCCGAAACATCTTTTCTTCAAATAATCTCAAGTATTCCCCACAGAGAAGGCCAAGTTCATTTTCCAAACACTATCACTTTTACAAGTCAATCCCCAGTCGAGTTATCATCCACACTATGATAGTCTCTTTTCAGGTTTTATGTCCCACTTGGGACAAATACTTGTCGATTCCGCCAAGTCCAGTTTCGTTGTTTGAGTTATCATCCATGCTATGATAGTCTCTTTTCAGGTTTTATCTCCCACATGGGATAAATACTTGTCGATTCCTCCAAGTACGGTTTTGTTGTTTGAGTTATCATCCATGTTATGATAGTCTCTTTTCAGGTTTTATCTCCCACATGGGATAAATACTTTTCGATTCCTCCAAGTCCGGTTTCGTTTCTTCGAGTTATCATCCACGCTATGATAGTCTCTTTCAGGTTTTATCTACCACGTGGGATAAATACTTTTTGATTCCGCCAAGTTCGGTTTTGTATCCTTGAGTTGTCATCTAAGTGCTGATGGTTTCTTTTTTGACCCGCTCACATTATGTTATGTTCGCTTCGTTATACAAGAACGACATTTATTCCCAATACATTTCGTCTCCCACATAATACAAATTTTCCGGTTTATTCGGGTATCCAATCACTCCATACCTTGAAGGTCTGAAAGCCATTGCTATCATCCACTCAAGTCTACAGATGATTGAATAGGGGCAGCTTAACACCCCAAAATTTGCTCTCTTATTTATTGCCAACCTTAAGTGGTTTGTGCTTCGCCATTTTTTGCAAGATCGTTCAAGCATATTGCATTGCATTCAAAAAGGAAAAATAAAATAAATCATCATCATCTGCATACGCTTGAGGCATGTGATCAAGTGTTTCTTGTCAAGTAATGGGTCTCAAGAAGGAAAATAATATCACAAAAATAACCCATCTCAGTTCCAAGTTGACCTACCAAAGGAAAGAAAATTCGTATTTTTCATCCGTTAACCGGTTAACGCCTAGGGTTAACCGGTTAACGGCTGCGAAATTTGAATAAAAATTTCAAAAGTTAGTTGGTTTTCCCACTTTTCCCCTCATTTTTCCACCTTGCATTACACTCCATTTTTCCACTTCACTTTTCCTTGTATTCCTAAACATTTTCTAGATCCTTCTACCACCATCCAAGGAATATTCCAAGGAATATTATAGAAACCCCAACTAACTTTAACTAACTCCAAGCCTAGTTCCTAACTAAATTTTCCCAAACCTAGTGCCTAAGAAAACTTCATACCCAAGTCTCATGTCAAACCTAGCTTCTATATAAGCTCAATTCACTCCAAACCTCACACAAGAACTTCATTTTCCAAATTTCACTTCATCTCTCTCATTTTTCTCTCAATTTTCTCCCATTTTCGACCTTTCACCAAAGCTTCTTCATCAAAAGTTCTTCAATTTTTGCATTGAAGCTTGAAGAACTTGAAGTTAAACCTTCATCTGACATTGATTCTTTGGCTTATTGGATAAGTTGTTGTGGTTTTAGATTGATTCTTCAGTTTGGAAGTTCTTTAGTGGTTGTTCATCAAGATCTTCATCAATTGCATTTATTTTGCATTCTCGCGGATCGAAGCTAGGAACCTTCAGTATTCTCTTCATTCGCGTTTCGATTGACATCGCAACAATCACCAAAGCAAGCTTTCATTTTGTAGGTTGGTGAATTTGAATCACTTTCTCGATTTAACTTATTTATCTTCATCTCGTCATGCGACATTCTTTGCTTAATCATTTTTGTGATTATTTATGCTTCAATTGATTAATCACTAGAAACTAGAATTGTGATGTGCATGTGGTTTTATTAGGAGCTAGGATGTTGCTTTTAGGTGTAGAATGCGTGCTCATTTGATAGGGTAGGTATTAAGAGCTTTTAGAAATAAGTTGTTGGCTGAAAAGTGCTTTTTTTTCTATTAATGTTTCAATTCTGTTCAGTGTTAACCGGTTAACGCCCTGGGTTAATCGGTTAACACGTTAATTTTTGCCCTCTGAACTGAATTTTTGAAGCCGTTTATCGGTTAACCCAGGGAGTTAACTGGTTAACGTTGTGCTGACTGGCCATTTTGAATTGGTTCATTGCATGTTTGTGCATCACTCTTCCTTTTATCATCATAGGTTGATAGATCTTGATTTTAGGGAATTTTTAGGAGCTGGTTTAGCACAAGTTCATGTAGTTTTGGTAGCTTTCGACATGCGTTTCGTTAGTTTCCTTTTTTTTTGTGCATAAATGTGTCGCTCCCGATAGATGGGAATGGCCCAAATAAAGGTACAGACGCGAACGGTCGGCGAGAGGAACAATGAGAACACACAGCCGTGAACTCACTGGAGATGAAAAGAGTCGCCAGCTAGGCATTTTTATCCCGGAGGAAAGGCAATGCTGCATAGACCTAGAAAAAGATGGATAAGACGGTTGCGAACCAGAGAGACTGAGAAAGGGGATTGGTTACAACCTGGGAAGGTATTAGCACCCAGATTGTCCGCTGTACTCGACGGGATCCACGCTTAAAAGATTTGTGTTTTAAAGGGGTAGTGTCAGTGCAATTTGTGTATAAAAGAGCTGGAAAAGAATGTACAGGTGTCAGTGTAAAAGAAAGTGAAGTGTATGAGTGAGGTGTCAGTGTAAGAACTGGAATATAATGCTCAAGATCATGAGGCTAAAAGAATAAAGCTAGAAGAGGGGGAATGTACAGAGACTTTTGTTCGATAACTGTTAAGTTATGCCTACGTATCCTCTCGTGCAATGAGGAAGTCAGAACACCGTAGTTCGACCCAAAGAGACTGAAAGGATGAATTGACTTGTGAACTGCTTACTTGCCTATGCTCAAGTGTATGACCTGTCTGGCTCAGGTGCTAACTGTCTTGCATTAGACGGAAGAAGCAAGTTCTCGATTATGAGTGAATGAGATGAGAAAAGAATCCCGGAGGAGGCGATTATTGTTTGTTTTTGTGTTTTCAGTCTTTTATTGCTTTTGAGAATTTGTCATAAGTTAATGAGCTTAAGCCTAAACCAATGGATTTAGTAAACTCATCACATCTTCCCTCTGATTAGGGGTAATGAGAATACCTTAAGTGTGAAGTCAGGGTCTCACACTTAATCACCTTTGATGTAGGATTAAGATCATTAACCTACTTGTGATTATTTAGATGTTTTTGGTGTTTTTGTTTAGTGTTGAGTAATGAGGTTAAGCCATAATCAGGGATTAAACAGACTCATTACACCATCCTAATAGAAGGATAATAGATGAGAATGTTTAAGCTGAGGAAAGCTCCTCAACTTAATCCATGATTAGGGATTAAACCCATGACAAAACAAAACCTTTATTAAGTGGATTTTATTTAATGATAAGATGATGAAGTGTTTTTCAGGGTTTGTAAGACAACTTGAGGGGGACTTGTCCATTAACACTAGGGTTAGTCCTTCTTAACCAATTAAGGAAGAATTAGAACCCTAATGCAAGGCCCAAGTTACAAGTGTGATGTCTTGATGATCATTAAGTGAATTGATTAAAGGAGTTAAACACATTAAGGGTTTAACACTTAGGATTAAAGTTATACACTCCATCCTAATAGAAGGATGCAGGCATAAGCTTAATCACAAAGCCTTAAAGCCTTTAGGGTTTAGTCCCTGATTATGAGGTGAGAAGAGATGACTCAAAAGAGACACAAAGGTAAAACTAAGTGGGGGACTAATCAAAATCCTAATCATTGTCATGCTTGGTTGTTCCTAAGGTTTGTGAGGTTTTCAAAAGAAGTCTTCAATGGAACCACCAGGAAGCAGATGAAAGGATCAAGAGAGGCAGAGCAACTTGCTTCATTCAGGAAGTCAAGTCACTTGAAGAAAGAAAGTGGGAAGAAGAAGAATGAGCAAGCCCAAGCTCAAACACATATAAAAATGCAGCATGGATGCAAAATAGAGATGAAGAGAAGTCATGAGAAGTGAAGGCAAATTCACTTCTCAAAGCCACTTACCACCTGAAAAAGGTTAGAAAAGAAATGCAATGCAATGCAAAATGGGATGGAATGACATGATGCAAACCAAAACCAGAAGCATATATGTGATGTTAATGATGCTATGAAGTGATACAAACATGAGACAACAAATGGAGATGATCATACAAGCTCATGGATGCAAATGGAGCAAGTTAAGAACCAAGAACATACATGAAAAGTTATGAGATGCATATGGCATACAACATGACAAATGCAAGGTGAAATGATCAAACATGCTTTCAATATGTCTTATGATGCTAAGTGAATCAAATGGAGGCATGAAATGTCATGGCAAGTCATGTTATGCAAGAAAATGCAAGATGGATGCATATGGAAGCCCAAATTAGGGTTTATGAACAAAGCAACAAACACAAACCAAAATCAGAAGCAAACAACATTATAAAAAAATTGAAAATGCACTCAAAGGACCCCTAATCCTATACTAACCCAATGCCCAAAGGAGAGGTTTCAACTCTTAACCAAATTCTAGTTATGATTTTTCTAAGTTTTCTAGGGTTTTAGGGTTCCTTAACAAGAAAATTATCAAACAAATGGAAAATGAAAGATCAAATCATGGCCATTTAATCTCACAAACTACATGCTAAACACAATGCAATGCAAAAAGAATCAATGTCCAACTCTTCATGATTAGGCAGAAATGATTTTTTGAAGTTTGGATCAAAATAATGCATAAAAATGATTTTAATTCAATGAACAATTCTCAAAATGCATCAAGATCAAAAAATAAATTTGGTTTGAAGGTTGGACAATGTTTCTAAATGTCTTAGAACATTTCATGAATTTTTTGGTGATTTTTAAATACCTAAAAGTATTTTTATTAAATTAATTTTCATTAATCAATTAAAAATAAACTTTTAAATAATTAAAAATACTTTTTAAATGCTAAAAATGAAAATAAAAATATTTTTGTGTTTTAAAAATTAATGAAACTTTTGACAAAAAGTTTCATAATTTTTAAAACAATTTTGCTATTTTAAATAAATTGAGGAAAACAAATGAAATAATATGAAAATTAAATGAATTTTAAACTGAAAAAGGAAAAGTAATCAAATCCTAGGGTTCAGATTCAAACAAGCCTGCGCGCGAATTGACCTGGCGCCAAAACTCACGGCCAGCATTCAAACTCAGCTAATCAATGCTTATGCCTTAATCCTGCCGTTAATCACTTTCAGGTGACCGGAACAGTGTTCCGGTCATCTTCTCCGTTCATCCCAAAATCCAATCTCACTCCAAACGCTTCTAAAATGAAATCTAAGAACACAGGAATGATCCCCACTCACTCACGGATCAAAACCCCAACTTAAAACAAATTTATCATTCCTACAATGGCTGAATCGAATCAATCTACTTCTAGGGCAAAAAGTTTCAGAAGCATGGTAAACTCTCATCTTTCTACCATTTTCAAAACTAAAGACATATTCATGATCAGGAAGGCATATAGAACAACTTAAGAACTTTAAAAATGATTTCTGGAAAAAAAGTTCTTGAGCTACCTGAGTTTCGAAGCTTTCACTCTTGCAACTTTCTGTCCCCTTCCTTTGATGAAAACCACTCCTTGTGACCCCCTGATGATGTTTGGATGCTTAAACGAAGTTTATGTTGGCCGGTTGAGGAGTTTGCACAGCTTCTGCTCAAGCTCAGGTGAAAATGGTGTTGGTGATTCAGGCTGTTTCAGGCAAAGGTGAAGGGTTCTTCATGACCAGGATGATGAATGGAGAAGGTTTATGAAGTTTGTTCAGGTGTTTGTGAGCTGTGGAATGAGATTCGAAAGCTTTTGCTTTGAGAGAGTGAGTTTGTGAATATGTTGTCTTTTTGTGCTTCAGCCTTGCTTGATGTATGAAATGGATAGCATTTTGCTTGCATAAAATAATCTCATTGGTCAGATGATGTGACCTGGCCTGCTGTGATAGGTAAGTTGCCTTTTGCAAAATGTCAACTTTGGTGTAAGGAAAGCATGGGTTGAGCCCTAGGCTAGTACAAGTACATGGGCTGGCACAGCATGGTGTGTGAGAGATGCTAGAATGGTTCAGCAGCCAAGGCAACTAGTGGGTGAGGTGTGATGATGGTTTTTGCAAGTTGTTCACTTTTGAAACTTCATGAAAATTTCTTGCTTGGTAAACCATGAACATGAGAAATTTTGGTTCAAATCTGATTTTTAGGTCACATGTGATGTTTGTGTAATGGTTAGACATGAATTAGAAGTCACAAATGCCTTGGTACAAAGTTTTTGCAAGTTTCTCATTTGAGGCATATCTTGAAAATTAGTGATTTTTGCCAACTTTGACACACCATAACTTTTGATCCAAAATGAATTAGATCATGTTCTTGTACTTTTTGAAAAGGGAAAGATCTAATCTACAACTTTCATGACCAAAGTTTTTCCATTTGAAGCATTTTTGGATCAAAAAGTAAGGTTTGAAAAGTGGCATAAAATGACATATTCTTCAAAAGTCAACCATGCCCTAAAAAGTCAACTTTGCAAAAACTTATAATTCTTGAATTTTGTGAACTTCAACCTTCTCCCATGATCAAATAAAGATCATATACACTCAAAATGATGAAGATCACCCCTTGGTTGGGTCATTGGGGGCCTCAGATGCCCTGATTTTGCACTGACTTGTCTGAAAAGTCAACTCTTGATCAGATGACTTCCCCATGGAATTTCTTCATGAAAATTGATATGCATACTCCCTACACCATATAGAGACCAATAGAAACAAGAATGACCAAAAAAATTTGGAGTTATGGCCTCTGAAACCAAAACCCTAATTTTAGGTCATCTGTGCAGTTAAACCTGGCTCTGCTTCCATACAAACCCCAGTTCTTGTGATTCTTTGGCATTTTTGACTTTGAGAGGATATAATATGATATAAGAACACACATGGACCCCTTTGAAGTGATTGATGGCCTTTGGAGTGGCTCAAGAAGCTCTTGGATTGCTCAGATCACAAACCCTAGATGCAGATGACCTTGAATCTATGCAGTGAATCAAAAATGGGATATGAGATGGTATGATTGTGTTTATGCATATGAAATGATCACAAGCCAAGAGGTGAGTGGGTGAGGGAAAATTTGGGGTGTTTACAAAATGTCGCATATATGTTCAGAGCACTTTGTGATCATAATTTGCATGACTTAGCATCACCTCATAGCATGTTAATAAATGTGCACATTTCTGTTTTTTTGCATTGCATTTGAAATTCGTTCATGCTTTGATTTAATCATGTGCATAATTGAAAACGGCATAATGTTAAAAACTCCAAAAAAATCATTTAGTTTGCATCATTTAATTGCATGTTGATGTTAGATTCCATTTTTAATAATCCACCGCATGTTGTTGCATTAATTTGTCATAACCTTTGCATTCTATGATTTGCATCAAAATTCATTATTTTATGCATTTAAAAATAATTGAAATATACCTGTTTTTCATAGCTGCATTTTGAAACATGAGCTATAGAAACATGTTGCATTCATGTTGTTTTGATCTTTTACACCTATTTTGCATGCTGTTTGTTAGTTGTAATAGGTTGTTTATATTGTGCATTGCATTTTAGTAGTTGTTTGTGCCATATGAGCTATAGTAGCTGCTGGATTTTTGCTTTGCCCCATTTTAGTACCCTTAGACGTAGGATTGAGTCTAAATTAGGTCCTAGATGTATTAGGATTTGTTTGGTGCTTGTTTACCTCATTCCTTTTATCATCTTTACCCTACTAACCTTTGTTTTGTAGGGAAGGGGAGGTAAGTTCACACAACCTTTTTTTCCTTTTAAATTCTTTACGCTTTCCAAGTGTGTTTGTTTTAGCATTTTGTACTTAATTTGTATAACTTCATGCTAATCCCTTTTAGAAATGACTTAGCTTCCTTAGGAAGTAAGTTGATTTCTAGTTCCAGTTTCTTTTCATTTTTCTCATTAGGATTAGAAAACCGCACTAACCTAGGTTCATCCATGAATGACAACACTTAGGATCACTAGTCCCCCTTTAGACGTTTCTCTTTGTCCGCTTTGCTTTTTTTCTCATCTAAACGAAAAGTAAAAAACATCTAATAAAGGTTGAGCTTTCTCGTACACCAAGAGACTTTGTCGTCGGTTACTTATACACGTCCCATTTCGGGATGAGGTGTAGGGCATCTACCATGATGAACAAGTCTTAGTATGAGAATGTTTCACAAACAAAAATAATCAAAATACTTCTCTAAAAGACAGTAAACAAACAACACTCGTTTTTTCCTGCGGGAATTCTTTTCTCATCTCACTCATTCTCAATGCGAACTTGCGACGACTTGTCTCATTTGCAAGACAATAACACACTCATTCAAGGCGAGCCTACAACACCTGAGCATAGGCATAAGCAGTTCAAGCATTAAAAACACAAATAAATAGTTCCCGCCTTAGTTAGGCGAACTACGTCGACTCTGATCCTCATTTTCCTGATGAGGTACGTAGGCAGCGGGGTATGGCCTGTTCGAGAACATTCTTTATGATCCCTACATTTTCCCCCTTTTCTTTTCAATTTCTTTTCCAGATCCCTTTCTCATTCCAATTCCATTGGCAGTTTTTATTCAGCAGCAGCTTTTCCCCACCCTTTGAAACAGACTAACAAGCGTGGATCCTGTCGGGTATGGCGAACGATCTGGGGTGCTAATACCTTCCTAGGTCATAACCGACTCCCGGACCTAGATCTTTGGTTCGCAGGACCTTGTCCTTTCCTTTTCACTTTGGTTTGTGCAGCATTACCTTTCCCATTCATTCGAGATAAAAATGCTTGGCTGACGACTCTACCATTTTCTGCGCCACTTTCGTGTTTGTACTAGGATGAAAATCACGGGAGCGACACACAGGCTTTGAAAAGCCCAAGGAATGCTGGGGATCACGAAAGCGACGAGTTCAGAAAGAATGATCCTCCCACATTCAAAGGGAAGTATGATCCGGATGGAGCACAGGATTGGCTCAAGGAGATTGAGAGGATCTTCAGAGTTATGGAATGTTTAGAAGGAAGCAAGGTGCAATTGGGTGCACACATATTGGTATATGAGGCTGATGATTGGTGGGTTGGCACTCGCCAACGATCGGATGCATCTGGTGAGGCTGTCACCTGGGTTGTGTTTAAGAGGGAATTCTTAAGGAAGTATTTTCCTGAAGATATTTGGGGAAAGAAGGAAATCGAGTTTTTGGAGCTGAAGCAGGGGAGCATGTATGTGACGGAGTACACTGCAAAGTTCACTGATTTGGAGAAGTTCTACCCGCATTACAGTGAAGCAACTGCTGAGTTCTCGAAGTGTGTTAAATTCGAGAATGGATTGAGGCCTGAGATTACAAAATTGATTAGCTATCAGAGAATTCGTAGGTTTTCGGATCTGATGGATTGTTGTAGAATCTTTGGAGAAGAAAGTAAGGCTCGATCTGAGCACTTTAAAGGTTTAGTTGAGAGAAGAGGTAAGCAACAAGTGAGTCGTCGAAAACCTTATGCAGCTCCTACTGATAACGGTAAGCAGAAGCAGAATGAGGGAAAAGGCCAAGTAGGGGAGGTGATCCTCCTTCTCTTAAATGCTATAGGGGTGGCAAGATGGGTCATCGTGTCAGTGAGTGCACGAGTGACGTGAAGAAGTGTTTCAAGTGTGGTCAGCCTGGACACTTGATTGCTGAGTGCAAGGAAAATCTGGTTACTTGCTACAACTGTAGGGAGCAAGGTCATATTAGTACACATTGTCAGAAGCCTAAGAAAGCTGCAATTGGAGGAAAGGTTTTCGCTTTGATAGGGACACAGACTTCCAGCGAGGATCGCTTGATTAGAGGTATTTGTCATATTAATAGTATTCCTTTGATTGTTATGATTGACACTAGTGCGACACATTGTTTTATTTCTCTTGATTGTGTGAGGAAATTAGGACTTGTTGTGCCTCTGATGCAAGGAGAGATGGTTATCGAGACTCCTGTTGATGGGTCGTTAACTACTTCTCTTGTATGTCTGAATTGTCTGTTATCGATCTATGGTAAGGACTTTGGTGTAGATTTGGTTTGTCTTCCGTTGCGAGGTATGGATGTGATTTTAGGTATGAATTGGTTGGAGTACAACCATGTTAATATTAATTGCTTCACTAAGTCAGTTCGGTTTCTTACTCCTGGTGAAGAGGAAGAAGAACCTGGTTATTTGTCTGCTCGAGAGTTGAAAGAGCTTATTAATGATGAAGCACAAGTTTTGGCATTGTTTTCTTCGTTGTTGGTGGAGGATGATATGGAAATTAGTGAATTGCAAGTAGTGAGAGATTTCCCATAAGTGTTTCCAAATGATGTTATGGATGTACCGCCAGAGAGAGAGATGGAATTTAGTATCAGTCTTATGCCAGTAAAGAGACCTATTTTGATGGCACCGTATCATATGTCGACTTCCGAGTTATCTGAGTTGAAGAAACTATTAGAGGAACTATTAGAAAAGAAATTTGTGAGACCGAGTGTATCATTGGGGGGAGCACCAGTACTGTTGGTGAAGAAGAAGGATGGTAGCATGAGGTTGTGTATTGATTACAGACAACTGAATAAGGTGACGATTAAGAATAAGTATCTGCTTCCAAGGATAGATGATTTGATGGATCAGTTGGTTGGCACACGTGTGTTCAGTAAGATCGATCTGCAATCGGGTTATCATCAGATAAAAGTGAAGGATGAGGATATTCATAAGACTGTTTTTAGGACTTGGTATGGGCACTATATGCCATTTGGATTTACTAATGCACCTGGTGTATTCATGGAGTATATGAATCAGATTTTCCATGAGTATTTAGATCAATTTTTTGTCGTGTTTATAGATGATATTCTGATTTACTCTGTCAGAAGAAGAACATACTAAACATTTGTGAATTGTGTTGCAAGAGAAGAAGCTTTATGCGAAATTGTCGAAGTGTGAATTTTGGTTGAAAGAGGTGAGTTTTTTGGGTCATGTGATTTTGGAACAAGGGATCGTTGTAGATCCTTTCAAACTAGATGCAATGCTAAAATGGGAGACTCTGAATTCAGTGACAGAGATTAGAAGTTTCTTACGATTGGGCGATTATTATTGGAGGTTTATTGAGGGGTTTTCGAAGTTGGCACTTTCGTTGATCTAATTGACTTGTAAGAACAATGTGTTTGTGTGGATTCTCAGTGTGAGAAGAGTTTTATTGAACTGAAGAAGAAGTTGACTACTACACCCGTTTTGATTTTGCCGAAAGCAGATGAACCATTTGTGGTTTATTGTGATACTTCTTTGATGGCTTTAGGTGGAGTATTGATGCAAGATGGTCAGGTGGTGGCGTATGCATCGCTTCAGCTAAGAGTTCGTGAGAGGAATTATCCTACTCACGATTTGGAGTTGGCAGTTGTGGTTTTTGTCTTAAAGATTTGGAGACATTACTTGTATGGTTCGAAGTTTGAAGTTTATAGTGATCATAAGAGTTTGAAATATCTGTTTGATCAGAAAGAGATGAATATGAGACAGAGGCGTTGGTTAGAATTTCTGAAGGATTACGAATTTAGTTTGAATTGTCATCCAAGTAAGGCTAATGTTATATTTGATGCCTTGAGTCAGAAGACATTGCATATGTCGGCTATGATGGCTAGAGAGTTGGAGTTGATTGAGAAATTTAGAGATATGAGTTTGGTTTGCAAACAGACACCTCATAGTGTGATGTTGGGAATACTGAAGGTTAATAATGATTTTCTTGATCATGTTCGGAAGAGTTAGAAGTCAGATGTGAAACTGGTGGACTTGATGGTTAATGATGAACGAGTTGGAAATAATGAATTTCGAGTTGATGAACAAGGAGTACTTAGACTTCAGGATCATATATGTATTCCTGATGATATTGATATGAAGAGAATGATCCTTGAAGAAGGGCATAGGAGTGGATTAAGTATTCATCCGGGAGCGAATAAAATGTATCAGGATTTAAAGAAGATATTTTGGTGGCCTAGTATGAAACGAGATGTGGCTCAGTTTGTGTATCAGTGCTTGACTTGTCAGAAGTCGAAAGTGGAACATCAGAAACCTGTTGGTTTGATGCAACCGTTGGATATACCCTAGTGGAAATTGGATAGTTTTAAAAAATTTCCCTCAAATATTCAAGACAATGTGTCTCAAGAGGTCTCCCAATGGTCACAAGATTCATAGTTTCTCAAAGGGATTCCAGGTTTCATCAGACAAAGCCTCCTCCTAAGCAATGGATCTACAACTAGGGTTTTGAACTTCTCAAGGAAAAGTGGACTTCCAAATCCTCAAGTTGACTTCATGATGTCCCACATACTTCAAAGAACCCTCATGTCAACCTTCAAGGCTTTCCCTACAAGTTTGGTAAGTCAGATGCTCAGATACTAAAAAATCAGTTAACTTGGTCAAAAAGTCAACTGTGGTCAATATATAAAGTCAAACTTTAAGATTTTTTTCAACATCAATATTATGAGGTGAAATTCATCATTTTATCAAGGTTTGATCATGCTTCATCAAGGGAACCTCAGAATCATCAAGAATCAAGAGTTACTAAATTAGGGTTTTGTGTAGGAAAAGTCAACTATACTTTGACCAAACATACTTTCACATTCTTCATCAAAAGTTTCCCATCCAAAGCTCATATTGAAGGAAATTCAATTCCCTACAACTTTGTGTCTCACAAGCCAATACCAAAAATGCTTCATTTGAGAGATATGAGCCAAGACATTATAGGTCTTTTGAAAAGTCTACAAAAAGTCAACTTTTTCAAAAGCTCATAACTTAAAAATGGAATATCAAATGGACATGGGACCAAAAGTAGTATTTAGAGGACACTCTAAGATTTTTCTAAAAAGTCCTAGAACACATACATGGGATAAAAATTGAGGGAGTTATGCATTGTTTAAGTTGGGCAATTTTGAGGAGGTGTACGAAGCAAAAATGACCAAAACTCAAGTTTCTTCCAAATGGGTCCATATTTTTCTAATCCAAACTCAATTATAAGATCATGCACGACCCATAGATCATAATATCTTATTTTTTATATTTATTTTATATTATATTGGATTTATTTCATTTAAATTCTATTTTAATTAAGATAAATATTGAAAAACTCAAAAATTTGATCCTAGGTCTATTTTGAGACCAAATATTTGATGTTTATGATGATTGTAAGTGTCCAAATTCGTGCAAGACCAAAAGAGTATGATTTCATCTAATATTTTGACCAAATTGGAAACATATTTTCTTCATCCTCAAGTAACCTCTCAATCCATCACAAAAACCAAAAATCTGACCTAAATTACACCCTCTATAAATACTTATCATCTCCACCAGTCAATAGGAGGAAATTTTTTATCAAAGAGAGCATACAAAAATTCAAAAAAACTCAAGAGTAAGTTGGATTCGGTTTTAGGGTTGCAGCCATTCTCAAGAAGGTTTGAAGGACCAAAAACATTCCTTATACTCTTCTAAAGGCATACCAATCATCACATTGCTCCAAAACCTCATAAAACTCCATAACCGAATTTGCTTTTTTTGTTTTTTTTTCAATTTTTCTATTTCATATCCATACGCATGATACATCTAATCTCTTTGCATATTTGTGTTTTGTATGATGTGAGCAAGCTATCTGGGCGATCGAATTGAAGTTTTTGGCACCATGAAGAACTAAAATGTTGGTTAATCTGTTGTAATCCGTTTCTGCCGATACTTTGAAGGCTGCAGTAGTGATAAGAATTCCAGTCTGAAATATAAGTCAGGTAAGTGCTATTGTTTCTATTTACTCTGAATTTTTCCAGAAGTTCAGAAAAAATCGAAGAAGAATACTCTTTTAGAACAATAATGTTTCTAAAAGTTTTCGACCCTCAAAATTGCAAATTCCTCTTTTTTTTCTATTTTATTTGATTTATTTTCAATTTTCATATTTTCAAAAAAATCTGGAAAAAAATTGTGCGCTCTTTATTTGATTTTATTAGATTTTTGCATCTTTTTAATATTTTTTAGATTTTATTTTAATCGCTTTTCTTATTTTCCATTATTTTAAAATCTGCAATGATTTTATCTGACTCTGTTTATTTTTTTATTCTTCTAATAGCATGATAAAAAACATATCCTCCTCTCGTCTCAAAGACTCAATATTCTTTCGATCTTTTTGTTTCGATTATTTTACAATTTCTAAAGATAATGTAACTGCTAAAGCCTTGTAATAGTTTAGGTTTATTTTCCTCACTTTACATTTTATGTCAGGATTTTTTATATTTATGTATCTCTCCCAAAGCCATGTAATAGTTTAAACTAGGGTTTTATTTTTCTGCACTATAAACTGTTAGATGTATGCTTAATAGGATTGTATAGCAAGACTAAAATCAACCGTTAGCTAACCCTAATTCACAAGATAAAATATCTGAAATCAATATTCACACACGTAAGTCGATTGCTTTACGATTGCCATCTGCACCTCCTAGGGTTTCCTCTCTTGGTTGCCTTACAATAAACATGGTCAAGTCCCTCGAATGTGGGGGTATCTTAGTAAAGTTGCCTACAAACAATATCATCAAGTCCCTTCAAGATAAAAGATCATAGTCCCTTCAAGTTGCCTACGAATAAATGATCTCGTCCCTCGATGACCCTACGAAAATGATGATAGTCCCTTCGAATTACTAAGATACCCCTACAAGGTTTCCTTCTATGATCATACGATGACCTAACGCCCGTCCCTTTAAACATCCAAGGTAAAGACTACTTACTCACTAATAGTAAGGACAATCATACCCTTAAAGGAAATAATAACAAGAAAGACCTTACAAACTTAGGGGAAGTAGTTCTTAAGTAATTGCTTACTTTTTCAAAATACTCTTTACACCCCACTTTTCAAACGTTTTCAAACTAAACCCTTTGTATACATCCATACGAGGATAATTGCATAGTTAAAAACTTATGAAACTATTTTCTAATCACACATTACACAATTTATTTCAAACAAAGTAAAGTGAGCTAAGTAGTTAAGAGCCCAGTGATAACCATGGATACAAAGGGTGCTAACACCTTCCCTTTGTATAACTTACCCCCCGAACTCGAATCTTCTTAAAGATCTTTCATGTTCTTTTATTCCTTTTCCTTATTGGATAAAATAAAAGCGGGTGGCGACTCTTTCTATCCGCAACATAGTTTTTGGAAACAAAAACGCCCAAGTCAGTTCTCCCACCGTGTTACAGAACTGGCGACTCTACTGGGGAAATAAAGTAAAATAGGGGTTACCTTAGGATTATATCACTTTACTTGCTTGATTTATTTACTTTATTTTTAAGGGTACCTATTATGGGGCTACTGTGTGAAATATCCTAACCCGGATCTAGTGTACCTTAGGTAAGTAGCAATAGACCAAGGAAATTGTACGGCGTATACAGATATGGTTGATTTGGTAGCTACAGTTAGTGTGACTTCTTGGTTGGTTTTTCTGTTCCTTAAGTTAGTGTAGGATAACATGAGGCTTCCATATGTTTTAAGTAACACTAACTTACTTTTAGAACCCTAATTGACCCATCTTGGCCATTAGAAAGTAGTGAGATAATCGACTTTGGTGAAGTATGAAGTTGGTTGATACTCGATGCTACGCTCATTGAGATTCTAATCTTGGGGAGTTTTGGTTGGCAAGTCAGTTGCCATACTGAACAACAACCTTTGAGAAGAATCAGTGATATTGAGATCCCTTAGAACCCAATTACTATTGATAGGACAGGATGAACCAACTAAACTTCAGTGGGAAGGGTGTCGCTCCCAAAGATTTGCATCCCGGTGCAGACGCGAACTGTCGGCGAAAAGAGAAATGAAGGTGAGTTGAATAGAGTCGCCAGCTAGGCATTTTTATCCCGAAGGAAAGGTAATGCTGCATAAACCTGGGAAAGATGGATAAGACGGTTGCGAACCAGAGAAACTGACAAATGGGGTTGGTTACAACCTGGGAAGGTATTAGCACCCAGATTGTCCGTCGTACTCGACGGGATCCACGCTTACAAGATTGTGTTTAAAGGGGTAGTGTATGTGTTATCTGTGTGCAAAAGCTATGAATGAATGTAAATGTGTCAGTGCAAAAAGTGTGAATTGCTCATGAACTGAGGCTTGGAAAAGAATGCTGAAAGAGGGGGATGACAAAGAGACTTTTATTCGATAACTGTTAAGTTATGCCTACGTATCCTCGCGTGCAATGAGGAAGTCAGAACACCATAGTTCGACTCAAAGAGACTGAAAATGAAATTGATTGTGAACTGCTTACTTGTCTATGCTCAAGTGTATGACTCGTCTGGCTCGAGTGCTAACTGTCTTGCCTTAGATGGAAGAAGCAAGTTCTCGTTTGTGAATGAGTATGATGAGAAAAGAATCCTGGAGGAGACAATTATTGTTTGTTTTTGTGTTTTCAGTTTTATTATTGTTTTTGGTGTTTTGCATAAGTTAATGAGCTTAAGCCTAAATCAAGGGTTGTAAACTGATTATATCCTCCCTGATTAGGGATAATGAGCCTACTTAAGTATGAGATAAGCATCTCAACTTAATTACCATGATGATGTAGGATTAAGATCATTAACCTACTTGTGATTATTTAGATGTTTTTGTTTTTTTTGTTTAGTGTTAAGTAATGAGTTTAATCTCTAATCACAGATTAGTGAACTCATTACACCATCCTAATAGAAGGATGATAGATGAGAACACTTAAGCTGAGGAAGAGACCTCAACTTAATCCATGGTTAGGGATTAAATTCATTATGTAACAAGCCTTTATTAAGTGGATTTTAATTAAAGGGATGAGATTAAGAAGTGGATTTTAAGTTTGTAAGACAACTTGAGGGGGACTTGTCCATTAAACACTAGGGTTAGTCCCTCTTAACCATAAGGAAGAGATAGAACCCTAATGTAAGGCCCAAGTTACAAGATAAAGCCTTGGTAATTATTAATGTGATTTGATTAAGAGGTTTAAACAAATTAAAGGTTTAAAACTTAGGATTAAAGTTATACACTCCATCCTAAGAGAAGGATGCAGGCATAACCTTAATTCCAAAGTCCTAAAACTTTAAGAGTTTAGTCTCTGATTATTGAGATGAGAAGAGAGACTCAAGGAGACTCAAAGGAAAAAGACTAAGGGGGACTATACACAACCCTAAAATTTATCATGCTTGGGTATCCTATGGTTTGTTATGCTTAAGAGAAAGGGTCTTCAAGGCCACCAGTGGAAGAAGCAGATGAAAAGAGAAGGAGAAAGAACAACAAGTTACTTACTTCCTGAAGAAGATAAGTAACTTAAAAGAAAGAAAGTAAGAAGGATGGAACATAAGTGAATTATATTCACTTTAAAGGCATGTAAGAATACATATGAATGAGATAAGAAGAAGTGGGAAGTGAAGGCAAATCCACCTCCCATAATAACTTACCAAAAGTTCCTGAAAAAGTTAGTATGAATGCATATGGTATAAAGCATAAAGGAAAGAATGGAAATTAGATGCAAAGACCAAAGTCATAAGTGATTATGTAACGCTAAGGTATTATGAGATGATGCAAAGTCATACAATATGCATATGGGTGATCATACAAAGATGGGATGTCATGAAAGCATGCTTAGAAGCTTGAAAACACATGGATGTTTATGAAATGAAATGAATGCAACACATGGAAAATGAATGAAGAAATTATCAAGCAATGTTCTATCATGCCCTAAGATGTCTAAGATGATATATGAATGCTTGAAATGTCATGGCAAGTTCACATTATCATGAATATGCAAGGTGAATGCAAATGAACATGAGAAATTAGGGTTTTATGAACATATGAGATGCAAATGAACAAAACAGAAGCATACAACATGATAAAAAAATTGAAACCAAGCTCAATCAAACCCTAAACCTATACAAAGAGACACCCCAAAGGAGAAAGTCAGAAGCCTAACCTATTGAAAGTTATGATTTTCCTAAGTTTGCTAGGGTTTTTGGGTGATTCAAAAGGAAAAATTCAAATCAATTTGAAAATGCAAGATAAATTCATGAGGAAAATAACCTAGAAACTACATGCAATATGTGAAACAATGCAAAAATAATCAAGTTCAAACTCTTCTTAGTTGGGCAGAAATGATTTTTCAAAGTTAGGGTTAAAAATTGTGATTTTAAAGAACCCTAATTCAAAGAAAATTGTGAAATTATGATCAAACCTAAAACTAAATTTGTATGAAGAGTTTGAAAATGTTTCTAAATGTATTGGAATGGTTCATGATTTTTTTGGTGATTTTTAGAAACCTAAATGCATTTTTAATTAATTAAAATACTTTAATTAATTAAAAATAACATTTAAATATTTAAAAAAAATACTTTTTATATGCAAAAAAATAAAATAAAAATCATTTTCAGGTTGAGAAAAATATTTAAAACAGAAATGCAAAGTTTCATATTTTTTGAAAGTGTTTTGATATTTTTAATAAATTATGCAAAAGAAATGAAAAGAAAAGAAAAGAAAATGAATTAAAATTGAATAAAAGGAGAAGTCAGCGCATCCAATGGCTGAGATTTGAATGAAAAAGGTGGGAATTGACTTGGCGTGTTATCCAATGGTCCACATTCAAACTGGCTAGTTGATTTTAATTAAATTAATTAATCATAATTAAACTTAAGTGAACTAATTTGAGCCGTACGCGCGCTAACTTAAACAAGATCCATGGGTGGGAATTCATTCTGGGCAGCTAACCCTAATTAGGGTTTTAATGATTTTCAGGTGACCGGAGCTAGCTCCGGTTATCTTCTCCGGCCACTCAAAATCTCAACTTCTTCCCTAGGTCAAATTAAAAGCTTTAAAGCTCCAGAAATGATTTACTACCCTCCCTAAACAAGAATCCATCATCATACAACATTTATATTTCATCAAAAGCAAGAATCGAATCAAACAAGATTTTCGGGCAAACTTTCAGAACAACCATACATGCTCACTTCTCAACCATTTTCAAAACTAAACATATCAGTGTGATCTAGAGAACATATAGAATCATTCTAAAACTTAAAATAAGGTTTCTGGAAAAATTGTTCTTGAGGTATACCTGAGTTGAAGCTTTTCTGTTTGGAGCTTTCTGACCTTTCCTTTGATGCAAATCAACCCCAATGGACTCCTTGAAGCTAATGAGAAGCTTAGAACAAGCTTGTGATGGCTATTTTGAAGGGCTTGGTTATGGTTTTGAAGAAATCTTGTTTTTGATTTGGAAGGCTTCAGGCCATGGTGAGAGGTGTTTTGTGATCCTTAGGTGGTTTTGAGATGAATGGTGAAAGTATGAGTGATTTTTGATGGCTGAGTAATGAGAATCTAAGAGGGAAAGTTTTATGGTGATTTTGTGTAATCTGAGTTCTCCAATGTTTCAGGCTTGAATGTGTTATGAAATGAGCTCCTTAGGGTTTGCATAAGAGGTTGTGATTGGTCAGAGAGTGGGTGGTGGCTCAGTTTGATTGGTATGGGAGGAAATGCAAAAATGTTAACTTATGTGTACTTAAGGTATGGGCTTGTGCAGCAAGGATTTTTGAGCATAGATTGCCCCAACATGGTTCATGGGGAGCCCTTAGATCATTAGAATGCAGCTGGAAGGCTTAGATGAAGAGATAGCAAGCTTTATGCAATTTTCCAACTTTGATGTTTCTTGTGAATCAAGCCATGAAATGCTTCAATCCTTGGGCCAATTCTGATCTTGGCAAGTTGCATTAGCATGTTGTGACATAATTGAGTGGATTAGAGGTCACTTAGAAGCTTGAAACTCAAAATTGCATAAATCCCTCTTTGACATGAACATAAAAATTATGTGATTTTTGCCAACTTTAAAAGGCCATATCTTGAGTTATATGATGAATCAAGACATGTTCTTGTACTTTTTGAAAAGGGAAATACCTAATCTACAACTTCCATGTCCAAGAAATTTTCATTTGAAGCATTTTTGGTCATGAAAGAGGAGGTTGAAAATCTTTCCCAAAATGGAAAGTTTGTATTTCAAGCCATTTCCAAAAATGACAAGTTTGCAATTAGCTCAAAATTCTTCAATCTTGTGAACTTCCCACCACTTCTAAGACCAAATAGAGATCATAGAACTTCAATTTGATGAAAATGACCCTTTGGTTCCATTGTTGGGGGCCTCAGCTGCCCTGATTTTGACTTAACTTGCTCAAGAAGTTACCCAATGATCAAATGACTTCCACAATGAATTTCTTCATCAAACTTGGTACACATGATCCTTATAACATATTGTCGTACCCCAAAAAATACGACCTCGCGATGGGAACGGTGCCGCAGGAAAATTTAAAATGATCAACAGAGTCGCCACCAAACTTATTTTATTCCAATTAAGGAAAAGGAAAATATCGAGAAACCTTTTTGAAAATGGATAATGCTTGGTCTTTGAAACCAGATTTTGAGTTCGTGAGTCGATTCCGTAAGGGGGAGGTATTAGCACCCCTTACGTCCGTTGTACTCAACGGGAACCTCTTAGTTTGATTTGTGATTGGATGTCTTAACGAATGTCATTTATCTTCTTCGAATTAAAAAGAGGAAATAAAATGCGTTACGATTCTAAACTAGGGTTAGTAATTAGAGGGAAAAAATGGTGGTTAGCTTCCTAGGGTGCTCGGCAAGGAGTAAAATCTGTGTGCCTACGTATTCCCTTGTGCAATGGGAAAGTCAGAGCCTCGTAGTTCGTGGTACTAAGGTTGGTTAGTTTGTTAATTTTATCAAGTGTCAATTGCTCTTACCCGAAACAGATGCCTCGTGTCTAAACAATTAAAGAAAAGCATCGGAGATCCAACACTTGTCTTTTTCACCTTGTTTCGATAGTTGTTAGGTGTTTTGTTAATCTAAGACCGCTTGATGTTGGATCAAGGGTTTGGATCTAAGTGACGTTTTTGTTTTTTGGTTTGACGGCGATGCACGAAGCAGTCGACTTATAGGTAAATGTAGATGGAGATTTATTGTTCGGGTTGGTTAGGTGGATCCAAATCCTAGTCCCTAGGGGTGCTCCTAGTAATATGAAACCATAACCGAATGAAATGTGCGAGTGTGCGAATGAAACCGCTTGGTGTTGGACCATGGGTTCGCGAACAAAATAAAATCGATAAAATGCGAAAAATAAAATGCGTACAAAGTAACAGGAGAGAGATACATGTAAGGTACACGAGATTGCGAGAAATAAAGGGTATCATTGTAGTTTGCCCAAGAGGAAGCGTGTGTGCAGTGTACTAAACTATTTGGAGGCGTTGAACCTTTTATTGATTGGATGCGGTGAAATGTGGCTCGTTAGCTTCCTTAGAACGGATTCAAAGTTTAGAATCGTTCTATAAGGAGTCGAGCGTCGATATTGCAATGAAATGCGAAAAATGAAATAAAGTAAATAAATTAAATAAAATGGTCTCATCATTAGTCGAGATGTCGAGTCAGCTTGCGACAAATCTCAAAACTAGTTAGATGTTCATCGACCATAAAAATAAAATAACCGATAAAATAAAATAAAATAAATTAAATTGAAAAAATAGAAAATAAATTGAAATAAAATGATAAATAAAAATAAACTAACTACTTTGGCCTCATATTAATCAAATTTTACCGATTTAATGAAATCAGGTAAATTCAACTGTCGGTTATATCATCGGCCCAAAATAAATACTAACAAAAAAAAATTCATAATGGTCTAAGAAAATTCCTAAATAAAACAATAATAATAAAATAAAGAAAACAATAGAAAAGCGAGGGGGCTGGCGTTGAACACGAGTGTAGTGAGAAATCAGATTTGATCATGGTGGGCTTTAGCCCATATCTAACAACAACAATAATATAAAACAAGGAATGGTGATTAGCATTAAAGAGGTGGTGTAAGGTGAGTATGATGAAACCATGGGCCATGGGATAAACCTGATAGAATTTTAAAACAAAACCCTAAAAAACTAATAAAAGAAAATGGGATTAATATAAAGTGAATAATAAAATAAATTAAACCAATAATTATCGTAATGAATGCTCTAACGTTATTTTGAAATAGAAGAAAGAAAAGAAAAGAAAAAAAACTCTATATAATTTAAAGAAACACTCAGCATAAAGATAAATGAGAAACGAATCCCCAAAAGAGGAATGTACTCTTCTTCTCATACGAACAAACACGAAGAACAT
This sequence comes from Lathyrus aphaca, assembly GCA_963966055.1. NCBI lineage: Eukaryota > Viridiplantae > Streptophyta > Magnoliopsida > Fabales > Fabaceae > Lathyrus > Lathyrus aphaca. Next base: position 740,360,260 of record OZ014519.1, on the reverse strand, counting down.
AAGAAGTTTTCTCACCCTGTAACAAAATCACTCACCGCCTCTCTCTGGATCTCTCGTGATTCCGTTTGGTCTCTCCCTCAAGTTTGCGTGGTGGTTTCGCTCGTTCACTCTCTCGGTCTCTCACGCTCGTAAATCAAATTCTACTTACGGTCTCAATCGCGGGTTTCTCACCGGATCTTGCTGCGTTTGGGTAAGATTTCTTGCGGATTGTTTCTCAGATCGGGAAAGTTCATGTTCTAGTGGTGGCCGCTCGAAGATCTCGGAGGTTTGTGTATTTGAGCGGTTTGGGTTTCTGTTTACGGTGAGTTTCGGTTTTGAGTGATGGCGGATGGTGTTGACACGAGCCGCGATTTGAGTGGTGGTTGATTTCTGAGCTCGGATTTACATGGTGTGCACGGTGATTTCGGTTTTCCATCAGTTTATGGTAATGGTTTCATGGTTTCATCAGAGGTTTGTTCGTAGTTTGGTGTTCTCACATGTTTTTGGTTTATATGTGTTTTGGTTGTTTGAGATTGGTTTTGAAAAAATGCAAATATGGATGAGGGTTGAAGAGTGGTATGAATAAGAATGATTAGTCACAACAGAGGTTTATGAATGGTTCTATATGGAGTTTTTGTTGCAAATTTTTTAAGCGAGTTTCTTAGGTAAATTTTTTTGGTTTTTTTTCTGAAGCTTGAATTGTATTGGTTTTTTTTGCAGAGAATTTTTTGGTTGTTTCAAGCCTCCTGTGTGAATGAAGGAAAGGGTTATTTATAGTGGAATGAAAAACGATTTTTGTTGTCGTTTTAACGAATTTTCTATGCGTTTCTGCTGGCTGTAAAATTTGGAGAGAATAAAGTTGTTATTGACTGGGTGCAGTAGTGGAGTCGTACAAGTGATGATGCGGTACATGGATGCATTTTCATTTAAGGATATTATAGGCTGGATGAGGGAAAGAAAATGTGGGTCAGGCTAGTTTTTGTTGCAGATAGTGGAGGACACGGACAATGTGGTGCACTGGTGTGAAAAAAAAATTCTTTGTGACAACTTGTACTGAGATGATAATGTTAGATAAATATATAAGGTTTAGAAAATAATAATAATAATAATAATAATAATAATAATAATAATAATAATAATATTAATAATAATAAAAAAAACAATAATGGAAATGATTATAATAAACTATAATAATAATATTAGTAAAAGATGGAAATTAATAAAAATTAAAAAGGATAATAAAATGAATTTTTTTTATTTTGCTTAGAATGGTAAATGGACCTTGAAATTTTTATGGACTATAAGAAAATGAATTAAAAAAAGAAAAGGAAATTAAACCTAGATGGAAATAAAATAAAAGCATAATGGATTTTTGTAGAAAACGGCTTTAAACGGAAATTGAAAAAATAAATAAGAATTGATATAAAAATATGAACGACCGAAATAAATCGGATGGTGAAATATGAATGGATATGAATTATGAAAGGTGATAATCGAATAAAAAGAATAATACAAAAAAATGCGAATTATCGCCAAACCAAAACCTACATGAACTGGACCGACTCCTGATGACTGACCCACACAAAAAACCCTCAAAATAAATCTCCACTACACGCACCCACGCAAGCTCAAGTGAAACCTGATTTCGCACAAATCCTGAAGAAACTAAAAGACATATTTATCAGATTTTTGAAATATCGGTTAGACAAAAAAAATAAAAGGCTGCGGTTTTTTAGGATTTTTGGAATATATTGGTAAACAGAAAATAAAGGTAGGACAATTTTGGGGTATGACAGTTGCCCCTATCGAATTGACTTAGACCGAGTAAGATGAATTGGCCTGCATTTATACTTTCAAGGTATAAGACAATTAGATACTAACAGACTCCGAATTTGTCCGTAAAAGAAAGAAAATTGTGTAGTAAATCGATGATTAAAATTGGAAAATAAAGGTGATACGAAACAAAAACAGGTTGACAGAAAATTAAATAATCGCTTATCACTGCAAGGATGATAATGCGACCCCGGCACTCAATGCTAGGTCGATGTTGAGTAATAGAAAATTAAATAATCGCTTACCACCGCAAGGATGATAATGCGACCCCAACACTCGATGTTAGGTCGATGCTGAGTAACAAAAAATTAAATAATCGCTTACCACCGCAAGAATGATAATGCGACCCCAACACTCGATGCTAGGTCGATGTTGAGTAACAGAAAATTAAATAATCGCTTACCACCGCAAGAATGATAATGCGACCCCAAGACTCGATGCTAGGTCGATGTTGAGTAACAGAAAATTAAATAATCGCTTACCACCACAAGGATGATAATGCGACCCCAATACTCGATGCTAGGTCGATGTTGAGTAACAGAAAATTATATAATCGCTTACCACCACAAGGATGATAATGCGACCCCAGCATTTGATGCTAGGTCGATGCTGAGTAATAGAAAATTAAATAATAACTTACCACCGCAAGGATGATAATGCGACCCCAGCACTCGATATTAGGTCGATGTTGAGTAACAAAAAATTAAATAATCGCTTACCGCAAGAATGATAATGCGACCCCAACACTCGATGCTAGGTCGATGTTGAGTAACAGAAAATTAAATAATCACTTACCACCGCAAGGATGATAATGCGACCCCAGCACTTGATGTTAGGTCGATGCTGAGTAACAGAAAATTAAATAATCGCCTACCACCGCAAGAATGATAATGCGACCCCAACACTCGATGCTAGGTCGATGTTAAGTAACAGAAAATTAAATAATCGCTTACCACCGCAAGATTGATAATGCGACCCCAACACTCGATGCTAGGTCGATTTTGAGTAACAGAAAATTAAATAATCGCTTACCACCGCAAGAATGATAATGTGACCCCAGCACTCGATGTTAGTTCGATGCTGAGTAACAGAAAATTAAATAATCGATTACCACCGCAAGAATGATAATGCGACCCCAACACTCGATGATAGGTCGATGCTGAGTAACAGAAAATTAAACAATCGCTTACCACCGCAAGAATGATAACGGGACCCCAGCACTCGATGTTAGGTCGATGTTGAGTAACAAAAAATTAAATAATCGCTTACCACCGCAAGAATGAAATTGCGACCCCGACACTCGATGTTAGGTCGATGCTGAGTAACAGAAAATTAAATAATCGCTTACCACCGCAAGAATGATAATGCGACCCCAACACTCGATGCTAGGTCGATTTTGAGTAACATAAAATTAAATAATCGCTTACCACCGCAAGAATGATAATGCGACCCCAACACTCGTTGCTAGGCCGATGTTGAGTAACAGAAAATTAAATAATCTGGAAGAGAAAAATCCAACGGGGACATTCACTGAATAACACCTAGGAGAATCCTTGGAATCTTTGATTGACCCTGGATCCTAACTTATGTTGGGGAAATGCCTGGAATCTTGGGTTGATCATGGATCCTGAATTATGCAACTATGCTTGTTAGTTTTTTTGAAATGGTATTCCATAATGATGGAGATACGATGCAAGTGTTTATGCAATGATATGCAATTGAAAAATTAGGAATATGAAAGTCTGATTTATTTAGGTATGCAAATGATGCATATGATGTAAATGATGCATAATGATGCATATGAGGTGATTGGAAAATGAAAGGTGCCATCTTGGTGGACTTTTGGTCTGGTAGTTGCCAATAATGATTGGACTTTGGGTGGGTGGAGGGTTTGATTCCCCGACATTTGATTTTCGATGATGTGTGGTCAGAAGATGAATCTGGATGCCCCAAGTTTGGTCATTTATTGATGAGCGGAGCGACTTAATTGGCACATGAAGATTGATTTGCTTTGAATGATTACTAACGCTTGACAAGATCTTCTTGTTCAGCTGGGAAAAATAGATAGGAAGATTTGCTCCTTGTTTGCTTGCCCCTGTCTGTAGGGTATTGGAAAGAATTTTGGTGGGGAAACTTTGAGAGTGACCATGACATGATCTCTGCCCTAGTGTCTGGATTTGGTAGGTGTCTGCCCCTGATTGAGCCTTTGAAGGTAATCTTACCCCTGATTGAGCTGTTAAGAATGATTTTGCCCCTGATTAATGGTCTTTGAGATAAATTGCCCCTGATTGGGTTGTTGAAGATGCTTTGCCCCTGATTGGACTGCTGAGGTAGTCTTAATTCATGTTGGAACCAATGAAGTTCAAATTTCTCTTTTGATTTCCCCTTGTTGGGATTGCACTGATGCCACGCACTGAATTTCAATTAAATTATTCATACACAAATAATAGTGTTAATGTAATGTTCATGCGAATTTTGAAAAAGTAAATTATTTGAATGATTGTGATTGTGTGACGAATGGACCGTTATCCCAAACGAGGTGTTGATTTAGTGTGTGAAAGATGCAATAAGAATAATGTGCAATCGAGATTGAAGATTAGCAAATATATGGGAGTCAATTTACGCAACCTTGTTGGTAGCATGCTTTCAGAATAAAATGTGCCTCAATTAGGTATTTCGAGGGTTGTAACGTGGTTTGGTTAATGGTTAGAGAAACAAAGGATATAAGGCTCAAAATTTGATTTGTACCCACCCCTTCTTCGTAATGTTCTCCAGTCCTATGTTCAGTTAATTCTACACATGCATTTGTTTTGACGTTGCAAGAGTGAATTTGAAACTTTGAGGTTCGCTTGGAAGTGGAAGTCATCTTATTTTGCTGGTGACCCTTTGATTCTTGATTTGGTGGTCACTGATATTTGTTTTGTTTTTATTGAGGATTTAAACTCCTCTTTTGATTCGTTCTTTTTTTGTCGACTAAGTCTCCCTTTGGGTGCTCAACTTAGTAGCCTTCTTTTCTATTTTTTTTCTTGTCTTTTGTTGAATGTTGTGACTGCCAAGTCATTTGTTGATGGTCCTCCGACGGAATGTCTCATCTTGCGATTTGAATGTGTCGTCAGGTTAACTGAACAACTACCTTGCCCCGAGTTAAATGTAAGGGTTTGTATCCGAAAGAAACTCCTACTTCTAGGCTCGAAGTGGTTGACTAGGGATTAACTCCTTATTTCTCCAATGTTTGGGGATTTGAAAAAATGCATGTACATCATTGACGAGGTTTTATCTGAAAGCATACCGCAACAGTTATGGGTATTTCGTTTTCATCATCTTCCCTCAAATATTTGCTAAAGTGAAGTGAGAGAATATTTTTGTGATTTTGTGATAAATGAGAGATAATGAGCGAATGCGAATAAACTAATTCAAAACATGCATAAACATAATATTAACAAAACCAAGTACGAATAACATTGTTCAAAGCAAATAGTACTTAAACAAACAATACAAAATAACAAAGATTGCAAAATGATAAATGGCAATGGCTGCCTTGATTTGAGGAATGAACTTCTCTTGATTTGACTTGCTTAGAGTTGCAGACTATTCATCTTGGTTTTCGACAACCCCTTCAAGAGCTTTCACTTGTGAGCCCCGTGCGGCGGCAATGGATTGTCCCGAACATTCTGATTCTTCTGGGTGAAGGTGAGATCCTTAGAGTCGATCAAGTCTTGAACTTTGTGCTTGAATACTCTGCAGTTCTCAATTGTGTGACCTGGAGCACTCTTGTGATACTCACATTGAGCATTGGCATCATAGTCTCAGGTGTTACCAGTTTGAGGTGGCATGTCCTTCAAAACAAGAGTTCCCTTTGCCATCAGCCCATTGAAGATTTCTCCATATGACATAGGCAGTGGATCAAAGTTTCTTTCAGGCCTTCTTTGTTGATATGGTGGGCGCTGTTGAGGAGTGCGTTGCTGTTGTTGACCAGGTTATTATGGATAAGTCGGTTGCTGGTATGGTCCAGGTGCATATTACGCAGCCGCAACTAGAGGATAAGCACGCGGTTGATAAAGCATCTGAGGCGGAAATGAAGCTTGGATAGCTGGTTGATAAGGCATTGGAGGAACTGGTTGATATGGCACATAAGCGTATTGTGCAGCAGCAACATACGGGTACTGATAGTAGGGTAGTGAAGTAGGTGCACTCTGTTGAGGTGTCCCCTTGTAGTAGAAATGGAATTTGTTTCGCCCTTTTTGTACCCGTTGAAAGGTTTCTTGACATTAGTTTGGCTGCTAGAACCTCCTTGGATCTTTCCACTTTTCAAACCTTCTTCAATTCTTTCTCCGACGATTACCATGTCTGAAAATCCAGAAGATACGCTGTTGATCAGCTTTTCGTAGTATTGCCCTTGTAAGGTACCCATGAAGATATCGATCAGTTCATGTTCAACCAATGGCGGATGCACTCTGGCAGCTAACTCCCTCCAGCGTTGGGCGTACTCCTTAAAGGATTTGTTCTCCTTTTGAGCCATACTCTGAAGTTGAGTGCGATTCGGAGCTAAGTCAGTGTTGTACTTGTATTTCTTTTTGAATGCATCAGATAGATCAAGCCAAGTACGAACATTGTTGCGCTCAAGTTGCATGTACCATTCTAGAGATGCTCCAGACAGGCTGTCTTGGAAGCAATGGATCATGAGTTTGTCATCTTTGGCATGAGCGGCCATTTTTCTGCAATACATTCTCAAATGGAGCTCAGGACAGTTGAGGCCTTTGTACTTCTCGAATTCTAGAAATTTGAACTTAGCAGGGATCACAACATCCGGAACTAGGCACATGTCTGAGGCACTCAGAAAGGTTGAATTGTGTCCTTCCATGATTCATAGTTTTTCAGCTAACTCGCGACACATCTTCATAGCTTCAGATTCTTGAACCGCATGAGGGTTGATAATTGGAACAGAAGTATGCATCTCATACTCAACTTGATGATCCTCTTCAGCATGAGCCATGTGAACATGAGTAACGGCAGGTTGAGCTTGAGGAGTAGCACCAATAGTGACACCAGAGGTAGGTATTTGTTGAGAAATGACTTCTTCAACAGCAGGAGTGAAGCCTGGAGGAAAACCATATACCAAAGGATTTGGAACATAAACCAAAGGTATTGTGTGAAAGGTAGATCCTTGCACAAGAACATTGTTCCTTGCGGCAGCAGCTTCGTGACGTTCTTCCATTCTGGCCAAAGCTTGTAAAGTCTCGAAAATCTGATCGATCTTGCTCTTGACCGAGTCAATCTCTTCCCTCATAGAAGCTTGTTCATCTTGAATCACGTCCATCAGTCTTCTAGTGTTAGCTCGAGTTAGGTACGGGCGTCAAGAACGATACGGGCATCGGGAAACCAGCTTGATTTACTGATGAAAGAAGGAACAGGAAATGAGTTTTCGGCTTTGAAATGGAATGCAAGATGCATAATAACTGCGATGTAAAATGATATGCATATGCAACGCAAGATCCAGGATCAAAGGTTCAACACGCTTTGAAATCGAACAAAGTAACAGAATAAAGTAACCGGTATCTCAGATAAAGAAATCCCACAGGTAGGTTTTGGGTAGGTGCCTAGAGTTATGGAGCATTGTCAAAATAATTATAGACATGACGAAGATCCATCAGACGATAATATCTTTGAAATGATCAACTCTAGGTGAGGTCTTTGTATCGGCCTACGAAGAAGATTCCTCGTATGCGTTTACTACACAACCATCAATCCTGGTTTAGGGTACTCTCAGACATCGTCGATCAAGATTGAAAATATTACTGTCAGATAGGAATACATTCAAAGGATCTAGTCTGATTGTGGTTTCCGTATTAACCTATTGAGTCACATAGATGTCGTAGGTTAACATTACTAACCACTATGAATTGGTTTGAAGGTTCCTGGAGTCGACATTTCAACTTAGAAACATTGACAACACGACGAAGGAACATCGTATCACAATATTTCCAAGAGAATCTATTCCAGGCAATGGTTTTCGCTTCGTTCCCCGGAGAAGATTCCCCGTGGTCCTCCAATACATAACCATCTTCTAATCCTATGGGTTTTTCTCAGGCGTTGGAAGTGAGCCTATCTCATTCAGTACCAAAGATCAAAGGAGACAAGTAGCAATACAACAAGTAAGTGAATAAATAAGCGGAAGAAGATAAATAATCAAGGTTGACATTCAATCACAAATTGAACTAAGTTAAGCTTGACTCAGTCCCTAGCAGAGTCGTTATTTGTCGTACCCGAAAAATACGACCTCGCAACGGGAAAGGTGCCGCGGGAAAATTTAAAATGATCAACAGAGTCGCCACCAAACTTATTTTATTCCAATTAAGTAAAAGGAAAATATCGAGAAACCTTTTTGAAAATGGATAATGCTTGGTCTTTGAAACCAGATTTTGAGTTCGTGAGTCGATTCTGTAAGGGGAAGGTATTAGCACCCCTTACATCTGTTGTACTCAACGGGAACCTCTTAGTTTAATTTGTGATTGGATGTCTTAACGAATGTCATTTATCTTCTTTGAATTAAAAAGCGGAAATAAAATGTGTTACGATTCTAAACTAGGGTTAGTAATTAGAGGGAAAAAATGGTGTTTAGCTTCCTAGGGTGATCGGCAAGGAGTAAAATCCGTGTGCCTACGTATTCCCTTGTGCAATGGGAAAGTCATAGCCTCGTAGTTCGTGGTACTAAGGTTGGTTAGTTTGTTAATTTTATCAAGTGTCAATTGCTCATACCCGAAACAGATGCCTCGTGTCTAAACAATTAAAGAAAAGCATCGGAGATCTAACACTTGTCTTTTTCACCTTGTTTCGATCGTTGTTAGGTGTTTTGTTAATCTAAGATCGCTTGATGTTGGATCAAGGGTTTGGATCTAAGTGAGGTTTTGGTTTTTTGGTTTGACGGCGATGCGCGAAGCAGTCGACTTACAGGTAAATGCAGATGGAGATTTATTGTTCGAGTTGGTTAGGTGGATCCGAATCGTAGTCCCTGGGGGTGCTCCTAGTAATACGAAACCATAGTCGAATGAAATGTGCGAGTGTGCGAGTGAAACCGCTTGGTGTTGGACCATGGGTTCGCGGACAAAATAAAATCGATAAAATGCGAAAAATAAAATGCGTACAAAGTAACGGGAGAGGGATACATGTAAGTTACACGGGATTGTGAGAAATAAAGGGTATCATTGTAGTTTGCCCAAGAGGAAGCGTGTGTGCAGTGTACTAAACTATTCGGAGGCGTTGAACCTTTTATTGATCGGATGCGGCGAAATGTGGCTCGTTAGCTTCCTTAGAACGGATTCAAAGTTTAGAATCGTTATATAAGGAGTCGAGCATCGATATTGAAATGAAATGCAAAAAATGAAATAAAGTAAATAAATTAAATAAAGTGGTCTCATCATTAGTCGAGATGTCGAGTTAGCTTGCGACAAATCTCAAAACTAGTTAGATGTTCATCGACCATAAAAATAAAATAACCGGTAAAATAAAATAAGCTAAATTAAATTGAAAAAATAGAAAATAAATTGAAATAAAATGATAAATAAAAATAAACTAACTACTTTGGCCTCATATTAATCAAATTTTATCGATTTAATAAAATCGGGTAAAATCAACCATCGGTTATATCATCGGCCCAAAATAAATACTAACCAAAAAAAAATTCATAATGTTCTAAGAAAATTCCTAAATAAAAAAATAATTATAAAATAAAGAAAACAATAGAAAATCGAGGGGGCTGGCGTTGAACACGAGTGTAGTGAGAAATCAGATTTGATCATAGTGGGCTTTAGCCCACATCTAACAACAACAATAATATAAAACAAGGACGGGTGATTAGCATTAAAGAGGCGGTGTAAGGTGAGTATGATGAAACCATGGGCCATGGGATAAACCTGATAGAATTTTAAAACAAAACCCTAAAAAACTAATAAAAGAAAATGGGATTAATATAAAGTGAATAATAAAATAAATTAAACCAATAATTATCGTAATAAAGGCTCTAACATTTTTTTGAAATAGAAGAAAGAAAAGAAAAAAAAAACTCTATATAATTTAAAGAAACACTCAGCATAAAGATAAATGAGAAACAAATCCCCAAAAGAGGAATGTACTCTTCTTCTCATACGGACAAACACGGAGAACATAAGAAGTTTTCTCACCCTGTAACAAAATCAATCACCGCCTCTCTCTGGATCTCTCGTGATTCTGTTTGGTCTCTCCCTCAAGTTTGCGTGGTGGTTTCGCTCGTTCACTCTCTCGGTCTCTCACGCTCTAACGCTCGCAAATCAAATTCTACTTGCGGTCTCAATCGCGGGTTTCTCACCGGATCTTGCTGCGTTTGGGTAAGATTTCTCGCGGATCGTTTCTCAGATCGGGAAAGTTCGTGTTCTAGTGGTGGCCGCTCGAAGATCTCAGAGGTTTGTGTATTTGAGCGGTTTGGGTATCTGTTTACGGTGAGTTTCTGTTTTGAGTGACGGTTAGACAGAAAAAATAAAAGGGTGCGATTTTTTAGGATTTTTGGAATATATTGGTAAACAGAAAATAAAGGTACGACAATTTTGGGGTATGACAGTTGCCCCTAACGAATTGACTTAGATCGAGTAAGATGAATTGGCCTGCATTCATACTTTCAAGGTATAAGACAATTAGATACTAACAGACTCCGAATTTGTCCGCAAAAGAAAGAAAATTGTGTAGTAAATCGATGATTAAAATTGGAAAATAAAGGTGATACGAAACAAAAACAGGTTGACAGAAAATTAAATAATCTCTTATCACTGCAAGGATGATAATGCGACCACATCACTCGATGCTAGGTCGATGCTAAGTAACAGAAAATTAAATAATCGCTTACCACCGCAAGAATGATAATGCGACCCCAACACTCGATGCTAGGTTGATGTTAAGTAACAGAAATATAAATAATCGCTTACCACCGCAAGAATGATAATGCGACCCCAACACTCGATGCTAGGTCGATGTTGAGTAACAGAAAATTAAATAATCGCTTACCACCGCAAGAATGATAATGCGACCCCAGCACTCGATGTTAGGTCGATGCTGAGTAACAGAAAATTAAATAATCACTTACCACCGCAAGAATGATAATACGACCCCAACGTTCGATGCTAGGTCGATGCTGAGTAACAGAAAATTAAATAATCGTTTACCACCGCAAGAATGATAATGCGACCCCAGCACTTGATGTTAAGTCGATGCTGAGTAACAGAAAATTAAATAATCGCTTACCACCGCAAGAATGATAATGCGACCCCAGCACTCGATGTTAGGTCGATGATGAGTAACAGAAAACTAAATAATCGCTTACCACCGCAAGAATGATAATGTGATCCCAACACTCGATGCTAGGCCGATGTTGAGTAACAGAAAATTAAATAATCTGGAAGAGAAAAATCCAACGGGGACATTCACTGAATAACACCTAGGAGAATCCTTGGAATCTTCGATCGACCCTGGATCCTGACTTCTGTTGGGGAAATGCCTAGAATCTTGGGTTGATCCTGGATCCTGAATTATGCAACTATGCTTGTTTGTTTTTTTTTGAAATGGTATTCCATAATGATGGAGATACGATGCAAGTGTTTATGCAATGAGATGCAATTGAAAAATTAGGAATATGATTGTCTGATTTATTTAGCTATGCAAATGATGCATATGCTATAAATAATTGATGTAAATGATGCGTAATGATGCATATGAGGTGATTGGAAAATGAAAGGTGCCATCTTGGTGGACTTTTGGTCTGGTAGTTGCCAATAATGATTGGACTTTGGGTGGGTGGAGGGTTTGATTCCCTGACATTTGATTTTCGACGATGCGTGGTCATAAGATGAATCTGGATGCCCCAAGTTTGGTCATTTATTGATGAGCGGAGCGACTTAATTGGCACATGAAGATTGATTTGCTTTGAATGATTACTAATGCCTGACAAGATCTACTTGTTCAGCTGGGAAAAATAGATAGGAAGATTTGCTTCTTATTTGCTTGCCCCTGTCTGTAGGGTATTGGAAAGAATTTTGGTGGGGAAACTTTGAGAGTGACCATGACATGATCTCTGCCCCAGTGTCTGGATTTGGTAGGTGTCTGCCCCTGATTGAGCCTTTGAAGGTGATCTTACCCCTGATTGAGTTGTTAAGAATGATTTTGCCCCTAATTAATGGTTTTTGAGATAAATTGCCCCTGATTGGGTTGTTGAAGATGCTTTGCCCCTGATTGAACTGTTGAGGTACTCTTAATTCATGTTGGAACCAATGAAGTTCAAATTTCTCTTTTGATTGCCCCTTGTTGGGATTGCACTGATGCCACGCACTGAATTGCAATTAAATTATTCATACACAAATAGTAGTGTTAATGTAATGTTCATGCGAGTTTTGAAAAAGTCAATTATTTGAATGATTGTGATAGTGTGACGAATGGACCATTAGCCCAAACGAGGTGCTGATTTAGTGTGTGAAAGATGCAGCAAGAATAATGTGCAATTGAGATTGAAGATTAGCAAATATATGGGAGTCAATTTATGCAACCTTGTTGGTAGTATGCTTTCAGAATAAAATGTGCCTCAATTAGGTCTTTCGAGGGTTGTAACGTGGTCTGGTTAATGGTTAGAGAAACAAATGATATAAGGCTCAAAATTTGATTTGTACCCATCCCTTCTTTGTAATGTTCTCCAGTCCTATGTTTAGGTAATTCTACACATGCATTTGTTTTGACGTTGCAAGAGTGAAGATGAAACTTTGAGGTTCGCTTAGAAGTGGAAGTCATCTTATTTTGCCGGTAACCCTTTGATTCTTGATTTGGTGGTCACTGATATTTGTTTTGTTTTTATTGAGGATTTAAACTCCTCTTTTGATTCGTTCTTTTTTTGTCGACTAAGTCTCCCTTTGGGTGCTCAACTTAGTAGCCTTATTTTCTATTTTTTCTTGTCTTTTGTTGAATGTTGTGACTGCCAAGTCAATTGTTGATGGTCCTCCAACGGAATGTCTCATCTTGCGATTTGAATGTGTCGTCAGGTTAACTGAACAACTACCCTGCCCCGGGTTAAATGTAAGGGTTTGTATCCGAAAGAAACTCCTACTTCTAGGCTCGAAGTGGTTGACTAGGGATTAACTCCTTATTTCTCCAATGTTTGGGGATTTGAAAAAATGCATGTACATCATTGACGAGGTTTTATCTGAAAGCATACCGCAACAGTTATGGGTATTTCGTTTTCATCACCCTCCCTCAAATATTTACTAAAGTTAAGTGAGAGAATATTTTTGTGATTTTGTGATAAATGAGAGATAATGAGCGAATGCGAATAAACTAATTCAAAACATGCATAAACATAATATTAACAAAACCAAGTACGGATTCAAATGAAGGAGGAAAGGGATACTTTTGAGGCTCAGTTCCATGATTACAAAGAAAAAGTGTTGGAGCTAACAAGGCAACTTCACGAAGAGCGAAACCTCAATACATATCTCAACCCAAAGAGAAAACGTCCATGGGAGACTTGAGTCTCAGATGTTCTTATTTTCTTTGCAACTTTTTGTTTTCTTTCATTATAAGCCCAAGGGGAAATTATATTTTAAACTTACTAATAAAAGTTTTACTTTTGTTTTCCTTTAACAAATTTAAATCCTACGGGGTCCTTGAAAACATTGCATATGTATCTACATACCATACCATTACATAACAGGTTTCTGCGACAAGTTTCTTATCTTCTCGCTGTTTATTTCAGTGGAAATGGCTCTCGAACAGACTGTCAAAGATCTCCAAACCCAGAATGCTCAATTTCAAGAAGTGATCCTGAATTTGTCCAAGGGGAAAGAAGAGTTGAAAGACCTCCTCACTAAGGACGCGAAAAAGAAGAATCCTGAAGACAAAAAGGGTAATCAGTTGGAACAATTTCATGTTGAGACGGCAGAGATGAGAATCTATATGAATGGTCAGGTGGATCTTACCCAAAACTTAGCCCAGAGGCAAGAAGAGCTGAGAGTCTTCGTCAATAAACTTCAAGACAACGGAGTCGGGAATCTAATCATCAGTCAACCTCTGATGAAACAAGTTGACTTGGTTGAAAAGAAGAACATGATAATAGAAGGAAAGAGACGGGGTACTACTGATAGTCTTTCAATTAAAGGAAGAAGTTCTTATAGGGTTAATCTTCCTCAACACAAGGAACATAAAAGACAGTTTACCAAAATCAACACGTTAATGTCGCAAACTTTTCAATGCTTGTTGGAGATGAAGTTGATTACCTTGAAAGACCCTCCGTAGAATCCCAATACTTCCTCTCCTCGCTATAATCCTAATGCAAGGTATGCATATCACTCCAACTGTCCTGGACATGACACTAATAACTGTTGGGCATTAAGGAATAAGATTCAAGACCTGATTGACGAAGGAGTTCTCGAGGTTATGCTAGAATACCAGATTGAATTCTTCTATCATCCATCAAACACCGAAGCTTTCATACATCTGGAGTGAAATGTTTAGAGAAAGAGGCTTTGAGAACATTTGAATTTTCATTTGTAATTTATTTTGTCGACTTAAACACTTATTATTATGTCCGACTTTTGTTTTCACGATAATGCATTACATATGTTTGTCTTGAATTAATCCATTTGTTTCACTATATTTAAACTATGCTTCTTACTTCTCTTTTGTGATATTTAACTCTCAATAAAGTTGTAAGCCTTTAGAGGGAGGATGACGAAGACGGTACCATAATTTCATATAGTATGCTTTTGAACAGACTATGCTGACGATGTGCAGGCATTGTTTCGATTCCTAAATAGTGGAGATATAAGGAATTTAATCCCTAGTCAACCATTTTGAGCCTATGAAGTAGGAGTTTTCATTCTCACGCAAATTAAAAACCTTAATCATAACCTGGGGCTGGGTAGTTCCTCGGTTAACTCAATTATGCTAGTTGTCCTTTTTGTACACAAATAACGATGGTTCCTTGTAATCATTAAGTTCGACTGTCAATATCTAGCAAAAGAAAAGCTCACTAAGTCAAAACCTATGAAGGAGACTTAGTAAAAATTGAGACCTTTAGGCAAAAAGAAGGGATAACAAAGTAAAAAAAAAAGATGATTGGCTTTTCAAATAAACTGTTGTCAGTGTTACAATTCAAAACTCTTTTGGAGCCTCAATGCATAAGTAAACTGAACATAGAACTGAAGAACATCACGAAGGATGGGTTGGGTACAAATAAAATTTGAGCCTTTATCCCTTGTTTCTTAAACCGTGAACCAGACCATGTTACAACCCTTTAAAAGTCCTAACAAGCATGGTTAGTTCGAAAACATACTGCTACAAAAAGGTATCCTGACTCCTTTAGGGCTTATTATAAATCTTGAGTTAATATCACAGTTTTTACAAACATTGTTTTGCTAAAATAATTCTTTTTCAAAACTTCAAGACTGACATAAGCGTTGCATTTTGAATATCATTGTTTGCATACGAATAAGTGTTTGACAGTAGAGAAGCTTACATGATGAACATTCAATAAACCAAAGTCCTCCTGACATACAAAGTTACTTCATGGGCCTGACTCAGTTGGATCAAAGCCAATGTATACAAGGGGAATCGTTATTATCTTCCAATCAAGGAGCATGCCATGTTATTATCCAACTCATTTGGGGAATTCAGGTCAAGTTTCAATGATGCTTAATACCAGGGGCAGATCTCCTCATCTGAATTGCCAGAGG
The DNA here is from genome assembly GCA_963966055.1 of Lathyrus aphaca. Lineage (NCBI taxonomy): Eukaryota > Viridiplantae > Streptophyta > Magnoliopsida > Fabales > Fabaceae > Lathyrus > Lathyrus aphaca. The sequence continues at coordinate 740,344,712 of OZ014519.1, read as the reverse complement.
TAACATTACCGAGTTCACGATGCCAGGGGCATATTATTATGGGGCATCTTGTTTATTTCTCTTGAGGCAGCCCTTTTCAAATACTTTCATTCTGGGAAAAATCATCCTCAGTTAGGGGCAACGCTCTCTTTTCAAATCTAACCAGATCAAAGTCAGTTACAAGATCCTTAACTGTTACCCAGGGCATACACGACCCACTACAGTCCGAAAGCACATTCCTCTCATTACATTGCCTTGATACTGGGTTTCGGCATAAGCCATTGTGGAAATTAATTGTATGTGCCAATAGTATCAGATGGCGTCAGTATCATGTCTTCAGATTCAGTCATGATAATTCTTAGAAAATTACTCGGGGAAGTCGAGAATATCAGAAGTTCTGAATCCATTGGTTACTTTGAATGAATATATGCTTTCAAATATGATTGATGTTTACCAAAATACATAAAATTACAATAATAGCATTTACTAAGGATCCTTGGAGGTAGGAATCCCCAACAAAGTTCATATCCAACAGATCTTCATAAACCCATCCCCACAGAGTAATCTTTACGGATTTATTTCAGCAAAGTATTTCAAGTAGCCTCTTGTACTTCCAGCTCTACAAAGTCCCAGACCGATTTATCTCAAACCTGATATCCTCCGAAGAATTGATACTTGGCCGGATAAGTCTCTCAGGGGAATGTACGTCTCTTTTATCCCCAGTCATGGTATTTAGGAATTTCATCTTCCAATAAGAAGTACGACGAACGGAAATCGAAATATCCTAAGTACAACATTCTAAAACAAGACGGAAACGATGTCTTCATAATCCTCAACAACAAATCAGGATTTATTTTCTCCAGCCAGCAGTTGTTACATGAAGCTACTAATGGGCTTCAACTACATAATTCTGACATGCATCATTTACAGCATATCATGCCATACACATCCATAACGCATACAAAATTCTCATTTACATTAAGAACGTCATGCCATGCACGCATACATCAAATAATTTCCTTTTCAGGATAGTTGCAGTCAGATAAACACTATCAACTCCTAGAGACAGTTCAGAGACGGTCTAAATGAAGATCTAGTGTTGATGCTTAGTGCATGATGCTTTTCTTTCCAGAGACAGTACATAGACGATTTATACAAAGATCTAGTCCTGATACTTAGTTCTGACACTCTCTTGAGACATTGCAGAGACGATCTAAAAGAAGATCTAGTGCTGATACTTAGTGCATGATACTTTGCAGAATCAGTTCAGAGATAATCTAAACGAAGATTTAGTTCTGATGCTTAATTCAAGATATTGTCCTAGAGATAGTTCAGAGATGATCTAAATGAAGATCTAGTGTTGATACTTAGTGCAGGATATTGTCCAGAAGCAATTCAGAGATAATTGAAACGAAGATTTAATTCTGATGCTTAATTCAAGAAATTGTCCTTGAGACAGTTCAGAGACGAAATAAACGAAGATCTAATGATGATACTTAGTGCAGAATAGTTTCCAGAAGCAGTTCATAGATAATAAAAACGAAGATTTTTTCTGATACTTCACTCAATATATTTTCCTAGAGACAGTTCAGAAACAATCTCTTCAACAGGGGAATAGGAGATTCGACAAGTTCATGGCACACATAAGTTTCATCAGAAGTCAGTTCGACCATTATGTTTACTTTCGATTTCGACCGGGTAATTCATTTGTTATTTTATTGCCTTATGTGGATGATATTCTAATAGCAAGCAACAATGTCGAAGATGTAATGAGGGTGGAGGTTGAACTCAATATGGAGTTCGATATGAAGGATCTGGAAGTTGCATCCAGGATTCTTGGGATTGACATTCGGAGAGATAGAAAGCAGTCGTGATTATGCTTATCTCAAGAGGCATACCTGAAGAAGATTCTCGAAAAGTTTGGTATGCCAAATTCAAAGCCTGTTGTGACTCCTACAAACCCTCACTTCAAGTTGATTATAGACTAGTGTCTCAATACTAATGTCAAAAGAACTTATATGGATAGCATTCCATATGATAATATAGTAGGATCTTTGATGTATGTTATGGTTTGTACTAGACCCGATATAGCATATGCAGTAAGTCTTGTAAGCATGTGCATGATGAATCCTGGAAAGGCTCATTGGCAAGCATTGAAGTGGATTCTAAGGTTCATAAATGGGTCTCTGAGCAGAGTCCTAATTTATGGTGGAGCCTTGGGTGAAGATAGTAAAGCAGTAATCGAAAGATATGTCGACTCTAATTATGTATGTTGTATGGATTCCAAAAAATCTATTTTTGAATATGTTTTCACTATGTTTGGTACAACAAATAGTTAGAAAGCAACACTTCAGAAGGTTGTTTCCTTATCAACCACTGAAGCGAAATATATCGCCCTAACTGAAGCTTTAAAGGAAGCATTGTGCCTTGAAGGTTTTGCAAAGGAGCTGAAACTTCAAGGTCGAGGTATCACTGTTAAATATGATAGCCAAAGTGCAATACACCTGTCAAAGAACTCAGCCTATCATGAGCAACCCAAGCACATTGATGTGAGGCTGCATTTCGTCAGAGGGGTAATCTAGCGTGGAGAAATCCAAGCGTTGAAGGTTTTGACAGATCATAATGATGCTTATATGATCACCAAGACGTTGTCTAGTTGCAAATTTTTCCATTGTATGCAGTTGATAAAGTTGCATGAAGAAATCTAGTTTGTTTCTTGTTGTTATAGGGTTTGTTCCAAGGTGGAAATTTATGGAATATTGTAACAAACCCTAGTACGAATATCATGTCGTCGAAGTCCGCTCACATGTTGTTGTTATTGTTTAATTGGATTTTGTGTTATGGATTCAATTGTTTAAGTTAGCTTGTAATGGGTAATTGTTAAAAAGCCCATCAAGTTAATACATTAGTTTTCTTATAAATAACATATTAGTCTTTCATATTTTGCATAAAGGAAAATAGGAAGATAAAACCTTAATTTAAAAGTGTGAGAGAGAATATTTGTTATTCTTGTAATCTTGTTTAAAGATAAAGGAAAGAATAACGGTTTATAATCAATCCTTGTTGTTATCCTTGATTACCTAAATCCTAACTCTTGTGGATTTCTTAACTGATCAAAAAATCAATTATACTTTGTTTCTAAGATATCTGATTCATAACAGTTTCTAATTCTGAGTTTCTATCTTTTAGATTATACACTTCGAACAAATCCTACTTACAGTCTATAATCTAGAGAAGGGCCCAAACATGTGACAACCTTGTATGATTATAAGACTGTTATTTCTTCATGCAGAAACAATAAAAACAAGTTATCTTAAATTCACAAAACTTGTGGAGCCCAATTGAAAATGACAGAACCAATATGAAACTTGACACTAACGATGCACATGGCAACAACATACTTCGATGCTTACCACTTGTTTATATGGTCCATCTCTGAATATTTTGTACTTTGTTGAAATCACACAAACAAATGAGTTTTGGTGTCTCATGAAACCCTGTCTGTTGTTACAGATTGGAATATTTTTCATTTGCACTTTTTAGTTTTTACTTCCTTATAACTTTTCCACCCTTATTAACCATGTTAGAAGATTCTACACTTTTCTGCAACAAAAAGGGTTTTCTAAAGGTTGGTTTTTTTCATTGAATCTCTTACTTTAGAACCCCTTATTCAAATGGGGTTCTAAGATTTTTCATAGTGAAAAAGAAGAATAAGAATAAGAAAAAGAAAAAGAAACCATTTGGGGTTGTTTGATTTGATGTGATGTTTGCAATGTCTTTGTTTTACCAATCACAAACATTATTGGGTTGTGTAAGTATTCTTAATCCTAATCTTAATCCTAGGTACTCGTGTTTGTGCAAATCAAGGTCATGGAAAGTTCTATCTACACCCCCACCATCTTCAGTTATATTGAATGCAGATGAAGGTGGGAGATTTTCAAAGAAGCTTCATTCCTCAAATGTTGTAGAAATTAAGAATGATTTTGTTACACCTTTTGGTTATCAAGGAACAACTGTTGGAATCATTGGAGGCATGTCTGTTGATGCAACTCTCAATTTTCTAAGAAAACTTGTGGAGTTGAGTTCACAAGATGGACAAAATCCTATTCCTTTTTTGCTTTGTTCTGATCCAATTTTGAATAAGGAGCTTCTTTCCTATGAAAGGAGTTTGGAAAGTTTTAAACTTGATTCTTCTGATATTGTGCAGAGTCTTAGAAATAAAAGGGTTTTTCTTGAGAATTCCGGGGCTCGTTGCATAGTCATGCCTTGTAATGTTTCGCATTCTTGGTATGAACAAGTATCTAATGGATGTTCTGTACCTTTTCTTCATATGGCTGATTGTGTTGCTCAGGAACTTAAGGAAGCTAAGTTAAAGCCACTTGAAGCTGGTAGTCCTTTGAGGATTGGAGTGCTTGCAACAAATGCAACTCTAGCAGCTGGTTTTTACAAAGACAAGCTTCAGAATGAAGTAATTTCCTTGATCTCATTTATGACTTCTAAATTTCATATCTGTGTACTTTGTTGGGAACTTTGTTTCTGTTCATTAGGACTGAAATTGCAATGAATATGCAACTTGTTTTCAATTTCATATGTTTACTTTGTTGCATTGTTGTCAATGATGATATAACGGAACAATAGCATTTAGTTCAGATTCCGTTACGCTATCGCAGTTATTTGAGAACACTTGGAAACTTCATTTTAGTCCAATAGCACTACTACATCTGTAGACTGTTATGAGCTACCTGTTTTTGTTTGTGAACTTTTTTGTGTGTGAACATGGAGGTGACTGTGAAGTATGTATATATATGCACTAGTTGTTTTAGACCTTCCTAATTCCAACATGTTCTTCATATGTACTAGTTGTTTTCGACTTTTCTGCAAATACCGCAATGCTTAGAAGTTAGAAGTAAGATCATGTTGAAAATGTGTTGACAAGCAAATGAGATGTGGATGTGTTCAACTTATTTGCTTATATTCAGGGTTTTGAGGTTATCCTGCCGGATAGAGCAACTATGGAGCATACGGTGATACCTGCGACTGAAGCTTTGAGTCGAAAAGACATGGAAGGGGCGTGCAATCTTTTGAGAATTGCACTTCAAGTTCTTTTGGTGAGGGCAGTTAATTTTGTTATACTTGCTTCGGATGAAATGCGGGACGTCTTACCCCACGATGATCCTCTTCTCAAGAAATGTATTGATCCAATGGAAGTATTAGCCCGGTCAACTATCAAATGGGTAAGATCTTCGGGAGAAAATACGTGAAAAAAAACAGAAAGCAACAGTTGTATTTCGCTATGTATCAATATTCTTCTGGTTTTATTGATACCCTGCATCTCATTAAATCGAACTTTTCAATTCACCATTACTGCTACAAGCCAAATATGCATGTTTTTTGTTCAAGTAGCATGTATTTCTTCTGTATTCAGGTTGAAAATCAATTTTGTTGAGAATAAAGGATTTCCCATCTTATCTATTTGAATTTCCCAATGGAAATCCTGGAATCGGTGAGTCGCTTTATGACTGTCAAACTTAATCTAGATTATGTGTATACTTTCGAACCTTCCAATGCCGGCTTTTTCCATCCAACCTAGCAATGCCGGCTTTTGCCATTTGAACTACGATTTGCGGATTATGTGTATACTTCTTAACTATACAATAACTAGCAAAAATGTTCATTTTTGTCCTTGGTTTTTGTCCTCGGATACAAGCGCAAAACTACATTAGCCCATATTTACTACATGCATGTATTTAATGTTCACTATTAACTTGATGACCTGAAATTACCCATCTGCGTCACCAGATTTTAAAACTGGTTATCGTGTTCGGGTGAGGCATGGATTGCTGATAGTTCTATTGAACCCACCATTCAAAAAAAAGTTCTATTGAACACTCACATTGGAAATTGAATCAAATGCATTCAAATGATGCGCCATAATGCCAAAGCATTTGAGAGTAACAAATTTACAAGGATTTACATATATATCTGCAGAAATATTGAAGCATATACCTTGCCAATAAGAAGAAAAATTTGAAAACTAAAACTGAGCCATAATCCTCAACAAACTATGTCGACTACTAGTGAACTAAAACCCCTGAATCTTTCCCCTCAATTCTTGGAGAAAAAAACATAAGCAAGTCTCCACTAGTCCAGTTTGCTTAGGAAAATGTTGTGCGGCGATACCGATACATCTTAAATCCAATCACCATAGATGCGGCTTACCCTTTGCAGTTTCTTTTCGTCGATTATGCTTTTACAGGCATAGGGTCCATTCTTATGGAAAGAGGTAGCTGCCACAGCTGGGCTAGCAGAGGCATTTGTAGCAGGAGTAGCGCTAGAAGTTGGCATTATGTTGTTTTGTGCGGAAGAGTGGCCATCAGTTGTAGCAGCAGCAGCAGCATTAGTTTGTATGATCATGCTTCCTGCATTCTCCTTTGTTCCTGGTTTTGCATTCTGCACTGTCCCTAGTTCTGCATTCACAAAGTATGAAGTCCAAATTTATAGAAATAAGCTAGTTAAAATAAAGTCATATCAACTCTATAAGCTTCTTCTTTTATCTTTCATAAACTATAAAAAAAAATAAAAAAAAAACTTATCGAAATAAGCTAAAACCAATGTTGTCAATGGCGGTCCAGCCAAAAATCCACCATACTGGCCGCTTTTAGGCACCAACATAGAAGAATACGGCAGAAAATCGTAATATCAGTCAATATTTACCATTGTCGCAAGCCCAAACACCACCATTGATATCCGTCATGGCCGATATTCAACAACACGGTTATAAACAACTTATATATATGTCATCCGTTGTTATCATAAGCAAGGTTTTAAAAAACGGTCCGCGGCCATTTAAGGTGCCGATAGCCCGATACCAATACCATTATCCAACACTTTGTGATAAAAAACAAATTGAGGTTAATTCACATCAAAAAACGGTCTGCAACCTTTTAAGGTGCCAATATCAATACCATTATCCACCATTTTGTGATAAAAAACAAATTGTGGTTCATTCACATCAAAAAACGGTCCGCGGCCATTTAAGGTGCCGATATCAATCCATTATCCACCATTTTGTGATAAAACAAATTGTGGTTAATTCACACCTTGACGACCGCAATCAGCTTCACAATGCCTATGTCGACCGAAATTGCAAAAACCTTTACGTGAACGTTATTAAAAACCTTGATCATTATCAAACAAACTATTCAAACAATCTTACAAGCTTTTATATCCTAATAGATAAGTTCAAATACATCATCAAACAAACAAGCCCAGAATTCATTCAGCAGATTATGAAAAACCCTTATCCTTCAAATGGTAAAAAATGAACAAACAAGATAAAAATGTGACGTGAGTATAGTAAAAATCAAGTCTTGATACCTGGTTTTGCAGCAGAAGAAAAACCATTGAAGCGAGAATGATGATGACCATGATCATGAGGAAGTGATGAATGAAGGTAACGACAAGTGTTTCCATAGGTACAGTGTCTGTTGTACAAGAACATTCTGCATAGTTTGGGGGCAGTTCTGAGTTCAGAGAAGCCATGAGCGTAGTTGCATTTGGATCCATGAACACAAAGACCTTGCATGAATCTTCTGCATAGTTCAGTTTTGATTCTCAAATTGGTTTCATCTGAAATTCTAGGTTTCTTCAAATGCTGTGAAGATTGAGTGTACTCTTTTTCCATTGCTGAATTCAAAGCAATGCAATGAAATGCAACCAATGAAATGGAGTTGGAATTGGAATTTGTAACGACACAAGGTGACGAAGAAGTTCTTATATTATGGGATTTGGGCTTTTGTTTTAGGCCCATTTAGGACTTTTTTTTATTGTTTGTTGATTTTATGGAAATTATTATGATTTACTTTACTAATTTGACTTTTATTAATAAAGTGAGAAAAAAAGTTATAAGAAAGGAATAAAAAAGGAGAATGAAATTAATAATTTTTTACTTACATATAAAATAAAATGTTTTTTTTCTTCTAAAATAACATATATTGTTGAAAATATAGAGTAACTTATAAATTTTCCTTTTATATATGTTATATTTTATATAAATAAATGGATATGGATAGGTATGGCAATAGGACGGCCGATTCGGGGGAGGGTTTTCTCGGGGAAGAGTTTTTCGGGGGAGGGTTTTCTCGGAGAAGAGTTTTTCGGGGGAGGATTTTTCCTTCCAAACCTTAAGATGGAAATCGATTTGTTCTTTTTTCCGCTCATTTTTTGAGAGGATTGAAATTTGAAATTATGAATCCGTTTGTTTTAGGTTTTATAAAAAAAGTTTAAAAATTTTTATAAAAATTATTATTATTATTTTAAGTTTATTTTTATAAATTAAAGACTTAATTTAGTTATTTAATAGTATATTTATATATTATTAAATATTAAAATATAGTCAAAATCATATAAATATTTAAACATGTATTTTAAATAAGATTTTTGGAAAAAAGTTATTTAAAATAACTTTAAATTTAAATAACTTTTTAAAATCTTAATATTGATAAAAATAAATAAATAAAATGATAAAATATCTAAAATAATATTTTGTGAAATATTTTTTTTTAATATTTGTAAATGAAATCTTATGATATTTATAATAGATTAAATTTGTTAAAGAATATTATCTTTAGAATGAAATAAAAGCAAAAAAATTGTACCAAAAGAAATAAAAGCAAAAATTCAAATGTATCTTGTTCTAAATTTAGACCAAGTTCGTTTGACTTCTGAGACACATATTTCGTTTATTTACTATTGTAAATAAAATAATATTTAGTTATTTACAATACACATGTGGGAACTATTTTGGACTGGGTCTTGGGTTATCCTATTGTCGGGTACGGTCTAGCCATTTGTTATCATGTAAGGTCCAATAAGATGATCCAAATCAATAGAGTCGTTTGAGCATTTTCCCCACGTGCTCCTCAATGGACATGTGGCCAACTGCCCCGTGAAGAGATGGTCTTTCACTACTCCGAAGACCACGGAACCGTTGGACCAGGGTGAAGAACATGTGTTAGGTTTTCTCTACTTTCACGCAGACCCTGGTAGTCTCCCATTGTGGGCCTAAGAATCTCATCCACAATGGGGACCTTGACCCATCGTTGGGGATCCTCTATAAATACCTTATTTCACTAGAGGGTCAGGTATTCTAAGCACTCACATTCTTATCTTTTGTACTTGACATTCTGCATTATGATTCTCACTTTAGCATCGAAGTGTCTTGTAGGTACACTTTTTCCTCTCAATCAACCACCAGAGGCTTATTGCTGGTCACTGAGGATCTCGTCTGATCAGGTGAGATCAGTGGCGCCGTCTGTGGAAAAACTTTGTTCCCCCGTTTTTCTTCCTTGAAACGAAAGACCAAAGCATCAATTCCGAAAAATTGATCATCATAACTGGCCAAAATTGTGATAATCACGACACTGCTTTTGTTGATTTCCCAACCGCGGCAACAACAACGATGGAACTGTTGCCCATGAAGTCGACGTCAGGGATGGACAAACTTTTTCTCCCACTCCTGACCCCTTGACCAACGAAGTCACCCACCAATACGTGGCCCATGGAGTTTTTGAGCCTAACCCTGAGGCGCCCAACGTCGATTATGCTATGGCGGCTTTGATCACGACACTCAATCAGACGAACTACCTGTTGTTCTTCTAGAGCGAAAGGATCGTCATGCTGGAAAGCGACTGTCATTCATGTTCTCCCCAACGGAGACGTCGTTGGTCCCATTCACGAAGTTCGTCCCCGCGACGACAAGAGCTACATTCACGCTCTCCTATGCAGAGACGCTGATAGGACGAATCTCAAAGCCCCTCACCAGCCCAACAAGGATGCCGCCCACGCTTGGAGAAACCTCAACCAGTGGGAACCAAAAAACATGGTCACTCTCCTCCCCACAAGGAGCAGCGCTCCCCAGACTCTAAGAGGAGTAAGGCGGCGGGCGACCAGATAAGCCAAAAGGTCGACCTAGGGATTCACTGCATCACATTAGGAGCCCTAGGTACGATCCCTCCCTGTCACCAATTTGGAGTGATGAAGATGATCCCTGATGCCCATTGTCTCGAGCTATCGTGGAGACTCAACTCCCCACTGGAATGAAAAAGCATCTGCCTCTCACAACCTACGATGGCATGACCAACTCGGAGTATCACATTGAGAGAATCAATGTTATGCTTGACTATCGCAACACTAGGGGTATCATCAAGTTCATATTGTTCACCACGACGCTGAGGAATGGTGTCGTGGCTTAGTACAAAAGCTTACCCCCATAATCCATCACATCCTGGAGAAACTTAAAGTCGGTAATCACCAAGAATTTCACCGTCTCTAGAAAACATCTGAAGTATGAGGCAACACTAGAGTCCATTATCCAAGGTAAGACAGAATCCCTCCGAGTCTACATATAAAGGTTCAACCAAGAAAATGTCGAGGTCGATACATCCGACCAGATGAAGAGGTACTTACTCGAGAAAGGGTTGCTCCCTCGCAGCGAGTTCTCTAGAGTTGTCGGCATCGAACCTCTTCGCTCATTGGACGAGCTCCTCCACAAAGCGCAGACTTACATCCAATACGAGGAGAAAGAGGTCGTCCATAACACCTGAAACTCTCGGAACCCAGACGAACTCAGAACACCTAAGTACGAGGACCTTGCTGCTCCGCGACGTGGTGGGGAAAGAAGAAGAAACGACAAACCTCACGACTCTTGCGAGCACAGGGGACCGATAGGCTATTTCTCTGAATACTCTCTGTTAACCGCTCCCCATTAGCGCATCTAGGTTGAATGTATAAACTCATAATTCAAATAGGGTAGAGTTCATTTCCCCAAAGTGACAACCTAAAAGCTAAACACTGACAAATCTAAGTATTGTCGTTTCCACAAGATTCATGGCCATGTCACCGAAGATTATGTATACCTTAAGGACACAATTGAGATCCTCATCAAGGAAGGCCGCCTGAAGAAGTACACTAAGAGAAGCGGGCCTCCTCGACAGGACAACCACGAAACAAAGAGGGGCCGAGAGGACTCTCCGTCAGACATCACCCCATTTAAAGTCACCTTATGTGTGTCCTAACCTGAGGACTTCTACGTACCCGACAAGGTCGAAGAACCCTCCTACCTAGCAGCACACAACCCCTAAGAGAACTTCCCTTCCGCCATGGTAATTTCTAGAGGTGAATTTAACAACGAACATATCATAGGGTCGGTGAAAAGGAAGTTTGAAGAGTTGCTCAACTCTTCCCCTGACCAACTTGCAACACTGAGTAGGGCTTGTGGAATATCTAACCACATCACATTATACCTCTAGTATTTGCCTAGATGATCCCCTAACTCCAGTATTCCCTTGTTGATAAGAGAAAAAATGGCGAACTTCGACGTCCGTTGCATTCTGGTCAACCAGGGAAGGTTCATTGACATCATGTATGCTCATTTATTCAGGACTCTCCAACTCAACCAACTGCATTTTTAACCGTACGTAGGATCCAACCGACAAATTTTCAACGGCACGACAACTAGTCCAGGGGCTATGTCAAACTACTCGTCACCGTTAGGGAGAAAGAAACTTCCAGACAGGTCAAAGCCCAGTTCTTGGTCAAAGAGTGCCCATCTATATACCAATGCATCATAGGACGACCAACTCTAGACGAGTTAATCGTCGTGCCTTTCACGGTCCACTTGAAGATGAAGTAATACACCAAGTTAGGTCACGTTGTCACTCTATACAAGGACATTGACGCGGCCAATAGATGTTTCGATGCAGCCATCGAGGGACAGTCTATGATCAATGTGAAACCCAAGGAGAACAACAAGAAAGCTCGACTCGAGGAGCAGAAGCCATCACTTCGCGTCAACTCTGTCGAGCTTGACTGCTGAATCAACGAGGAAGACCTAAAAGAGAAGAGGGGAGATGCCTAACTGGTACTAGATGATAAAAATGGACCATCTCATCCTATGAGCCCCATTCCAGATGGGGACATCAAACTCATCCTCTTCGGTGATGACCTGGACAAAGGCGTAAAGATTGGTACCAGATTCCCAAACCTGGTGAGGGGGCAGCTCAAAGCCTATTGTCGTACCTCAAAAAATACGATCCTCGCGATGGACGTAGAAAAAACAACAGAGTCTCCACCTAATTCTATTTATTCTAACGAGAGAAAAGGGAGATATAGATAAAACCTAATAAGGAAAGGATATGGTCAACGAAACCAAATTCTAAGTTTGGGAGTCGGTTATGCAAGAGGAAGGTATTGGCACCCCTCATGTCCGTTGTACTCAACGGGAATCTTTTAGTCTAACTTGCGATCGAATATTGACTTATGTTACTGTCTTCTTCTTAAAGGTAAAGGTTTGCTAAGATCGTTTGTTAAGGGAAATGAATATTTTTATTTATTGTTGTAGTTATGGAGAAAAGATTAATTTTTTTTATTAGTGTGCTCGCCAAGGGTTTAAATCATTATGCCTACGTATTTCCTTGTACAATGGGAAAGTCAGAGCTTCGTAGTTCGCGGTACTATGGTTTGTTGGTGTTTTTTAATGAACGATTGTTTAAATCGCTCTCTAACTTCTAAACATTGGCTTGTCTGCTCCTGGTAGGAGGATGAAACGCTAGATTGTTTGCGAGATAGAAGGGATTTAAACAATGCTTGTTTAGAAAGAAAAAAAGTTTGATCATATTTAGTACTTTAAGAACGAAAGGGCGAATGAATCACAACTCAATGTCTAGCATCAAGAGCGATCATTCAAGAATTCAAGGAATGCGAGACTCCAGAACTCAGTTCTTTCACTAATTAATTATGAAAAATATTTTGCAATTTGTTGGGTATATTTTAAATTAGGTTTAAAATAAAGAGACAAATCGTCATCTTTAAGAGAGATATCTCACATATTCCAATACAAACATTTGAGGGAAAAAATAAAAATGGGAAGAAGCTTTAAACTTGGATATAGGATCAACAAGCAATTGCCACGTTCTTCCTTGAGCGAAATTGTTTGAAAAGTTTGATTTTGTGTTTGTGGGGATAAGAGAAACGTCTTTCCTATGGAGATGAATCATGTCCAATCTCTTTGGGGAAGTTGATTGTTTTTTAAATAGATTAAATTGTGTGTTTTTAAAAGCACTACAGAGACATTATTATATAGAGAGAGATTACAAATAATTACATGATATAGTCAATGTGAGACTATTCTATATACAAATATTCTTAACACTGTATATATTTACAAATATCAACAAATTAAAAATCAGTCATTTTTATAACAACTACTCATTAATGGGAAGTTATAAATAATCTACTTTCTTATCAAATTTATATATCTACCCTTCTTCATGACTCTATATATTGAACATGAAATCACCTCTAAATTACTCTCATCTGCTCACAATGCAATTATTGTTATTAATTCTATATTATCCTCTTTATCATGTAATTTTATATTCTTTAATTTCTCTTTCAATTTATTTCTCTTTTTTTTATCACGCTATTTTTTCATTAACTTCTTCCACTGTTCATTTCTTCTACATAAATGATTTTTATAACTTCTTAAATTCTACCTATTAAATCATGTGAACCAAATCACAATAGATGTATGCAAAATCATAATATGTTATACTCTCTATTATATTGTTGTTTCTTTTTTTTTTCTTTCTTCTTATTTGTATATTTTCATAGATGGTAAAATTGCACATAAAATTATGATATAATTCATTATAAATTATTCTATATATTATTCAATTGTCAATAAAAAATTTATATTATGTAATTTTTATCGATATTAAAATGTCACAAGAGTGTTGAAATTACATCTAAAAATAGAATTCACGGTTGAATTTATTTATATCAAAGAATAGGTTATAAAATTTAGGGATTTCATATTTATTATATTCACAAATATTTATCAATATCATATTTACATTTTTTTATTGTTTGAATTAAATATAATAATATATAAATAAAAATGGAATAACCACCTCCACTAACTCATTAATTAAGATTAATGGGTTAATTCATATTTATAGCAACTTTAATATTTTTAAATTATTTATTATATTAATTTTTAAGTATTAATTTTGAATCTCTAATAATTTCAATGTTGTTTATTAATTTTAAGTTATTATATTATTCATTTTTTCTTTATTTCTATTTTTTTTATTATGTTTTATTTTCATTTAATTATTATCTTTTTTTTTGTTTTGTTTATTATAGTTTATCCAATTCTATTTATCTTTAATTTTAGATTCTTGTATAAAATAGATTAGTACTATATGAATTGTTGTTTATAAACATATTGTATTTTTTTATAAATATGTGTTTTTTAATTATATTAAAAATAACTATATTTTTTTTTAATTAAATTTAAATTATTAGATTATTTATATTATATAATAAAATACAATCAATATGAAATAATTAAATACATTTTTAAATATATATTTAATAGTAATTTAATAAAATTTACCGTGCATCGCACGGATAGACGGCTAGTTTTAATTATATTACATATTTATCAAATTAAGAGCCTTAATTGATATAGTGGTCAAATAAATTTATAAAGCTATTTAGATTTCTATTTAGTAATTAATTAATTGGATATGATGTTAGGATGGCCCATTTGGAAATAATGGAACCCTAATTGGCCAGCATACTATAAATAGGTTATGGTCCTCAATATACCGAACACAAGCAGTTTACTTCTTCCCCCTCATCTGAAGAGTGTTTAAGGCATTAAGAGTATCGGTTGAGGAAGATCCACAAGCCAACAAGTGTCGGTCACTTGTCTCTATACTTTCTAGCTTTCAGAATTACCGTCAAAGCAAAACATTTTTCAATAGATCCAAGTATTCTTGCAATCTCTTCTCTCATATACTAACATGTCGTAGATCTTCCTGCAATTTCTTCTCTCATATACTAACATGTTGTAGATCTTGTAATCATATATATGTTCGTATTATATATTATATTCTGTACTAAAGTAAATATGATATAATATGTAGAACATGTATATGTTATTAATTGTTAAAGATTTAATTCCAACAACCTATGAATCATAGAATGATCAAATAGTCATCATTTAATGGAAAAATGAAATAGACATGAAACCTCGTACAGGATAAAAGGGTCATCTCACAAATACCGAGAGCGAGATGAAAGGACGTTGTCTCATAATTTCATCTTTCAACAAACGGTGATAACAATATGTGGTATATATATGTGTATCTGATTCGCACAACATCCTTTAACTTACATGTTGTTAGTACATCCTAAAACCATGGCTCATTAGGCTGCAACGTATTTGATATCTTTCAGTTGTAGTTGATGCACTCTAGTGTCTCACAGTATTGCAAAAATGATTAATGTGTTGGTCATTTTTAATTATCTAGTTGATAAATCAAAAAGAAATTAAATATTTACCTCTTTGTTCCATATGTGACAAACAACATCGTTCTTATAGAGCAGGAGCAAAGATAGGTCTGATGAGTCCTTGGAAAATCCTTAAGGTATGGGAGTTGGAGCAAGTGTCTAAGGCTTAGTTTGTAGCTGAGCACGAGAGCGATAACCCTGGTCTTGAGAGGATTGTCCTAATTCATACTAAAAACCTTGAAGCTTAAATTACAGATCTTAGACCTAAGACTAATGGCCTCGGTCAACCTAGGTTACCAACCATATATTTGCATACAGATGCATGTTAGACTAATCCATAGTGTCGTAAACATTCGAGTCTATTCGTTATTTCCCTGTGAGACACCAGATGAGAAATGACATAGTGCAAAAATATTGTTGTATTGTCATTTTAGAAGAATCCATCCAGAGAATACTTTACATGGTTCCAAAAGGATCTCTTCGAAGGGTACTTTACATGGTTTCCATCAAGAGAATACTCTACATAGTTCTAGAATGATCCATCGAAAGGGTATTCTACATGATTTTAAAAAGTACTTTCCATTATCATGATTATAGTCATGACAACTAACCTAAAGTTTTCGAATGACACTTTACAATATCATAACTATAGTCATGACAACTAACCTAAAGTTTTTAAAATCTTATATTACTATGTAAATGACAATACATATTACACCCAAGTTTCCAAGATTCTATAATACTTGTAAATGACAAATACATGCATGTAAAGTTAAACTTACCTAGTAGATTAGTTGATGATTAAAAAGAAGTGGTGAAATATTTAAATTTTTAGATCTTTTTTATATTTTAAAATTTTAAAATTGATTGAGATATTTCTCGATCTAATTTGTATTATCTAAGGGTATTACTTTATCAATCCCATGGGATGAGGATGAACAAATTGAAAATCCAAATTTGTACTTCCATATTCCAGAGATACATCTCTGGACCGAACATACCTAAAATACACATAATGCACAACAATAGAGTCATCCACCCCATATTTGTCAAAATATGTATCAGAGATGCATCTCTGTAAATTATTAGAGGTTATTTCGTAGATGCATCTCCAAAATAACCCCTAAAAACATTTAAGAGAATATGCCTTGGCAGCAAGTGTCCTTAATTGATATTTTTATCCAATGATAATTATACTAGTGATGATCATCCAATGGTGATTATACTAAAGATATATTAACACCATGTTAACTATACTAATGCAATTCAATATGATGTAAATTCAAATAATACAAAGTAAAATGTTAGCACAATACATAATCTAAATGTTACCACAATACAATTGTTACCAAAATACAAATAAAAATAAATTATTGGATTTCTAACCCTTTGGCTTCTCCTCTGTTGCCTACACCCCAAGTTATTTTGTGTCTCTCGTAAGATGGTCTGTAATGTAGTCATATTAAGGCAGCCTTGCGATGCCTCATGTCTTTATGGTGTAACACCCCAAATTTGTCATCTCCTTTCATAGCATTTAGCATATCATTTTCATATTTTTGCACTACATCATTAGCATAGAAAGATGAAGCATAACATCCTTAGCATAGCATAGGGATGGCATTGATTTCACTTCAGATGCGGTTGTTCAGGTCGCGATCAGATTCAGATGGATGTTTGACCTAACCTTGGTCAAACTATCGAGGGGTTGTTTTAACTGCAAGTCATCTGCATTTGAGGTTATTTTTCAAGAGAGTGCGTCCAAAGTTAAATTGTGGTGTACATAATTCTTCAGTTTATCAAGCAGTGGTTCGTGTGAAGTTTGGTTCAAAAAATTCAGTCTTATCATGATTCTAGGTTCAGTTGTGTGCATCTACGAATTTACCTTCTCAGGGATTTAATTTAGATGAATTTGATATGATTTGTTTCATTTGATCAGAGATTCAGAGATAATTAAGTGGATGGCCGTATTTCAGTTTCAAGCCGCTTAGTGGTGCGTGATTGACTTTTATCAGAGATTGAGGAATAATGCAAGTTGGTTCAGGGATTATGCGTTGTGGACGATATCTTTCATAAAAATTATTTCACCTCCATTTTTTTATCCGATCCATTTCGATTTTTCATTACCCAATTCCAATAATTGTTCTATAACCCATTTTCGATTTCTTTTTTCCATTTTTACAAAAAATATCCATTTTGTTTCATATATCCATTTTATGTTTAGTCATTCTTTTATTGAACCATTTTCTTCATCACCATATAATTCTTTTCTTTTCATCACAAAAAAATTATTATTAAGAAAAATGTTATAAGGTCCATTTGTCTTAGAGCCCTTTTACTACACCAAAATATAGTAAACAAAACAAAAAAAGTATTAAAAAAAAAGGAAAGAAATAGTGAAGTCACGTTTTCTCCTAATACCACTCATATCAGAATTGTTTTCACATATATCCCTAACCCCACCTCTACACGTCAGCAAGCCTCACACATACTTCACTATCAAAATGCAACCTTTTCCATTCAAAAACGGACAAAAAAAAGAAAAGACTCACGCAGAATGCAACACTAACTAGCAAATCCCGTGCACACTTGCTAACGGTTTTCACGCGGCCAGCACTCACCAAGGTACAACAGCATGCCTGAATGAGGAGAGGTCACGAAAATCTCATGAGGAAAAATAAGTAGAATAAGAGAAAATTCTGTTAAAAATTCTGCATCATCAAGAATGGGATCACTCTTTTCGTTCATTTCCGTCACAAAGCAAAAAAATCCTCACCATTGATAAGAGCATACATCACTCCTTCATCACAGAGAATCACAACCAATTCTATTTCCCCTCATCACTGTCAAACCGAATTGATACTCCTCACCATCCCCATAACAAAGCAGATTTTCCATTCTTCATCATAACAAAAACCGAATTCAATAAATCGAATCCATCTTCCTCATCAGGACAACAACCGCAATTCACTCTTCTTCATAGAGCTGTGACAAAACCCCAACCAACTCTCTTCATGGTGACAAACCCGTGTCACTCTTCGAAACTGCAAGCTGAATCCATAGCGTTAACTTCGGCATCTTCATCAAGCTTGCATCAACCTCGGTCATCATTCTCCATCAATACCAACACAACCATATCTACTCTTCTTCATCAAACAAAATTAACAGTGATACTACGAAGATCTTCTTCAAAGCAAGACGGAAGTGCGCCATCGCTCTTCGTGGAGCACAGAAACGGAAGAGTCCCGAAGTGTCCTCGCCGCTCATCAAACAGAACCGTCAACATCATCAACATCGCACAGAGCAAGCGGTTCAAAGACATAGTCGTGAATCCACTTTCAACGTCACTTCAGGTACACGATTTCGCGGTCTGTTATGAGGATGTATGAACACTG
Organism: Lathyrus aphaca; assembly: GCA_963966055.1. Classification (NCBI taxonomy): domain Eukaryota; kingdom Viridiplantae; phylum Streptophyta; class Magnoliopsida; order Fabales; family Fabaceae; genus Lathyrus; species Lathyrus aphaca. The sequence goes on along the minus strand of OZ014519.1, from coordinate 740,325,981 downwards.
AGTTTTGAGGTTTTGTTTATGTGTTTTGAAGTTCTTTGGTCCATTTGATTGAAAGTTTTAGGTGGAATTATTGGTGGATTCGGATTGTTGTTTAGTTTTTAGAAGAAGGTGGAGTGTGGATGAGGACGACGACGACTGAGAGGGAAGAAGAAGATGAAAGCGGCGGCTAGGTTAAGCAAGAAGGTGATGAGAGAGCGGCGAGAGAGAGAGAGGATTTGCTTATCTGTTTTTTTTCTTTTTGTTTGTAAATGTTAGTAAGTATTGGAAAAATATATTAGAGTTTTATTAATAAATTCATAAAAGAGGTTTGATGAAAGAAGTTGGATTTCCGATGATGATAAGAGGATAAGGGTGTGGAGGATTTTTGGTGTTTTGGTCCACACCGGCGGTGACACTTGTCACCGTCCGGTAGGACCTGCGTTTTTGCTTCTGTGCGCAGATGCTCACAATAACCAGCGTGCTCTCTTTTTTCCTATCCGCTTGATGTAATTACTATTGCCAGTCTTCGCATCATGCGCTTCCTGTTGAGTCAACCGTTGACCGCGGTCCACCCATAGACCCTCAGGCCTGCCATGCGTTTTGGGCCTTGCCCTCATTGCTAGATACACCCCCTCTTCAGGCCCACTAGTTTTCTTAACTGTTTTTTCTTACTGCATACACCCCCATCCTTATTTCCTTAGTTTTTATTTTCTTTTTTATATTAGTTTCAATTTTAATTCATTTAAAATAGTAAAACTCATTAGAAAAATCTATAAAAAATATATTTAATCTCATAATCCATTTTAGAAGTTTCTCATATTTTTTATTTTTCTGATTTAATTAATTTTCATTTTTATTTGGAATTTTCTTTTAATTTCTTTTTCATTTAGTTTCCATAATTAGCGCTTCATCTTGTAAAATTTATTTCTTTCACCTCGTTCATTATTTTAACTCCGTTCTTTTTGCATTATTTCATAGACTCATAAAAGTACCTAAAAATATTTTTGTATTATTTTTAATTCCATTTTATTCATAGTTTTGAAAGTCGTATCTGTGCGTTTCCGTTACTTGTTCTTAAGCGATTTCGTGCGATTATTTAGTGGAGTTTTCTTGGTGAAATTTTGTGAGATATTTTGATGCATTGTTAGTGGCTGGTTTTTGACTTTAGAAATTTAATTTCATAATTTTCTCATGTAATTTGATATTTGTTTGGAGTCTCGTCTCTTAGGTAGTGTTTCGTGCCTCCTTATTCCCTCTTTCTAACATAGTTTGAGGAAGGCATTTATGCCATCCTATTAGGATTTGTGGGTCTTTTTCTTAGGTCACCTATAGGGTTAGGTACTGGATTTTTGTTTGGTTTGGCTTGTGATTGTCATCTTTTGGTTTGCGCAAATATTCTTATTTTCACTTGTATGCATTTTACTAACCTTGCAGGGGCTATGGTAAGTGTGAGATGTGGGAATTGAGTTCCACATCTCCAAATCTCATCTTCTCCTCTTATGCTAACCATTTGCTTGTTGGGCTTAGGCCTTGCTCATCCCTTCTTCTATCTTTTTCTTCTCTTCTTCTTTCCTTCTTCATTAGGATAGAAACCTCACTAACCCTTAGGATATCCATGCATGTTAACACTTAGGATTATTTATTCCCCCCTTAGACTTTTCACCTTTGTGATCCTTTTGGTTCTCCTTCTCTTCTCGCCTCATAATCATAAAAGACACTTAATAATGTTTGAAGTGATGTCTTGATCCATAGCCTTATCCCATGAGGTATTCTTGTAGTCTTCCCATCTTGGGATAGTACAAGTTTACCTTGTGATGCACAAGTCTGATCAAGGTATCTTCTTCATAAAGAAAAGCATAAAAAACACTTCTTCACTGTAAATACCAAAAACACTTAATAATTCAACAAGTTAGTGAGCTTAGGCCCTAATCTTTGGGTTCAAGTTTTGGGGATCTTCTCCTTACTTGAGTGTGCTTGTTCTATTATTCCATCTTGGAATGTAGTGACAAATGCACATTCCATTGAAAAGAGCTTGAGTTCACTTCCTTGTAACACACTCATAAAAGCTTCTAAAAAACACAAACAAACAATAAGCGTCTTTCCTTTGGGAATTATTTTCTCATCTCCTTCGCTCTGTACGCGAACTTGCTCCTACTTGTCATTTTGCAAGACGGTTACGCACTCGTCGTCCGAGTCTGCAACACCTGAGCATTGGCATAGGCAGTTCAAGCCTTAATTCACAAGCAATTTCCTTGTTACCCCTATTGAGGGGAACTACAGCGTCTCTGATCCTCATTATCCTGATGAGGTACGTAGGCAGCGGGGGAGGGCCCGTTCGAGCACAATCTTTATTTTCCCTACATTTTCTCTTTTCTTTTTTTTATTCAGTTCTTTTCCAGTTCCAGTTTCTTTTCATTTTCAGTTTCTTTGCTGCAGTTTTCATACCCTCACCCTTTGAAACATTTATCTTTGCAAGCGTGGATCCCGTCGGGTACGGCGGACGATCTAGGTGCTAATACCTTCCCAGGTCGTAACCGACTCCCAAGCTTAGTCTCTTTGGTTCGTAGGACCTGTGTCCTTCCTCTTCTTTCTTCTGGTTTGTGCAGCATTAACATTCCCTTTCTTCGGGATAAAAATGCCTGGCTGGCGACTCTACTCTTTTTCCGCGCCACTTTCGCGTTTGTACCAGGATGGAAATCCGGGGAGCGACAACTGGCGACTCTGTTGGGGACTGCACACCAGAGATCTCTGGTTCCCCTGTGAGTCTCTCCTAGCGCTTGTGTGTTTCTGTTTCATTGGGTGATGTTTGTTTGTTGTGGCTTGTTGTATTTTATTGTTGTTTATTTACTGCTTTATTTACAGCTTTATTTACAGTTTTCAGTATTTATTTTCTGCATCATGTATATATACTGGACTGTCTGGACTGGTTTTCTGTTTGGTGGGATGGGTGTTACTTGTTTTTGAGAGATGAGCCAAGTACCCGGCTCGAGTGCACCTTAGGACTTAAAGTGGTTCCTGTTGCACCCCAAAATTTTCCCTCCACAAGATAAGTCATTGTGTACTAAGAGGCTTACAAGGTTCACAAGGCTCACAGGACATCTCATGAGGTTCACAAGATTCACAAAGTTCACAATTAGTCAGAAAATTTGACAATTCCCTTAGACAATGCATCCTCCTAAGCAATGCATCCTAAACTAGGGTTTTGACTTTCATCAGGCTAAATGGACTTCCAAGGCTTAAAGTGAGCTTCATAGCATCCTATATGTGTTTAAGAATCCCCATGTCAAGTTTCAAGACTTTCCCAAAAGATTTGCTCAGTCAGATGATCAGACAGGTTAAAATCAGTCAAAGTAGTCAAAAAGTCAAACTGAGGTCAACTGGGGTCAAACCAAGGTCAAACCTCATTATTTTTTGCCAACATCAAGTATATGAAGTAAAATTCATCATTTGATCAAGGGTTGATCATGATTCATCAAGGAGATTTCAGATCATCAAGAATCAGGAGTTTCTAAATTAGGGTTTTCACAGGAAAAGTCAACTGAACTTTGACCAGCCATAACTTTCACATGCTTCATCAAACATTTTCCATCCAAAGCTCATTTTGAAGGAAATTTAATTCTCTACAACTTTGTGTCTCACAAGCCAAGCCCAAAAATGCTTCATTTGGAAGGTATGAGCTAAGACATTATAGGTCCTTTTAAAAGTCAACAAAAAGTCAACAACTTCCAAAGAGTATAACTTGAGAATGGTAAAAGATATGGACATGATTCCAAAGAGGTTGGTTATATAACTCTTCAAGCTTTCCAAAATGTCCAAGAAAACCTTCATAGCATTAAAATTGAAGGATTTGTTCCCTTGCAAAGTTGGGAAATTTTTGAGAGGTTTATGAAGTAAATGGGGTCTTAAAACCATAATTCTTCAAATGGACTGACTTTTTTGTGATCCAATTGATTCCATGACATCATGCACGAAATTAAATTAATATTTTCATCATTTTATTCATTTTATTTTTATTTATTATGATTTTTTATATTAAAAGTCATTTTAAATTCAAATAAAATATAAAATAGTGAAGATTTAAATTGATTTGTCTTCTAGAATGTCATAAAGTATATTTGGATTGGATTGATACAAGAATTATGAGGATCATCTTAAAATAGCAAGCTTATATCAAGAATATTCAAAATTTAAAAGCTAATCTTTGTTAATCTCAAACTATCCAAATATCCATCAAATTGTTAAAGTTTTTGACCTAATTCATTCACTCATATATATAGAACATTTAGCAACCTAGAGAGCACGAATTTGCAGCCTCCAAAATCACCTTCAAACTTCACAAATTTCATCCAAAACACAAATTCGGTTTCTTCATTACAAAGGCTTTTAAGGTATTTTAAAGACACAAGAAGGTTCCTTGGACTTCATTGAGTCGAAACCAACTCTCAAACGCATCCAATTCATGCTCATATACATAACCCGAAGCATTCTTGCCCTTGAATTGTTTTTTTTCGATTCCATGAATTTATATATTTATAATGCATTTTGATCATGTATTAATGTTTGTTTATGCCTATAGATGATTTCTGGACAGTTTTCGTGAAGAATCATAGCCGAACCATGAAAATGCCATTGTTAGGGTTTGTTTGGCCGTTTAGGGTTTTTTGATTGAACAAATATAAATGAGTTCTAATACCACTAATGAATTGGTTAAGACATGGGGATTATAATGCTATGCTTAATTTGGTGAAATTTTACGGTTTTAATGGTGTTTCAAAAAGCTAGGATTTTCTGTAAAAATTGTGCGTAGGTAAATTCGTAGGAAAATTCATGGAAAATTTCGCAGGTAAATGTGTAGTGACCAAGGAAGAAGACGAGTCCTTGGCGCGAATTCTCTGAATTCAAAAATCCATTTGTTTTTATAATGTATATGTTTCATTTGAATATCACAGCGCGCAGGTTGGCCCAGTGGTAAAAAGCTTGGCTTGGTATACGAAAGGGCTTGGGTTCGAAACCAGCCAAAGTACATTTTTTTTGTTTTGTTTTTTTTGTTTTTTCAGAACAACAACAAAACAAAATGGAAGTATTTTACTATCACCAGCACGCAGCTGGTCCAGTGGATGGCTTGTTGGTCTAAGGAGAATGAGGCCTAGGGCGTGGGTTCGATCCCTGCCCCAGGTAAGCTTCAGTTTTTTTTGTTTTTTTGTTTTGTTTTGTTTAAATTGTTATTTTATTGTTAAATATAATTATGTTAATATATATATTTAAATAATTCTAGGAACTTAATATGTAAATATTTTATAAAAAAACCTCTAAAATTATTTTTTAAATTCTAAACCTATTATTTTATTTATGTATTTGAATATGTATAATTAAATTAGTAATGTAAAATTAAATTATAAACTATAATATTTTTATATATAATTAGAAACCCTAATATCCTTAAAACCCTAATTTATTTTCTAAATTCTAAAAAACCCTAATTTCTTTTAAAATTTTAATTTTCTTATTATTTTGATACTTAATAAATATTTTAATATATAATCATTAGTCATATTTATTTTGTAAATAAATTAGTATATAATTATTGTTATTATTTTATTTTCATCTTAAAATTCTTTAAAAAAATTTGTTTACTTAAATCTACAACTTTAATTTATTTCTATATTGTATATTATTGTGCTAACCTCTTTTCTCTTATATTTATTTTTGTTTTTGTTACTAATCTTTTTATTATTTATTATATAATTGTTACTTAAATTGTTTTATTATTATGTAATTGTACAAGCCATGTAATAGTTGTAGTAATTTTTATTGTTTATTTATTTATAAATTGCTATGGTTAGTAAATTAGGGAGTGAACACATGTTTGTATTTTAAAATCAATTTAGATCACTAATTATAAGATAAATATTTGAACTTGTACACGCACACACGTAAGTTGATCTTGGATCGCCATCTCACCTCTTAAGGATATCCCTCATGTTGCCTAAATAAAATGGTCAAGTAAGGTGTTTTAAAAGAAAAGTCCCTTCTCCATTAAGATCATCTTGTCCCTTTAAAGATTATAAGATCAAGTCCCTTCGAATGTTGCCTTCGTGAATGATCTTGTCCATTTCGAATAAAAGATGATAAGTCCCTTCGTATTGCTAATACACCTTACAGTTGCCTAATCACAGATGACCCTTCATATGTCCCTTAATACATCCAAGGTAATGACTACCTATTCCTTAATAATAGGGATAGTCTTACCATTGAAAGAACATTTAAGAACAGTAAAGATTTAACATAGGGTAGGTTCCTCTTAAGTACTTGCTCACTCCTTCAAAAACATTTCAAAACACTTCACATTTTTAACAATTTTTAAAACAAAGTCTTTATATATATATCCATACAAGGATCATTATAAAGTACTTAAGAAAATTTTTAATCACACACTACACTTCTCAAAAACAATTTAAAGTGAGCTAAGTAACTAAGAGCCCATGGATAACCATGGATGTAAAGGGTGCTAACACCTTCCCTTTACATAACCTACCCCCCGAACCCAAAAATCTTTTAAGGTCTTTCCTGTTCTTTTATGCACTTTCCTTTGGATAAAATAAAAGTCGGTGGCGACTCTTGCTATCCGCAACATTTAACTAAAGTCAGTTCTCCCGCCGTGTTACAGAACTAGCGACTCTGCTGGGGATTTAATAAAAGAGGGGTACCCTTAGGAATTAGATAACTTTAAAATTGTTTGCCTTGTTTGCTTTATACTTATCTGTTGGGCTCTTTATGTGTGAAAGATCCTAACCCGGATCTAGTGTACCTTAGGTAAATGGCAATAGACCAAGGAAACTGTACGGCGTATACCGATATGGTTGATCTGGTGGCCATAGTTAGTGTGACTTCTTGGTTGGTGCTTATGTTCCTTAAGTCAAGTTGAGGATAATATGAGGCTGCCATATGTTGTCAATACACTAACTAACTTTTAGAACCCTAGTTATCCCATCTTGGCCTTTAGAAAGTAGTGAGATAACCGGCTTTGGTGAAGACTGAAGTTGGTTGATACTCGATGCTACACTCATTGAGATTCTAAACTTGGGGGGTTTTGGTTGGCAAGTAAGTTGCCTACTGAACAACCACCCTTGTGAAGGATCAATGCTATTGAAATCCCTTAGAACCTGGTTACTTTATAGGACAGGATGAACCAACTAACTTCAGGGAAGGGTACTTACCTTTAAACCTCATGCAAGCCTTCAAACCTAGGGCTATTGTGTGACTTGTTTGTGTGTGCCACATGTTTGTGATTGAGCATAACATCATAGCATCATCATGCATCATAAGCATAGCATTTTCACTAAACATTTCAAGGACCAAAGGATTTATCTTTGTTCTTTGTTACAGGTCATGGCTTATGCTCGTAGGAATACTATTCGGATCAACTTTGTAGGAATACCTCCTAAGCTTAAGGAATTGGTCTCTCAAGTTTCTAAAAACTCCCATTTCATCAAGAAGCATGGTCACCTACTGGATTTAGTCACTTCAGGGTTCAATGAAGACATGATGAGTGTTCTGTTTCAGTTCTTTGATCCTAAGCATCATTGCTTCACATTCCCCGACTATCAGCTGGTTCCTACAATGGAAGAGTTCTCCAAACTTCTGGGTATACCTGTCCTTGATCAGAGACCTTTCACAGGCTTAGAAAATGAGCCTAAACCTGAAGTCATTGCTGCAGCCCTACATTTGAAGAAGTCAGACATTGTCTTAGAGACAAGGAGTGGAGTTAAGGGTATTCTTGCTAAGGTGTTGATAGAGAAGGCTCATGTGTTCTTGAAGGCTATGAGCTATGATGCTTTTGAGGAGATCTTAGCCTTGTTGATTTATGGCTTAGTGTTGTTCCCCAATCCAGATTAGTTCATAGACGTTCACGCCATCATCATATTTCTGACTTGTAATCCAGTGCCTACATTACTTGGAGACATCTTACATTCTCTTCATACTCGTACTACAAGGGCCCGAGGAACTCTGATGTGTTGCATACCTTTATTGTCTAGGTGGTTTATTTCTCACCTTCCTCGATCAGTGATGAAGAACGAACAAGGGTTCAGGTGGTCCAAGAGGATTATGTCACTCTCTCATTCAGATATTCATTGGTGCTCTAGATCTATGGAGAATGTTACTATCATTGACCGTTGTGGGGAGTTTCCTAATGTGCCACTTCTAGGCATAAGAGGAGGCATTACTTACACCCCTTCCTTAGCTTTACGACAGTTTGGTTACGCTCGGAGTGATGGTCCTCATGACATGTTGATTCAGGATATTGTGTTTGACTACGACAACGATCTGCAAGGTTATCGTCAAAGGTTCATACGAGCATGGGGAAAAGTGAACAAGGTTGACAGCAAGACTCTGGAGCCTAAGTACATTATTCCTATGGAAGCTTATCTCAGATGGGTACGATCTCGTGCTCAGACTCTTATGATGCCATATCCTGCCATCCTGCCAGTTATTATAGAGCCTGTTACTGAAGGGGATACTTCTTATACCATCCTTCACCCAGACATGCCCACTGACAAGGAAGACTTACAGAGATCCTGGATCCAGTTGAAGGAGCAAAGGGATACTTTTGAGACTCATTACAAAGCAAGTCAAGAAAGAATCCTAGAGCTAACAAAGCAACTTCACGAGGAGCGGAATCTCAACTCATACCTCAACACAAAGAGGAAACGTCCATGGGAGACTTAAAACCCCATTTTTTGTACTTATTTCATTTTTATTGTAAGCCCAAGGGGCAAACAAATTTATTACTAATAAAAGTTTACTTTTTGGTTGTTTAAACAAATTTAAATCCTGCGGTCCTTGGAAACATTGCATACGCATTTATACACCATATCATTGCATCACAGGTTTCTTATGTACAGGTACCTTATCTTCTCACTGTTTATTTTAAGCAGAAATGGCTCTTGAACAAACAGTCAAAGATCTCCAGGCACAGAATGCACAATTCCAGGAGCTGATCCTGAACTTGTCCAAGGGACAGGATGAATTGAAGACACTGCTGGCTAAGAAGACTAAGAAGACTAGAAGGTCAGGAGGCCTTATCAACATGGGAAGAAGGTTCAGAGGACCTGTCAAGACCAAGGAACAGGTTGAAGATTATGACTCTGAAGAGTCTGAGAAAGAGGGAGGCAGTCTCCACAATACAATGGGGGACTCTGATTCTGAAGCAAATTACTATCATGATCCTAATGAAGATAAGTTCAAGATGCTGGTGGATAGAATGGATGCTATGGAATTGCAAAAGTCTTCTGGGCTGGATTTTGAAGACCTGAGTTTGATATCTGGAGTGGTTATACCCATTGGGTTCAAGGTCCCTGCATTTGTAGTGTATGATGGTGTCTCCTGCCCCAAGCTGCATCTGAGGTCCTATGTCCGGAGAATCCAACCACATACTGCTGATAAGAAGTTGTGGATCCATTTCTTCCAAGAGAGCTTGTCTGGAGCTCAATTGGAATGGTATTATCAATTGGAGAGTGTCAACATCCGTGATTGGAATGATCTTGCTGAGGCCTTCTATAGGCAATATCAATACAATTCTGATCTAGCCCCTACTCGCATGCAACTACAAAGCATGTTTATGGGTGCTAAAGAGAATTTCAAGGAGTATGCCCAGAAGTGGAGAGACTTGGCTGGAAGAGTACAACCTCCTCTAACTGACAGGGAGTTAGTGGATATGTTTATGAGTACACTGAATGGTCCTTTTTATAGTCATCTCATTGGAAGCTCATCATCTGGCTTCACTGAGTTGATAATGACAGGAGAGCGTGTGGAAAGTGGTATAAGGAGTGGCAAGATACAAGTGGGTGCTTCTTCGTCAAGTACTGCAAAGAAGCCACCTAGTGGGAAGAAAGAGTCAAATGCAGTTTATGGTCAACCTGGTCGTAATAGGAGTCACCAATCTGTGAGTGCAGTCCACATCTCCAATCCTACTCCTGCAACACCAGAGCCACCACAGGGCAATCAGCAGAGGCCTAGAAGACAGTTCACCAAGATCAACATGTCATTGGCCCAAGCCTTGCAACACTTGTTGAAGGGTGAACTCATCACTTTGAAGGACCCTCCTCAGAATCCCAATGTTACCTCTCTCAGGTACAATCCTAATGCACGATGTACATATCATTCAAATTGTCAGGGACATGATACCAATAATTATTGGGTATTGAAGAATAAGATTCAGGATATGATTGATGCTGGAGAGATTGAGTTTGACCCTCCGGGTACTCCAAATGTGATTACTTCTCCCATGCCAAATCATGAGAAGACGGTTAATGCCATTGATGAAGTTTCACATATCTCCTCAGTTGCAGATGTGACTAAACCATTGTCTGTTATTAAGAAGAAGTTAGTACAAGCTGGATTCTTTCCAGGTTGTAATGAAGATTGTTTCTATTGTGCTTATAAACCGGATAGCTGCTGGAAGTTGAAGGACGGTATTCAACGCCTCATGGACAATTACACCATATTGTTTGAGAGGACACCTTCTGTAGAGAGTATGGTTGAACATATAACTCAAGGTGCGAAGGTTGAAGAGGTAGATATGGTTGATAAAGTGCCAGTAAGAATTACTTCCAAGGGCCCTGTCAAAATTACTCATAAGGGTCCAATTAAGATTACTGTTGAAGGCCCTGTGAGGACTGTTGCTGAAGCTAGAGTGGCTCATATGATTATTACCACTCCTGGTCCTATTCCGTATACTTCTGATAAAGCTGTGCCTTGGAATTATGGTTCTGATGTTTATATTCATGGTGTTAAGAAGGAACCCTTAGCTGATACATCTGTTGCTGATGAAAACCTTGATGTTGACAATATTGCTGGATCTAGTAAGATCACAAGAAGTGGAAGAATTTTCTCTCCTCCGGCTACCTCCAAGAATACAGTTACTCCAACTACTACCTCCACTGCTGATGCCCAAGGCAAAGGTCCTATTATTGAACCTATACAAACTGATGTACCAACTGCTGATGATCTTTCTAAGCAGATGGAAGAAGTACTGAAGATCATCCGCAAGAGTGATTATGATGTTGTTGATCAATTGGGGCATACTCCCTCCAAGATTTCCATGTTGTCTTTATTGTTGTGTTCTGAGGCTCATGCTAAAGCTTTGATTAAATTTTTGAAGACTGCTCACGTACCAAATGAGATTTCTGTAGATCAGTTTGAAAATTGTGTTGCACACTTGACCTATGATAATGGGTTAGGTTTCTCCGATGCTGATTTGACTCCTGCCAAGAGGGATCATAACAGGGCTTTACATATCTCTATTGAATGTAGGGGCACTACCCTGTCTCATGTGTTGATAGACAATGGTTCTTCGCTGAATGTGTTGCCCAAAGAGGTGTTGAACAAGCTTAGTCCTGAAGATGCTGTGTTGAGACCAAGTAATATAGTGGTGAAGGCTTTTGATGGTTCGAGGAGAGTGGTGCATGGAGAAATAGATCTCCCAATCAAAGTAGGTTATCAGGTCTTCAATGCTACCTTTTATGTAATGGATATTCGTCCTTCGTACTCTTGCTTGCTTGGGCGTCCCTGGATCCATGGGGCAGGTGCTGTAACCTCCACCTTACATCAGAAGCTGAGATACCCAGTGAAGGGAAAGGTTGTTACTGTTTACGGAGAGGAAGAATATATAGTCAGTCATGTGAACACATTTAAATATCTTGAAGTGGAAGGAGAATATGATGAGACTCCGTGCCAGACGTTTGAAGTAGTTCCTTGGGTTGTTCCTAATACTGAAGCTCCTCCTGTTGTCAAAAGAGTTCCTGTGGTCACCAGAGTACCTCCTACAATGGCCTCCCTCAAAGATGCTAGAGTTGTGGTTGATGAAGGTGGTTGTACTATTTGGGGTCAACTTCCTGACATCCCCTACAAGTCTGACAAGTTTGGTTTGGGTTTCACTGCAGAGTCCCAGAAGGCTGTTCGTCGTGCTCGTGTTGTTCGTATCACCAATCAAGGGATTATGAAAGATCAGATCAATGTCGTGGGTGACTATGATGAAGACTACAACTTGGATGCTTGGATTTTTCCTACTGTGGGTGATGGGCTCAATAATTGGAAAGCTGAAGATGTTATTCCTATCTCCTTTAGTCAGGAGTAAATACTATTACTGTGTTGTTACTTTTAAGTTTGTAATTTTTGAACAATTAAACTCTTAAGCCTTGTGCCTTACCCGGGGCACAATGGTATGCTTGTTTCGGGATGTCATTTTATTTGCATACTTCATTCAATAAAAATCAGTGGACGTTTCGTTTTCGTAAATATTGTGTTCCTTATCTTTCTTTTATTTTATTTTTGTTTTATCAGCTATGTGTTCTTACACACACCCACATCACTAAAATGCAGATCCTCATCCACTCTGGATCCTGTTGATAACAGTTCTACTATTGTCAATTATAATTTCGAGAATCCGATCTATCAAGCTGAAGATGGAAAGGAGGACGATTGTGAAGTACCTGTAGAGCTTGCTAGGTTGTTACAACAAGAAGAGAAAGCTATACAGCCACATGAAGAGCCAATCGAAGTTGTGAATTTGGGAACTGAAGAAAACAGGAAAGAAGTCAAGATAGGGGTTGAATTAGAGGATAGTGTCAAGAACAGATTGATTCATATGTTACATGATTATGTGGAGATCTTTGCTTGGTCCTATGAAGATATGCCAGGGTTGGATACAGACATTGTGGTTCACCGTTTACCGGTAAAAGAAGATTGTCGTCCAAAGAAGCAGAAGGTTCGTCGCATGCATCCTGAAATGTCAAAGAAGATTAAAGCAGAGGTGATGAAACAGTTTAATGCAGGGTTCTTAGCTGTGACTTCTTATCCTCAGTGGGTTGAAAATGTGGTACCGGTACCTAAGAAAGATGGTAGGGTACGTATGTTTGTAGATTACAGGGATTTGAACAAGGCCAGCCCCAAAGATGACTTTCCACTCCCTCATATTGATGTTCTGGTAGACAACACTGCTCAGCATAAAGTATTCTCTTTCATGGATGGTTTCTCTTGTTACAATCAAATCAAGATGGCACCGGAAGATATGGAGAAGACTACATTTGTTACACAGTAAGGCACCTTTTGTTATAAAGTGATGCCATTTGGTTTGAAGAATGCAGGGGCAACATATCAGCGTGCTATGGTGGCTTTGTTTCACGACATGATTCATCATGAGATAGAGGTATATGTGGATGATATGATAGCCAGGTCCCAGAATGAAGAGCAACACCTTAATCATCTACACAAGTTGTTTGAAGGGTTGAAGAAATACAAGTTGAGATTGAACCCAAACAAATGTACTTTTGGAGTTAGATCCGGTAAACTCCTGGGTTTCATCGTCAGTGGAAAAGGTATTGAAGTAGAACCTGCAAAAGTGAAAGCTATACAAGAGATGCCAGCTCCCCGTACTGAGAAGGAAGTTAGAGGTTTCTTGGGACGCCTGAATTACATTGCAAGGTTTATCTCCCAATTAACTGCTACCTGTGAGCCAATCTTCAAGCTGTTGAAGAAAGATCAGGTAATGGAGTGGAATGATGAGTGCCAGACAGCCTTTGATGAAATCAAGAAATATCTCCTAGAACATCCAATTTTGATGCCACCAGTTGATGGAAGACCCTTGATTATGTACTTAACAGTGTTAGACAACTCAATGGGGTGTGTGTTGGGGCAACATGACGAGTCTGGTCGAAAAGAGCGGGCAATATACTACCTTAGCAAAAAGTTTACCGACTGTGAAACAAGATACTCACTGCTCGAGAAAACTTGATGCGCTTTGGCATGGGCTGCTCGCCGACTAAGACAGTATATGTTGACTCATACTACCTTATTGCTTTCAAAGATGGATCCAATCAAGTACATATTCGAGAAACCTGCTCTCTCCGGACGAATAGCAAGATGGCAAATGATCTTGACAGAATACGACATACAGTACACTACTCAGAAGGCCATTAAAGGAAGTGTTGTAGTTGATCATTTGGCTCATCAAGCAGTGGATGATTATCAGTCAATGAGTTTTGAGTTCCCTGATGAAGACATTATGATTATTACCAAAGAACCTGGACAATATGACGGACCTGAACAAGGATCCCGATGGACTATGGTTTTTGATGGAGCTTCTAATGCACTTGGTAATGGTGTTGGTGTTGTGATCAGTTCCCCTGAAGGTTATCATACCCCGATTACTGCAAGACTTTGTTTCTATTGTACCAATAACATGGCTGAGTATGAGGCATGTATCCTGGGTATCAAAGCTGCCATCGATATGAAGATTCAGTTCCTGGATGTATATGGAGATTCAGCCCTGGTAGTAAGTCAGATCAAAGGAGATTGGGATACCAAGCATGATAATCTCATTCCTTACAGAGAGCATGTGTTGTCTTTGATCCCATATTTTGAAGAGATTACCTTTGGACATATTCCATGAAGAGAGAATCAGTTGGCAGATGCGTTAGCCACCATGGCATCCATGTTTGAGATTAGCTGGGATGATGAAGCTCCCAAGATTACTATTGACAGATTTGAGAAGCCTGCATACTGCAATGAGATTGACACTGAAGATACAGAAGAGAAGCCTTGGTTCTATGAAGTGAAAAGATATCTTGAGGTTCAGGAGTTCCCTGAAGGGGCATCTGTCAAAGATAAGAAGTTTCTGAGGAGGTTTTCTGCTAAGTTCTTTTTGAGTAGTGGAATTTTGTACAAGCGCAATCATGATTCAACTTTGCTTCGTTGTATGGATAAGAAGGAAGCAACTGAGATTATGGAAGATATGCATGATGGGATCTTTGGCACTCATTCTAGTGGTCATACCATGGCAAAAAAGATATTGAGAGCAGGTTACTATTGGTCTACCATGGAAGCTGACTGCTATCAACATTCCAGAACATGTCACAAGTGTCAAATCTATGCTGATAAAGTACATATACCTCCATCACCATTGAATGTGTTGACTGCTCCTTGGCCTTTTGCCATGTGGGGCATTGATATGATTGGTGAGATCAAGCCTACTGCTTCTAATGGACATCGTTTCATCCTGGTTGCTATTGATTACTTTACTAAGTGGGTGGAGGCAGCTTCATTTGCATCTGTTACTAAGAATGTGGTGGCTCAATTCATTAAGAATAATCTCATATGTAGGTATGGCATCCCTGAAAGGATTATTACTGACAATGGCATTAATCTGAACAACACTATGATTACTGATCTCTGCACGCAGTTCAAGATTAAGCATCACAACTCTTCTCCGTATCGTCCGAAGATGAATGGGGCAGTAGAAGTTGCTAATAAGAACATCATGAAGATTCTACAGAAGATGAATGTTACTTATAAGGATTGGCACGAGATGTTACCATTTGCTTTTCATGGCTATCGTACTACCATACGTACTTCAACAGGGGCAACCCCATTCTCCTTAGTCTATGGTATGGAAGCAGTTCTGCCCATTGAAGTTCAGATACCCTCCTTAAGAATCATGAAGGATGCAGGCTTGGATGAAGATGAGTGGATTCATACTCGAATTGACCAAATAAATTTGATTGATGAGAAGAGGTTAGCAGCTGTTTGTCATGGCCAGATGTACCAGAAACGGATAATTAAGGCTTTTAATAAGAAAGTTAAGCCAAAGGTATATCAAGCTGGTGACTTGGTAATCAAGCGTATTATATTACCACAGGGTGATCCTATGGGCAAGTGGACTCCTACATATGAAGGACCATTTATGGTCAAGACAGTATTCTCAGGAGGTGCCATGATGCTTACTACTATGGATGGTGAAGACTTCCCACAGCCTGTAAACGCAGACATAGTTAAAAAATACTACGCATAAAAAGAGACCCGCTAGGTTGACTGGCCTAGGCAAAAATAAGGGCATCCTGGCGAACCAAAAAGGTTCGGGCAAAAATTAGGGATATATATAAAAAAAATGTACACCCGGCAAGTCGAAAACCTGAAAAGGCGGTTTGGGCAAAAAAAGGGTATCCCGGTGGATTGAAAACCTGAAAGGGCAATCCAGACAAAAGTTAGGGATTAAAGCGTATGACTATGTCTCGTTTGGATCACCCATGTAAACTCCAACCAGTTGTGCTACTTAATTCAAGCTCAAACAGATAAAGCTCAATCCAATCATTTCCGTCTCAACAGCAGAAGATGAGATACTTGAAGATAATGGCAATAGTAGAATTGAAACTCAATAGGATTATTTCCCACATAGGTGATTCTCTTTGTTTTGTAAAAAATTTATGACAAATTCCTCTTATTAGGATTTCTGTCTCCTTGCACAAACTTGCCTATGTATAGGTCACTTTGTGATATAAATAAAATTTCATCTTTGAATCCAGATTTACTTTTACCCTATTTACATAAGCGAAACGTCCATTGGTTGTGTTTGAATGTATGTATGCTTTTGAATATGATTGATGTTTACCAGAAGTGCATAAAATGCTTAATATGATTGATGTTTACCAGAAATGCATGAAAGTGCAGTAATAGTATTTACTAAGGACGAACGAAGGTAGGAATTCAACGAAGCTTCGCCGGTTCATCCCTACAAGACAGCTACAAATCCCCAGT
This sequence comes from Lathyrus aphaca, assembly GCA_963966055.1. NCBI lineage: Eukaryota > Viridiplantae > Streptophyta > Magnoliopsida > Fabales > Fabaceae > Lathyrus > Lathyrus aphaca. The sequence goes on along the minus strand of OZ014519.1, from coordinate 740,309,412 downwards.
AGGGCAAATCTATCATTATAGATACTTCGAGTTACATCTCCCCTTGAATTTATGTCCATCTCTTTTATCCTCAGACGGATACTTAGGAACTTATTCCTTCAATAGAAGTATGACGAACGAAGACGGGAGGTTATAAATACTATACTATCAAACGAGACGGGAACGAGTTCTTCATATTCTTCAGCAACGAATCGGGATTTATTTTCCCTAGCCAGCAGTTGTTATACAAAGATATCCAGACGCTTCAGGCTGCATGATTCATACATACATCATTTACATCATACCATAGCATAACCATAAATACATAATACATTTACTTAGGTGCATCATACTATACATGCATACATATTGCATAAACTAACTTTTTCCTTGCAGGATAGTTATATACAGATAAATCAATATCAATAGTTCACAACAGGTCAGAAATGATCCATACATTACTCAAGATGTCTTCGGAGAGTAGGCAAACGGTCTGTAAGAAGATCCATTCCCTAATCCAGGATACTTCCAGGAGATTCCATTTATCTGGTCTTGAATAGCAGGCAAACGGTCTGTACAAGGATCCATTCCCTGGTTCAAGATATTTTCAGAAGATTTAATCTATTGGCCCTTGAATAGCAGGCAAACGATCTGTACAAAGATCCATTCACTGGTTCAAGATATTATTCAGAAGAACTAATCCTGATGTTCTTTTGGCCCTTGAATAGTAGGCAAACGATCTGTACAAAGATCCATTCCCTGGTTCAAGATATTTTTCAGAAGAACTAATCCTGACGTTCTTTTGGACCTTGAATAGCAGGCAAACGATCTGTACAAAGATCCATTCCCTGGTTCAAGATATTTTTCAGAAGAACTAATCCTGACGTTCTTTTGGCCCTTGAATAGCAGGCAAACGATCTATACAAAGATCCATTCCCTGGTTCAAGATATTTTTCAGAAGAACTAATCCTGACATTCTTTTGGCCCTTGAATATCAGGCAAACAGTCTGTACAAAGATCCATTCCCTGGTTCAAGATATTTTTCAGAAGAACTAATCCTGACGTTCTTTTGACCTTGGAGAGTAGGCAAACGATCTGTACAAAGATCCATTCCCTAATCCAAGATATTTCCAGAAGAGATAATCGCCACGAAGATTTATTTCTACTGGTCCATTCAACAATTCAAATCATGTTGCATAAATGATTCAGAGACGGCCTATGCGAATATCTAGGACTGATATCCAGTATCAACATAAAGACATCATCACATCCTGATACTTTAGATGGCATCTCCAAGCCCATCTCCAGATGGCATCTCTAAGCCCATCTCCAGTTCTTCCAAGTGGCATATTTAAGCCCACTCAAGCATATACAACTAATCATCAGTGTTATTTTACGCACCGGTGAGTGCAAATTTTTGGGCTTTTGTGTTCAATCCCCTTCAACCTTCCAGGTCACGACTGGCACATACACCAATCTAACCCCTCAGGTTTCAGAAAATTGAATAGGGGCAGCTGTTGCACCCCAAAATTTTCCCTCCACAAGACAAGTCATTGTGTACTAAGAGGCTCACAAGGTTCACAAGGCTCACAGGACATCTCATGAGGTTCACAAGATTCACAAAGCTCACAATTAGTCAGAAAATTTGACAATTCCCTCAGACAATGCATCCTCCTAAGCAATGCATCCTAAACTAGGGTTTTGACTTTCATCAGGCTAAATGGACTTCCAAGGCTTCAAGTGAGCTTCATAGCATCCTATATGTGTTTAAGAATCCCCATGTCAAGTTTCAAGACTTTCCCAAAAGATTTGCTCAGTCAGATGATCAGACAGGTTAAAATCAGTCAAAGGAGTCAAAAAGTCAAACTGAGGTCAACTGGGGTCAAACCAAGGTCAAACTTCATGATTTTTTTGCCAACATCAAGTATATGAAGTAAAATTCATCATTTGATCAAGGGTTGATCATGATTCATCAAGGAGATTTCAGATCATCAAGAATCAGGAGTTTCTAAATTAGGGTTTTCATAGGAAAAGTCAACTGAACTTTGACCAGCCATAACTTTCACATGCTTCATCAAAAATTTTCCATCCAAAGCTCATTTTGAAGGAAATTGAATTCTCTAATACTTTGTGTCTCACGAGACAAGCCCAAAAATGCTTCATTTGGAAGGTATGAGCTAAGACATTATAGGTCCTTTTAAAAGTCAACAAAAAGTCAACAACTTCCAAAGAGCATAACTTGAGAATGGTAAACGATATGGACATGAGTCCAAAGAGGTTGGTTATAGGACTCTTCAAGCTTTACAAAATGTCCAAGAACACCTTCATAGCATTAAAATTGAAGGATTTGTGCCCTTGCAAAGTTGGGAAATTTTTGAGAGGTTTATGAAGTAAATGGGGTCTTAAAACCATAATTCTTCAAATGGACTGACTTTTTTGTGATCCAATTGATTCCATGACATCATGCACGAAATTAAATTAATATTTTCATAATTTTATTCATTTTATTTTTATTTATTATGATTTTTTATATTAAAAGTCATTTTAAATTCAAATAAAATATAAAATAGTGAAGATTTAAATTGATTTGTCTTCTAGAATGTCATAAAGTATATTTGGATTGGATTGATACAAGAATTATGAGGATCATCTTAAAATAGCAAGCTTATATCAAGAATATTCAAAATTTAAAAGCTAATCTTTGTCAATCTCAAACTATCCAAACATCCATCAAATTGTTAAAGTTTTTGACCTAATTCATTCACTCATATATATAGAACATTTAGCAACCTAGAGAGCACGAATTTGCAGCCTCCAAAATCACCTTCAAACTTCACAAATTTCATCCAAAACACAAATTCGGTTTCTTCATTACAAAGGCTTTTAAGGTATTTTAAAGACACAAGAAGGTTCCTTGGACTTCATTGAGTCGTAACCAACTCTCAAACGCATCCAATTCATGCTCGTATACATAACCCGAAGCATTCTTGCCCTTGAATTGTTTTTTTTCGATTCCGTGAATTTTTATATTTATAATGCATTTTGATCATGTATTAATGTTTGTTTATGCCTATAGATGATTTCTGGACAGTTTTCGTGAAGAATCATAGCCGAACCATGAAAATGCCATTGTTAGGGTTTGTTTGGCCGTTTAGGGTTTTTTGATTGAACAAATATAAATGAGTTATAATACCACTAATGAATTGGTTAAGACATGGGGATTATAATGTTATGCTTAATTTGGTGAAATTTTACGGTTTTAATGGTGTTTCAAAAAGCTAGGATTTTCTGTAAAAATTGTGCGCAGGTAAATTCGCAGGAAAATTCATGGAAAATTTCGCAGGTAAATGCGCAGTGACCAAGGAAGAAGACGAGTCCTTGGCGCGAATTCTCTGAATTCAAAAATCCATTTTTTTTTATAATGTATATGTTTCATTTGAATATCACAGCGCGCAGGTTGGCCCAGTGGTAAAAAGCTTGGCTTGGTATACGGAAGGGCTTGGGTTCGAAACCAGCCAAAGTACATTTTTTTTTGTTTAGTTTCTTTTGCTTTTTCAGAACAACAACAAAACAAAATGGAAGTATTTTACTATCACCAGCACGCAGCTGGTCCAGTGGATGGCTTGTTGGTCTAAGGAGAATGAGGCCTAGGGCGTGGGTTCAATCCCTGCCCCAGGTAAGCTTCAGTTTTTTTTCTTTTTTTGTTTTGTTTTGTTTAAATTGTTATTTTATTGTTAAATATAATTATGTTAATATATATATTTAAATAATTCTAGGAACTTAATATGTAAATATTTTATAAAAAACCTCTAAAATTATTTTTTAAATTCTAAACCTATTATTTTATTTATGTATTTGAATATGTATAATTAAATTAGTAATGTAAAATTAAATTATAAATTATAATATTTTTATATATAATTAGAAACCCTAATATCCTTAAAACCCTAATTTATTTTCTAAATTCTAAAAAACCCTAATTTCTTTTAAAATTTTAATTTTCTTATTATTTTGATACTTAATAAATATTTTAATATATAATTATTAGTCATATTTATTTTGTAAATAAATTAGTATATAATTATTGTTATTATTTTATTTTCATCTTAAAATTCTTTAAAAAAATTTGTTTACTTAAATCTAAAACTTTAATTGATTTCTATATTGTATATTATTGTGCTAACCTCTTTTCTCTTATATTTATTTTTGTTTTTGTTACTAATCTTTTTATTATTTATTATATAATTGTTACTTAAATTGTTTTATTATTATGTAACTGTACAAGCCATGTAATAGTTGTAGTAATTTTTATTGTTTATTTATTTATAAATTGCTATGGTTAGTAAATTAGGGAGTGAACACATGTTTGTATTTTAAAATCAATTTAGATCACTAATTATAAGATAAATATTTGAACTTGTACACGCACACACGTAAGTCGATCTTGGATCGCCATCTCACCTCTTAAGGATATCCCTCATGTTGCCTAAATAAAATGGTCAAGTAAGGTGTTTTAAAAGCAAAGTCCCTTCTCCATTAAGATCATTTTGTCCCTTTAAAGATTATAAGATCAAGTCCCTTCGAATGTTGCCTTCGTGAATGATCTTGTCCCTTTCTAATAAAAGATGATAAGTCCCTTCGTATTGCTAATACACCTTACAGTTGCCTAATCACAGATGACCCTTCATATGTCCCTTAATAAATCCAAGGTAATGACTACCTATTCCTTAATAATAGGGATAGTCTTACCATTGAAAGAACATTTAAGAACAGTAAAGATTTAACATAGGGTAGGTTCCTCTTAAGTACTTGCTCACTCCTTCAAAAACATTTCAAAACACTTCACATTTTTAACAATTTTTAAAACAAAGTCTTTATATATATCCATACAAGGATCATTATAAAGTACTTAAGAAAATTTTTAATCACACACTACACTTCTCAAAAACAATTTAAAGTGAGCTAAGTAACTAAGAGCCCATGGATAACCATGGATGTAAAGGGTGTTAACACCTTCCCTTTACATAACCTACCCCCCGAACCCAAAAATCTTTTAAGGTCTTTCCTGTTCTTTTATGCCCTTTCCTTTGGATAAAATAAAAGTCGGTGGTGACTCTTGCTATCCGCAACATTTAACTAAAGTCAGTTATCCCGCCGTGTTACAGTTCCACTTTGGCCTCATGAGATCTTGTCATGGGGGTAGTAGTGAGTTCCACACCCAGGTTGTGATTGTCTTGTAAACGTCTTGATTTGGGGATCTTCCTCTCTCATTTCATGACCTTGAGAGTTATGTGCAGCTGGGGACCGATCATTGAGAACCTTGTGGAAACATCACTCTTTAGTGATGACAGTGGCAGCCCACATTCTGTGGCAAACCCATTTGCATCCGAGGGCCCACCTGGGGATCACATAGGATGACCTTGTGTCCTAGACTCAGCTGAGGCCTCCCTGCGTAGTATATAATACCAAACCGATTCCCTGATTTGGTCATGAACCATTTCTCGGAGATGGTGATAGTATTATTGCTATTCGGCTTTGAGAGTCCGTGATGTCTGACCCGGAGCCTACCCGTGAGATTGTGAGGGGTTTACAGGATTGCACTCAACATACCCTTCATCATTAGTGTGATCTTATGTTTTGGTCCGGTTATTATAATCCTGGAGTTCTTGATCCTTGGTTTTAAGTTCTTATCAGATGGTTATTATTCAGAGGACATATATCATCAGATACTTGATTCTCAGCTTAGTGTTCCGTATCCAGACAGGCACCAGTTCTCAGTCACTTGCCAGTTGCATATATGCCATCATAGCATTCTAGCATACATGTTCAGTTATTTCCGAGAATCCCATATCTGAATTATTGCTGTTGGATTTTTGTATCAAAATGTGGATCGAAGCAGATAGATTCTTTGTAAATAACCGAACATGGCATCTCATATAATTTGCATTGCATTTCTGTTCAGCAGGCAGGGCTCACCCGTTCTTTGTTCATCATTCACAGTTGAGACTCCAGTTCTCGTATCAGACTTGAAGAAACTTTTGAGAAGATCATGGACCCTTGAGAGAAAAGCCAGTCTGCAAGTGTTGGGTTGACAAGAGATCAGTGGGACCAACTTTTAGAGGATAGGATGACTTTGGCAAGGCAGGATGACCGTAATTCCGCTCAAGCTCAGCCTGCACAGATCCCTCTTGAGAATCCAGATGTTCGAGAGCGTCAGGTCTCCCGAAGTGGACATTCCTCTTCTGTTGATGCTGCAGATTATCACAGTTTTGCTTTCACTATGCCAGATCCCCAATAGGCAATCCCTGTGGTGAGAATCCAAGATCCACGAGTTGTGGAGAGGGAAGAAAGATTTTGTGTGCTGGAGGAAGATATCAAAGCCCTTCAAAATCGTAATGTCATTGATCTAGGTGCTGCGAGCATGTGTCTGGTGCACGGCCTGGAAATACCTCCAAAGTTCAAAGTACCGAAGTTCGAAAAGTACAAAGGGGATAGTTGTCCAAGACAGTATTTGGTAAGATTTTGCAGAAGGATGACCTCATATGAGCATAATGACAAATTGATGATTCATTGTTTCCAATACAGACTGAGTGAGGCATCATCGAGTTGGTACATGCAGTTAGATAGCAGTTGTATCCAGTCATGGTCAGACCTAGCCAATGCATTTGTGAAGCAGTGTGACTACAATCTTGACAGGGCTCTTAGCTGCATGGATTTGCAAGGTTTATCCCAAGGAGATGGTGAATCTTTCAGAGAGTATGCCCAGAGGTGGAGAGAAATAGCTGCTCGAGTGCAACCCCCACTATCAGATAGAGAATTGGTTGATCTTTTTATAGAGACCTTACAGGGGCCGTACTTGGAGAGGTTGAGTGGCAGTGGAACTTTAAGTTTCTCAGACTTGGTGATAGTTGGAGAACGCATTGAGAATTTTATCAAGATGGGAAAGACTCAAGGCATTTCAGATAGCTCAGCTTAAGAGAATGAATCTTTTGTCAGTTCCCAAGATAAGGAGGTGATTGATGCAATCTGGGAAAATCCTCAAGCTCCGTTGACTTATCCACATTACCCATGCATTTCAATTGATCAGGGTCAGCAACCTTCTAAAGTCGTATGTCAGATTTCAGTGAATAGTGAACCTCCTCATTATCAACAGCGACCATGCCAACAGAAGAATACTCCGCAAAGGCGTCGTTACTACACTAAGAGATCTAAAAGGTATTTCGATCCATTGCCAGTACCATACAGTCAGATACTTCCATGCCTGATCGATAGTGGATTGATAGTGCCGAAGAAACCGGGCCCGGTACCTTTTCCATATCCACCAAGTTTTGATCCCAATGTTCGATGTGGTTTCCATGGCAATGCACCCGGACATTCAGCTGAAGAATGCAAGCCTCTCCGGGATAAGGTTCGGGATTTGATTGAGTCTGGGTTGATTTCAGTGACGCCTCAAGGCATTCAAGTTAACAAGTCTCAGTTTGGTCATGTGGGTTCGTCAGCTCATGTTATGGAGGAATTTATTGAAGATATATGTGAAGGTGATTCTCAGTTTGATTCTGAAGAGCGGCTATGTACCTCATTTTGATCCCTATTAAGGGGAACTATGTCGCTCTGATTCTTCATTGGTCTTTGGTCAATGGAGATACGTAGGCAGAAGATCGTCAGGTCTTTCCGAGCAACCTTAGGTGTCAAACTTATGTGGCAATTTCATTTCAGTGTCACTCTTCTCTTCAGACGTCTCGTGTGAATGTTTGAACGTCGAAAGCTTCAGGTCAGAATAATTGAGAATGAAGCATGGTCATTTGATTGAAGACTGCAAATCTCATCAAGAATAAGTTGTTGATCGAAAGTATTCAAGATCAACCGGTCCAGACGGAGTCAAGTCTCCTCAACAATGGCATTGCTCAGTTTCTTTATTACACTTTCATATGTAGCTTTTATATGTTTGTTTGAGTATTTGTATGCATGCATGAAGTTTGTTTGTTTTGAATGATAATTAATGAAATGCACATGTTTTTCTTGAAGTAACTAATTCGTTTTTTTACTTTTAATTTTGTGAATGTGCATTGCAATACCAACTGTTGTTCTTAAACTCTGTGATGGAGGATGACGAAGTGAAAACACAAATATCTCCAATTATGTGCTCTTGAATAAGACCTTGTTGACGATGTACAGGCTTTGTTTCAAATCCCCAAACACCGGAGATATAAGGGAGATAGACCCTCGCTAACCCTATTGAACCTTGAAGTAGGAGTTTCTTTTGGCATGAAAAAACCATTACATTTAACCCGGGGCAGGGTAGGTGTCAGCTAGTTGGACCAGGCGTTCATGCTTCCATAAAGGAGTGTATCTGAGGATCCTTAACGTTTCATTGTACCAAATCAAGAGGTCCAAAGACCATAAGCCACAACAGTTATCCATCATCGACCAAAGAGTGAGACAGTCACGACCCTTACAAAACAATCAGGACAAACCTGTGTCACACGATTTGTTCGAAAGAAAAAAGGAAAAAAAGTAAAAAGTAAAGTAGCCTGCTAAGTCGAAACTTGAAAACAAGCGACTTAGGAAAAAATTAGGGCATCCCGCTGGACTCCAATTGCAAAAGATTCAAAAGAATCAGTCCAGGAAAAAGTTAGGGATAAGCAAAATAATGAAAAAAACGAAAGATGAAAAGGATTGCACAAGAAATATCCTTAAGCAAGAACAAGTCGTGTGATACAGGCACAAAAGACAATAAGGGTGACTGTTATACCCAACAATAACCTCAATGGTGCTTAAACTGTTAGAGTCATTGGTTCCTCAACCATCACAAAACCCTTTTGAAAGGTGAGCACTTGTGAAAACTAGTTGAACATAGGATTGAAGGACGTCACGAAGATGGGTGGGCACCAATAAATTTTGAGCCTATATCCTTTGTTTCTATAACCGTGAGCCAGACCACGATACGACCCTCAAAAGTCCTAATTGAAACAGGGTTAATTCGAGAGCGTGCCACCATGAGATAGCGTTCCTGACTCCTACGAGTTATGCTAAAAGACCCTTATTGGTATTGTATATGCATGTTTATTTCAAAAAAAATATTGTAATGTCTTAACCCGTGATTCGTTCATAAACGACATCTTTTCAATAAAAACTTCAAGATTAACATGTGCGCTGCATTGAAATTTTCATTCTCAGAATAAAACACTTTCTGATCGCATACATTTGTTTGACATCAAAGAAGTTCACGTATAGAAGCACAGTCTAGAAGCTTAATCTTGCCCAGTTGAAAAGGCGTAAACTTCTGAAGGACATTCATGTCAAGGGGCCTTTTTCCAAGGAACTCCATTGAATGGGGACTTTTCCAACCAGTTGGGTTAAATGCAGCCAGTTCAGGGCAATAACGTCGATCAATCTATTCAACAGCCAAACTGGGGCAATCATCTTTCACAGAGCAGTTAGCATGGGTGTTTTCTCCAAAGCAAGGTTCGTAGTGGGGCAGGCCACCCTAGAAGCACTAGAAGTTACTCTCTCTAGAAGACGGTTAATCAGATGCACCTACCCAAGGTTCATAATACTGGGGCAGAACACCTCATGATGATGCGAGATCTTGGGGCAATTTCCCTCATGGACCATACAGTTTGAGGTGATTACTTCGGGATATTCAAGAGTTTGAAAACACTGAAGCATTTCAGATGCTAGGTTTTCTGTAAAATCCTCTTGAGACAATATTACGGTATGCAAGGCTGTTCCCAGAATGAACATCTGATGATTGATCCCAGTAGGTTGCTTCCCTAGTCAGAGAATTTCTCCTCAATCGTTATGGTTTTTTCATCTGGTCATCCTACACGGTTAAAGTCCAATCTTTGTTGGCATCTCCTCAACCCTCGAGTTGATGTTGTTGCGTTCTCTTCGACCCTCGAGTCGATATCATCGCTTCTGTTTCTCGACCCTCGAGTCGATGTTGCTTCCTCTATTCCTTCAACCCTCGAGTTGATTTCGTTTTGTTTTCCTCGACCCTCGAGTCGATATTGTCGCTTTTGTTTCCTCAACCCTCGAGTTGATGTTGCTTTATTTTCTTCGACCCTCGAGTCGACACCACTATTTTCGTTTCCTCGACCCTCGAGTCGATGTTGTTGCCTTCTTTCCTTAACCCTCGAGTCGATGTTGTTGTCGCTTTATTCCTCAACCCTCGAGTCGATGTTGTTGTATTCTCCTCGACCCTTGAGTCGATATTTCCGTTTCTTACGACCCTTGAGTCGATATCATAATTTTCACCTCTTAAACCCTTAAGTTGATACCCAGTGAGTCTGTCATAAAAGGAAATTCAAAATCACAACATCAAAGTTCAACCACTGGATTCATTTATGCCCGGGATAGGTGTGCATATCTTTGTGCTTACAGGGCACGGTATTTCGCAGTGATGCGAGGTTTTTCAGGAATCCTCGTGAGCCGAATTCTTTCACAGTCTATGCAGTCTGGGGCAGTTATGTCAAGATTCGACGAATCTCTAAAGAGTTTGAAGACTTGGACATTTTGGATGTCAGGTCTTCTGTAAAATCCTCTTAGATTGATCTTCAAACAGTCAACTAGTCCAGAGAATACAAGATACCAATAGATGATATTCCCCAGTCAGGGTTAGGTGTCAAGGCCTCTTGACTTGTTTTTCCCCTACAGAGTTGTAACTCTTACTGCCTCAGTCAAAGCATCTCAACTAGTGCTTCCCCTGCAGAGTGTAACTCTTGCTGCCAATCAAGCATTTGTTTGTTGCTCGTATGCACCTTTCCAGCACTCGTCTGTGCTCATGCTTTATTGCTGCTCGTCTGCATCTCTCAACACTCGTCTGTGTTATCTCTTTGGTATGGCTCGTTTGCTCTCCCCAGCAGTGGTCCATGATTACCTTGATATTGCTCGTCGGCAATTTTCCAACACTTGTATGTGTTTGATAGTATGAACCCTTGCTGTTGCTCGTCTGCAATTTCCAACACTCGTCTGTGTTTGGTATCCAGTATCTGCTATTTGCTCGTCTGCAATTCTCAACACTCGTCTGTGTTTGATATTTAGTCTTTTGTTGATGCTCGTCTGCACTCCCCAACACCCGTCTGTGTTTTGTTATTATCTGTTTGAAGCTCGTCTGCTTTGTTTGGATACTCGTCTGTATCATCCCCAACACTCGTCTGTGTTGGTTTACATCTGTATGTGTGGATTTGCTGATTATCCTGTTACTTGTTTGTATTGCTCCTTCAGATGCTCGTCTGTGTTTGAATTTCTGGTATTCGTCTATACCAGTGGCTGATGCTCGTCTGTATCATTGCCTGAAGTGCTCGTCTGTGTTTCTCAGATCATCGTCTGATACTCGTCTATATCATTGACTTTTGGCACTCGTCTGTGTTATCTTGGTGATCATCCAATACTCGTCTGTATTGAAGAGGTTTAAAATCCTGACAGTGGGATTAATGTCAAAATGGTTGCCGGTCCTGGCGTAACAGGTATATCCGAAAGAGGCTCGTCTGTCTCAAGCACCAATTATTGTTGTTGCACCTGGCGTAACAGGTTCGCTCAGAAGACTCGTCTGTCTTTAACCATATATCCACGGATAATATGTGAAGAAGGTTCGTCTACCTTGATTTTGCATGTCTATCCCACAGACTTTAATGCATCCCAGCTCCTGGCGTCACAGGATTGTTTGAAGACTCGTCTGTCTCAGATTATAAGGACTCGTATGTCCAGCTCCTGGCGTCACAGGATTGTTTGAAGACTCGTCTATCAACGTATTCTTATATCATTTTCAACTTGGAAGAAGCTCGTCTGCTTTTTTCTCCCCTTCATATCCCCAGAGCGTCATTTGGTTGGGCTTATTTCCCAGTTTTGCATTCTTCGTCAGAGTGCAAATTTCTGGTCTTCTTGGTATTCAACCACAATTTATCTTGAATGGTCGATAGCTCGTGCTATCGTCCTTTTCAGATTAACTGATGATTGAATAGGGGCAGCTGTAACACCCCAAATTTGCCCTCTCCTTTCATAGCATTTAGCATATCATTTTCATATTTTTGCACTACATCATTAGCATAGAAAGATGAAGCATAAAATCCTTAGCATAGCATAGGGATGGCAGTGAGTTCACTTTAGATGCGGTTGTTCAGGTCGCGATCCGATTCAGATGGATGTTTGACCTAACCTTGGTCAAACTATCGAGGGGTTGTTTTAACTGCAAGTCATCTGCATTTGAGGTTATTTTTCAAGACAGTGCGTCCAAAGTTAAATTGTGGTGTACATAATTCTTCAGTTTATCAAGCAGTGGTTCGTGTGAAGTTTGGTTCAAAAAATCCAGTCTTATCATGATTCTAGGTTCAGTTGTGTGCATCTACGAATTTACCTTCTCAGGGATTTAATTTAGATGAATTTGATATGATTCGTTTCATTTAATCAGAGATTCAGAGATAATTAAGTGGATGGCCGTATTTCAGTTTCAAGCCGCTTAGTGGTGCGTGATTGACTTTTATCAGTGGAATAATGCAAGTTGGTTCAGGGATTATGCGTTGTGGACGATATCTTTCATAAAAATTATTTCACCTCCATTTTTTTATCCGATCCATTTCGATTTTTCATTACCCAATTCCAATAATTGTTCTATAACCCATTTTCGATTTCTTTTTTCCATTTTTACAAAAAATATACATTTTGTTTCATATATCCATTTTATGTTTAGTCATTCTTTTATTGAACCATTTTCTTCATCACCATATAATTCTTTTCTTTTCATCACAAAAAAATTATTATTAAGAAAAATGTTATAAGGTCCATTTGTCTTAGAGCCCTTTTACTACACCAAAATATAGTAAACAAAACAAAAAAAAAGTATAAAAAAAAAAAGGAAAGAAATAGTGAAGTCACGTTTTCTCCTAATACCACTCATATCAGAATTGTTTTCACATATATCCCTAACCCCACCTCTACACGTCAGCAAGCCTCACACATACTTCACTATCAAAATGCAACCTTTTCCATTCAAAAACTGACAAAAAAAGAAAAGACTCACGCAGAATGAAACACGCACTAGCAAATCCCGTGCACACTTGCTAATGGTTTTCACGTGGCCAACACTCACCAAGGTACAACAGCATGCCTGAATGAGGAGAGGTCACGAAAATCTCATGAGGAAAAATAAGTAGAAGAAGAGAAAATTATGTTAAAAATTCTGCATCGTCAAGAATGGGATCACTCTTTTCGTTCATTTCCGTCACAAAGCAAAAAAATCCTCACCATTGATAAGAGCATACATCACTCCTTCATCACAGAGAATCACAACCAATTATATTTCCCCTCATCACTGTCAAACCGAATTGATACTCCTCACCATCCCCATAACAAAGCAGATTTTCCATTCTTCATCATAACAAAAACCGAATTCAATAAATCGAATCCATCTTCCTCATCAGGACAACAACCGCAAGTCACTCTTCTTCATAGAGCTGTGACAAAACCCCAACCAACTCTCTTCATGGTGACAAACCCGTGTCACTCTTCGAAACCGCAAGCTGAATCCATAGCGTTAACTTCGGCATCTTCATCAAGCTTGCATCAACCTCGGTCATTATTCTTCATCAATACCAACAAAACCATATCTACTCTTCTTCATCAAACAAAATTAACAGTGATACTACGACGATCTTCTTCAAAGCAAGACAGAAGTGCGCCATCACTCTTCGTGGAGCACAAAAACGGAAGAGTCCTGAAGTGTCCTCGCCGCTCATCAAACAGAACCGTCAACATCATCAACATCGCACAGAGCAAGCGGTTCAAAGACGTAGTCGTGAATCCACCTTCAACGTCACTTCAGGTACACGATTTCGCGGTCTGTTATGAGGATGTATGAACACTGAGCTTTGAGGTTTTGTTTATGTGTTTTGAAGTTCTTTGGTTCATTTGATTGAAATTTTTAGGTGGAATTATTGGTGGATTCGGATTGTTGTTTAGTTTTTAGAAGAAGGTGGAGTGTGGATGAGGACGACGACGGCTGAGAGGGAAGAAGAAGATGAAAGTGGCGGCTAGGTTAAGCAAGAAGGTGATGAGAGAGCGGCGAGAGAGAGAGGATTTGCTTATCTGTTTTTTTTCTTTTTGTTTGTAAATGTTAGTAAGTATTGGAAAATATATTAGAGTTTTATTAATAAATTCATAAAAGAGGTTTGATGAAAGAAGTTGGATTTCCGATGATGATAAGAGGATAAGGGTGTGGAGGATTTTTGGTGTTTTGGTCCACACCGGCGGTGACACTTGTCATCGTCCGGTAGGACCTGCGTTTTTGCTTTCGTGCGCAGATGCTCACAATAACCAGCGTGCTCTCTTTTTTCCTATCCGCTTGATGTAATTACTATTGCCAGTCTTCGCATCATGCGCTTCCTATTGAGTCAACCGTTGACCGCGGTCCACCCATAGACCCTCAGGCCTGCCATGCGTTTTGGGCCTTGCCCTCATTGCTAGCGCGACCCCCTCTTCAGGCCCACTAGTTTTCTTAACTGTTTTTTCTTACTGCATACACCCCCATCCTTATTTCCTTAGTTTTTATTTTCTTTTTTATATTAGTTTCAATTTTAATTCATTTAAAATAGTAAAATTCATTAGAAAAATCCATAAAAAATATATTTAATCTCATAATCCATTTTATAAGTTTCTCATATTTTTTATTTTTCTGATTTAATTAATTTTCATTTTTATTTGGAATTTTCTTTTAATTTCTTTTTCATTTAGTTTCCATAATTAGCGCTTCATCTTGTAAAATTTATTTCTTTCACCTCGTTCATTATTTTAACTCCGTTCTTTTTGCATTATTTCATAGACTCATAAAAGTACCTAAAAATATTTTTGTATTATTTTTAATTCCATTTTATTCATAGTTTTGAAAGTCATATCTGTGCGTTTCCGTTACTTGTTCTTAAGCGATTTCGTGCGATTATTTAGTGGAGTTTTCTTGGTGAATTTTTGTGAGATATTTTGATGTATTGTTAGTGGCTGGTTGTTGACTTTAGAAATTTAATTTCATAATTTTCTCATGTAATTTGATATTTGTTTGGAGTCTCGTCTCTTAGGTAGTGTTCCGTGCCTCCTTATTCCCTCTTTCTAACATAGTTTGAGGAAGGCATTTATGCCATCCTATTAGGATTTGTGGGTCTTTGTCTTAGGTCACCTATAGGGTTAGGTACTGGATTTTTGTTTGGTTTGGCTTGTGATTGTCATCTTTTGGTTTGCGTAAATATTCTTATTTTCACTTGTATGCATGTTACTAACCTTGCAGGGGCTATGGTAAGTGTGAGATGTGGGAATTGAGTTCCACATCTCCAAATCTCATCTTCTCCTCTTATGCTAACCATTTGCTTATTGGGCTTAGGCCTTGCTCATCCCTTCTTCTATCTTTTTCTTCTCTTCTTCTTTCCTTCTTCATTAGGATAGAAACCTCACTAACCCTTAGGACATCCATGCATGTTAACACTTAGGATGATTTAGTCCCCCCTTAGACTTTTCACCTTTGTGATCCTTTTGGTTCTCCTTCTCTTCTCGCCTCATAATCATAAAAGACACTTAATAATGTTTGAAGTGATGTCTTGATCCATAGCCTTATCCCATGAGGTATGCTTGTAGTCTTCCCATCTTGGGATAGTACAAGTTTACCTTGTGATGCACAAGTTTGATCAAGGTATCTTCTTCATAAAGAAAAGCATAAAAAACACTTCTTCACTGTAAATACCAAAAACACTTAATAATTCAACAAGTTAGTGAGCTTGGGCCCTAATCTTTGGGTTCAAGTTTTGGGGATCTTCTCTTTACTTGAGTGTGCTTGTTCTATTATTCCATCTTGGAATGTAGTGACAAGTGCACATTCCATTGAAAAGAGTTTGAGTTCACTTCCTTGTGACACACTCATAAAAGCTTCTAAAAAACACAAACAAATAATAAGTGTCTTTCCTTCGGAAATTCTTTTCTCATCTCCTTCGCTCCGTACGCGAACTTGCTCCTACTTGTCATTTTGCAAGACGGTTACGCACTCGTCGTTCGAGTCTGCAACACCTGAGCATTGGCATAGGCAGTTCAAGCCTTAATTCACAAGCAATTTCCTTGTTACCCCTATTGAGGGGAACTACGGCGTCTCTGATCCTCATTATCCTGATGAGGTACGTAGGCAGCGGGGTAGGGCCCGTTCGAGCACAATCTTTATTTTCCCTACATTTTCTCTTTTCTTTTTTTTATTCAGTTCTTTTCCAGTTCCAGTTTCTTTTCATTTTCAGTTCCTTTGCTGTAGTTTTCATACTCTCACCCTTTGAAACATTTATCTTTGCAAGCGTGGATCCCGTCGGGTACGGCGGACGATCTGGGTGCTAATACCTTCCCAGGTCGTAACCGACTCCCAAGCTCAGTCTCTTTGGTTCGTAGGACCTGTGTCCTTCCTCTTCTTTCTTCTGGTTTGTGCAGCATTACCATTCCCTTTCTTCGGGATAAAAATGTCTGGCTGACGACTCTATTCTTTTTCCGCGCCACTTTCGCGTTTGTACCAGGATGGAAATCCGGGGAGCGACAGCTGGTATCTCTCGTAATTTTCCTTTTGCAATCTATTATGTGTTATCCCTGGTCCTCTCTTCTTCCGATGTCTCCTAATGAGCAGGTATTGGTGGTGCTCCTGCGACATCCAATGTCATGTAAGGATATGATACTCGATAAAATCATTGGATGTAGCCTGATTCATAAGCATGTTTTACATGTTAGCACACTGCGAAAATAGAAAGACAATGAGAAACTTATTGATTGAGAGATTTTTTGTGCAAAAGTTTGAATGGAATGAATGAAATATACTTGAATTGATTGTAATGTAGTTGAAGTTATGTTGAAGCTTTAAAAATGACCTTGTTGGTTGTTTTTCATGAGCAATGTAGTTGAAGAGTTTGTTAAATTGTATCAAATGAAGAAGGAAGAGGAATGGTATGTGCAAGTTATTTCAACTAAAATCCATTAGGAGATACATCTCCGTAAAATTCATTGAGCGTAAACACTAAATTTAAATTAAGGATGATTATGGAGATGCATCTCCAAAAATATTTTTTTTGGATAAAATAAGGTGACTCAAACACTAAAATGTTAAAAATATCTAATTTGAATTTGTCTAGAAATACATCTCCAAAATCCAATAGCTTTTGTGAATTTTTAATATGGTAAACTAGCACTTTAAGGGTTGAAAAATGTAATACTCTAATCTAATATATAGCCTTATTTTATCCGACCCGCATGATTAAATACAATCTTCTCGAAGTACACTTTAAGGCTTGGTTTAAGAGTTTAGAAGAGATGAGAATGGAGGACTTAAGAAAAAGATTTTATTTAAATACAAAAATCCTTAACAATTTTTGAAAGAATAAATTTGCATTAAATGATAAAAGAATATCTATCATTAATATATCTTTAATTTGATAAACTCCTGCATAGTCCTGTTTAATTTTCACAAGCCTCTAAAGAACCCGTGAATGTAATTAATTGATCGTTTCAATTTGTTCTTTCAAGAATCCATTCACTATTGTACACAGGTAAACGACTCCTACTAGCAAAACATTTCATTTAGCATCATTTTCAAACTACCAAACTTTGCGGAGCGTAATACCATTACCATGTACATTCTATGTATGTACCGCTCTAGCAAAATCATCACTAATCATCATTGTCATGTTGTTTGAAGCAGTACATCCAAAGAGAACTCAATGTTACTGTCCTCTTTTGCTCCGGCTACTAGGACTAGGTACACTTTTCGAACCAAGAGATTCAACTGAACCCTGTGAGTTTCTCTGACGAGGAGACAAAACTCCTTGTTGTGTAGGAGATGCAATTCGACGGGGAGATCCCAAACTTGCTTCAGTCCCTCTAGACATAGACGCCTCCACTTCCATACTCTTGGCTTCTTCACTCAGGACTGCTAACTGTACGTCAAAAACATATGTGCAAGAAACAAAAGTTGAATAGCACTGGAAGACCCAAAAATCACTAATTTGCTTGGTACATGATAGAAGAAGAGGCTAGCCTAGGGCTGATTTTTCTGAATCTTAAAAACTGACGATATGGTCCAAGAAAATCAATAATGGTGCAACTTAGAAAAGATGATATATATACCCGAATTTCATTCTCCCTGAGTCGATCTTGAAGTGCGTTTATTGCAGGACTCAAACTGTATCAAAAAGTAATAATTCTTTAATGAAAGAGAACAGACCAAAATAAAAGAAGAGATGAAACAAATGGACATCTTGTTCTGACCAATATTCAATCAACTTGCATAAGGAAGCCTGATAAGTTGAAGTATGGTGTATGAAAACGAGTGGATGCGCTTTCCCGTCCCTACCAAGTACACAAACAATTGGCACAGGAAATTAGGAACACTTCAATACAAATGATATCAAACTCAATAAATTCAATGCTTCAGTCTCACCCCCCAAAAGAATGTTTCAATAAAATTTCACAAATGCACTAAGTGAGTGTATAAAGTTTATGAAGTATCACCTTGTATTTTGTAAGATGGCTTGAATATATGCAGTCCGCTCTTCTTCAAATAGTACATGTTGCAGATCCTTGTATGATGATAGAGGTGAATCAAGGTTGATAAGAGACAAGGATGGCAAAACATAGAGAGGAATTTCTCTTCTTACAAACTCTGCACCACTGCCACCAAACACGTGTTATTTTAAAACCCAAAAGATTAGACTCGAAAAAGATTAGATATGGTATAACGGAACAATCATAACATAATGAATACAAAAAGTTGAAATTCTCATTTTTTTATTTAAGGGCTTTTCTACCATAATAACTTCCATTTGTCATTCAAAATTCAACTGACAAATATGTCACACACAGAATACCTGTCTCTCAGCACGAGTATATTTCTTAATGGAAAATTTACAGTGTTATTATATACATGTCATATAGACTTAGTGGAACAATGGAACTGTGCCCAAGAAAGCTTCACACATAAAGGTAGCTGAATCAGACTGAGGAGCACAGAGGGGAGCTTAAGACATGTTAGAGATTATGTTCATACATACATGGGACTATTTTTACAAAGAATGGATATCAGGGCCCTCCCCTTACTCTTACTAATTTATGTCTCCAATGGCAAGTACAATACAGCTATCCAGATATTTATCACCCAGTCCCCTGGGATTAGGCTTCAGATGCAAAACAACAGCCACCATGCTCCCTTATGTGTACGGGGACAAAATAAATACAAATCCCAAAAACAGGCTTTATATTTTGTTGGTTGGATAAAGCACAAAGTGGTCAAGCACATACTCATCTATATTCTATACCTTGTGTCCAAATTTGAACGGTGCATAGCTTCCTGCATACTTTCTGACATATCCATGGGATCATCAAATCCGACGGTGTTTGAATTGGTGAGAAGATAGTTTCCTTCATCTTTTCCACTCCCCTGATAGTTAGCATCAGCATTAGCAAAGAAATTCCCCAATTCTGATGATCTCCCCCCACCCTAGCAAAAAACTTAGTTACATAAATTTAAACACACACACACAAAACTAATTACTTTTATCCTGGACAGAAAATTACAAGCACAATTATACAGGTAGGGCAGCTATAAGGGGCTGAACTCATCTCTATAAAATCAACCTCACCCGCTGTATCAACAAAAAGATGTATATAAAAACCAGTATAATAGGAAAAACTGCCTTAACCTTGATAAGGACTTCACTCATAAAAATATAGATTAGAAAGTGTCAAGGGTTGTTTTGTTCAACAAAACTCAGCCCCTACAGCTTGTATAGGCTGCAACATATTCTGTAATTCTGTGTTCAACAGTAATCTACATTTTCAAACTGCTGTCTGTTTTTCAACCACAAAATGCAATACACTGGGTGTTATATCTATTTGATATAAGATAATGTATACCTTACTAGTACCCGCATTTCTTGAATCACCAGTGTCTTGCTCTGAATTATCTGCCTTGAAGTAACTAGATCTTATCGGTACATTCCCTGAGGTACTTGGTGATGAATCAATATTAATAATGGAGCTTCTATTTACAGGAGACAGAGGTATGGGTCTTGACATGTTATTCTGCTTCCCATCAGATGACTGGAAAGCAATTACTTGAATTCTTCCTACCTGTATACAGTTCACAGCTATTATTTGTTGTTAAAATTGGTGAGCATATAGAATACAAGACGTCTCACAATGATCATGTGTTTGTGACGTCTCACAATGATCATGTGTTTGTGACCAACCTTGTTTGCATCTTCGTTGTAACAAGAAAAAATCAACCCAATAAATCCAGAATCAAGAAGTTGATACATTGCCTGAGTCCGCACATCTACAAAATAATAAAGATGCTTAGTATGCACTGTTGCTTTGAATTAAACATGAAGAAATAAGACAAGTTGTCATTTAAAAAAAAAAAAAAACTTTGTTGTATCTTTCTACTCCAACATAATAAGTATTTTA
Organism: Lathyrus aphaca; assembly: GCA_963966055.1. Classification (NCBI taxonomy): domain Eukaryota; kingdom Viridiplantae; phylum Streptophyta; class Magnoliopsida; order Fabales; family Fabaceae; genus Lathyrus; species Lathyrus aphaca. The sequence goes on along the minus strand of OZ014519.1, from coordinate 740,288,973 downwards.
GTGTCAAAAGTTATTAAAGGGGTACACGTATGTAGACATATCCAAGACTTTTGAGGGAGAGGAGTCTAGAGCATATGCACGTGTATGATTTGTTAGTCAATGATGTTATTTCCTTTGATGTGATGCTTAGAATTAGCCATATAATAATTGTATATATTTGTAATTCCTATTTAATCTGAACAAATTAGGATTTAGGAGATATTAGTCATTAATAGCTGTAATGATGATTGTATTATATATACAAGTGATTACAGTGAAAGAAAGGGCAAGAAGCCAGAATTTATTGGCATGATTAGTGAGAACAACTTCACGAAAATTTTAAATTTGATAAAAAAATCCTTTCAACTTAATTCATGGAGGCCTCTGGGTAACTTAAACTTACTGTTCATATATGATCAGAACTCAGAGACTGTAAGAAAACCTCATATTTTATATCTCTAGCATCGTTAATCATTTTACCATATACCTTAAATACAAAAAGTGAGAGGTATATATATAAGATATAGGAAAACGATAGTTGCATGTGGCGTGAAGCAAAGTGCTCAAGTTGAGCCAGTCAGAGCAGTTACAGTAGAACCCATGGTATTATTCTGTGGTTTGCAGAGGGTGTCTGAGGTGCATATTAATATGTAACATGTAACTATTAAATACCATACTACCAGTCACTGACGTGTGAATAATTTGTTTATTTCAATGAAATAAAACTTAACAGTCTTCATATAATTTCTCAGTCAAATGATAGGTAACCCCGTTTGTTATTGAGTTAGTTAGAGGTTGAGATGATAAACAATAAATAATAGGTAAGAAAACTTAGAGTTTGTTTTGGATGGGAATTTAGAGTGGGAGATAACATGGTCTCTCAAATACTTCGAATGTAATAGGTTTTTTATCAATAAATAGTAAACACCATTTTCATATATATTTTGATCTATTTCCAATTACCGATTCTCTCATTTCTCAAGTCCACACAAACAATATCCTCTAAGAGAGATAAAATACTATATAACATCTTCCATTTCACAAATTCCTAACACATGACACAGTAACTTCAGTTATCCAATCCAAACAAGAACAACTCAAATAATAAAACATTATACTAAGCACACAAAATAAAAACTATCAACAATGAGAAATGGGTAGCCCAAAAGTACTTACCAACATGTGAAGGCAAAACAGTAATATGAGGATGTGAATGGTACCAACCTATCACCCTAGTTGTTCTTCCAGTTGAAACAGTCATTCTGTGCTATGAAGTTAAAGACACAAACAACCAACCATGGCAGTCCTTTAAACATCACCAAGAACAACAAATTACAAAAAAAAAAAAAAAAATAGCATTGCAAAGTTAACCCAATGCACTAAATCGATTTTAGATCTAATATGCAATAAAACAGGTAAAGAAAGATTTATAAGAAAAAGGATATATCAGCAAGAGCTGAAGCAGCAGCCAACTGTTCAGGCTTAGTTTCAACACGATCTTTTCTCCGATCAGACCTTGTTTGAGGTGCTGCTCCCCATATCAATGCAGTCACAGACCCATTTTTCGAATGCTAAATCAAAATCAACAATTTAAACGAATTCAATTCAACATTGTGAAGCAAAATGGGGAAAACAAAAATCAAGAACTTAACGGATTGAATTCAACATTGTGAAAAAGCAAATTGGGGAAAAATAAAAATCAAGAATTTAACGAATTCAATTCAACATTGTGAAGCAAATTGGGGAAAAGTAAAAATCAAGAATTTGATGAGAAAGAAAGGATTATACCTCGATGTCGCCAAGGAGAAGACCCATGATTTCTTCCGATTCAGTGGTAAATCCATGAGTTGCGCAAGTTAACCAAACTTCTTCAGACATTTTCACGCTTGTTAGAGCCATTTTCGCTCGAAATTCAAATTCGTCGAAAAACCCTAAAACCCTATAATCTCATTCACTTCGATTTTCTTTGTTTAATCTTTTCGATGTTTGTTTCCCTCTCAACCTCAACTGTCAAGTCAATAGAACTAAGCAATTAGTGTTAATCTTACCCTAATCTTACTTCCATCGGCTAATTAAATAACTTTATTATAAATTAACTCTTCTAAACAATTTTTTTTATCTAATTAACTATTTAGAAATGTATATATTTTGTTTTTGATACATTATATATCAACGTGTAAATTTGAATTTAATATGAGTTTGATCAAATTACCATGGATTATTGATAACTATCGCCTAAATATAAATTTGAATTTAATATTAATTTGATCAAATTACGATGGATTATTGATAAAAGTTATTTTTTGCGTATGTTAATTTTACTAATGATTTTATGTTATTGTGCATCGTGGTAACGGTTTGCTATTATAGCTTCTTGGTTACCTTATTTTGGAATGGGAAAATTGAATTTTGCACCAGAATCAAATATAGGTTTTGAATCTTAGATGAAATCATATATTGTTATGAGGATCGAATATATTGGTGTTAGATGCATTTCAATAGAGATATAATTGAAATGGTGAAATTAATGTGGTTAATATTTACTAAGTAAAACTCAATTGATATTTGATATCAAGTATATGTTTTTGCGAGGTTGGAAGAGGCAAAAACAATTTTAGATGTATAAATTGAATTTTAAATGATTTTGAAGTATATAGTTATTCAAGAGTATAACTTATTATGCCTCTAGAAATTATTATATTTGAAGATAGAATTTATGTTTGGTTATTCGTAATTTTTACACTAAAATTTATCATTGAATCATAAATCATCTTATATTCAACTCATTTTTAACCATAATTAATTTTAAATAATCAATTCATGAATTTTTCCCAATTTATTATGGTTAGTTATCTATACTCATTTAACTTAACTAGTACATACTCATTGAATCATCACACATACTCAAAGAAAAACACATTCGACTCACATTGTTCTTCTGGAATGAAACATTCCTCAAGAAAGATCTATGAATGGAAATGATTATCATTTAGTACAATTGAAATGATTGACACTTGTTTCAAAAACATTACTCTTTCTTTCTACTAGGGGTGGATAAATTTGAATCGTCTGATCCAAACCGATCGACCCATTATCTATTTTGAACAAATGGATTGGGTTGGACCGGGTGTCGGATTGATCGGGTTACTTAATTCGGATATTATAGGATTAGTTCGATCGGACTCGGATGATTATTTTGGATCCGTCAAAAACTGAACCCGACCAAATTTAAATAATATTTATTTTTTATATTTTTTATTATTTTAAAATCAAACTATTATAAAAATGGGGTTCATAATATTATCAAGTTATTATCATTTTTATAATTTAATGGTGAAATTGTATACTCATAAAAATATAAAATATATAATATAAATTTGTTAATGTTATTTAATTTGTCGTTTAAAGTATGATAATGGGCAAATTAATATCAAATATATTTAAAATGTTATAACGTGATAATATCGTTTTTTCATTGATAAAAAAAATAGTTTTTTAATTATTCTAAAATTTTGATAGTTTTTATAAAAAGAATAAAAAATAAATATTTGTGAATTTTATAAAAGATGAGTTATTTTTATTGATTTATTTTAATAAATATTAATCGATTAAATCCACTTGATTTATCCGTTAAACCAACTAAACCGAACCGTTAAAAATCAAAATTTTATTAGTCGGAATCGGACCTTAATAATAAAACTGTGATTTGCATCGGATTTAAGTTTTTGACTCGATTTCGGTCCAAACTGACTGATTGTCCACCCTTACTTTCTACGTAGAAAAGTGTTTGGTTTTCCATCTAGATAGCTTTATATCTAATTATTTAATAGATATTTTGATGACAAAAAAAAAACAAATTCTTCTTTTAAAAAAAATTATCCACTAAGTTTTTACTTAAATGTACATAAACAAATTGTATTTTGTCAATCTGAGTTTAAGATCAAATTATTCTTTAATTATTATTTATATTAGTAACTCGTATAGTTGTGACTTTTGACAAAGTTACAATTGTATGATATTTATATAATGGAACTAGGGGTGTTCAAAACCAAATCAACCCAATAGAAAATCGCAAACCAAACCAAACCAAATCGAAACCGCAAAAAAACCGCACTTGGTTCGGATGTATTTGGGCCATTATTTAACAAAACTGCGCGGTTCGGTTCGGTTTGCGGTTTGTATTTTACAAACCGAACTAAACCAAACCAAACTGCATTATGTTACAACCCAAACTTCTCGTATCCCACATCCAACCCAAAACTTAAATCTATTATGCCTTAACCATACAAATATTCTCTTAGTCACACCTAGGGTTTTAGTTTCAACATTCTCAAATCTCTTCGAGTAGTATCGCACATTCTTCTCATCATATTTGCTATGTACATCTCATCTCTTCTACTCTAATCTCTCTTACCTTATATTCTTTCTTTTTCATATTCATCTTCTCGTTTTTTATATTATTGTTTTCTCATCCAATTACGTTTTTATCGCACGTTTCTTCTATAATATCACATATCTTATGATCTTTCTTTTTCATCTTCTCTAATCTTTCCTATCCTCCATTTTATCTTTTTATTGTAATATTTTTGATATTGTTTTATACTACTATTTATGTTTTTATTCCACTTTGATCTAATCTTATTTTTGTATATTGAATGAAAATTTATTGTCTAAATATGATGAGTTTTGTTGCTATTTGATTGTGTATGCATGACTAAATACAAAATTATGTTGTTCTCTATAGGTGTATGTATGACTCAATAAAAATATTATAAAAAACCGAACCAACCGAACCAATCCAAACCGCATTGGTTTGGTTTGGTTTTGTTCGGTTTTATTTCTTAAAGTCAACCGAACCAAACCAAACCGCATGCTTTTCTCTCTCGCGGTTCGGATAATTTTTTTAGTCAAAACCGCCCAAACCGCACCGCGAACACCCCTAAATGGAACAGTACATAGCAAATTAGTATTAGAAACAAATATATGACATTTACTAGTTGTTAGGGAAAGTAATACACAAAGTGAGTCGGGTTCATCAAATCAATGATTGTCTTGTGAGAATAATATGTTATTAGACAAAGCAAGATATCAACATTATTTAATGATTCATTGTTTGTTGACATATGAGTCACGTATGAGATATTGATAAGTATTTGGTTGCTCGGAGTGACTAAGTAAACAAAGAAGTTTGAACAAGATTCACTACAATCATATACATATCAACTACATTTACAGTTTTGAAGTATAAAGAATAGAGAAAAAGGTATCACTATGATAATGATGTATCACACAATGTTAATCTTTAAAGTAGAGTCTTATAGTCTTTATAATCTCAATGATTCTTTAAACATGTTGGATAAATGTCCATGTTTATATAAGGTCAATCGTGAGAAAAGACGTCAATGACTATGATTTACGAAATGTGATCATATCTCATTGAGGTGAATCTCACGTGATAAAGATTATATAAAAATAAAAAGACAAGCTCAACAGAAATATATATAAATAAATTCTTGAACATGATAAAGTTAATTACAAATCAATGAAAGTTATTTGATATTTATGTAAATTAATCTAGTCTCGCAACATATAAACTACTTTTTATGAGTTACATATACTTAATTTCGTGTTAGATTTAAGATGCAGTATTCTCTTTGACAATAGTTAGAATACCAAGAGTAACTTTGTATTACATTAGACACAAACTTTAACCTTTGTAACATATCTTAGTAATGACAACAACTTTTTGATTTAAATAAGATGTCTAGATAGACTTATAATAAATTATTCTACATAGGGGTGTTCGCGGTGCGGTTTGGGCGGTTTTTACGCAAAAAATCATCCGAACCGCAAGAAAAAAAAGCATGCGGTTTGGTTTGGTTTGGTTGACTTTAAAAAATAAAACCAAACCAAACAAAACCAAACTAATGCGGTTTGAATTGGTTCGGTTGATTCGGTTTTTTATAATATTTTTATTGAGTCATACATACACCTATAGAGAACAACATAATTTTGTATTTAGTCATTCATACATAATCAAATAGCAACAAAATTCATCATATTTAGACAATAAATTCTCATTCAATATACAAAAATAAGATTAGATCAGAGTGGAATAAAAAACATAATAGTAGTATAAAACAATATAAAAAATATTACAATAAAAAGAAAAAATGGAGGATATGAAAGATTAGAGAAGATGAAAAAAAATCATAAGATATGCGATATTATAGAAGAAAGGTGCGATAAAAACGTAATTGGATGAGAAAACAATAATATAAAAAAGGAGAAGATGAATATGAAAAATAAATAACATAAGATAAGAGAGATTAGAGTAGAAGAGATGAGATGTACATAACAAATATGATGAGAAGAATGTGCCATACTACTCGAAGAGATTTGAGAATGTTGAAACTAAAACCCTAAGTGTGACTAAGAGAATATTTGTATGGTTAAGGCATAATAGATTTAAGTTTTGGGTTGGATGTGGGATAAGCGAACTTTGGGTTGTAACATAATGCGGTTTGGTTTGGTTTAGTTCGGTTTGCAAAATACAAACCGCAAACCGAACCGAACCGCGCGGTTTTCTTAAATAATGGCCCAAATACATCCGAACCAAGTGCGGTTTTTTTGCGGTTTCGGTTTGGTTTGGTTTGGTTTGCGGTTTTCTATTGGGTTGGTTTGGTTTTAAACACCCCTAATTCTACATAAGGGTGTTTGCGATGCGATTTAAGCAATTTTGATAGATGAAAAACGTGCAGTTTCGTTTGGTTTGGTTGACTTATTGAAATAAAATCAAACCAAATTAATGCAGTTTAGTTCGATTCAGTTTTTTTTACAAAAACTTTATTGAGTCATACGTACACATATAAATGACAAATACCTTTAGGTTTATTAATTCACACATTACTAAAAAATAACTAAATTCATTATTTTGGACAACAACTTCTTACTTAATACATAAAATCATATTAGACATAAGTGGAATAATAAACATTAAACTATAGCATAAAACAATAACATAAAACAATATCACAAATATTATAATGAAAAAAAAATATAGGAGATGAGATATTAGTGAATATGAAAAAGAAAGAATAGAAGAATGAAAATATTAGAGAAAAAGAGGTACGATAAAAATGAAATTGGAAGAGATAATAGAAACATAAAAATGAGAAGATAGAAAAGAGAATATAATAAAGTAAATATTAGAGAAGAAAATATGAGATGCGCCTTTAGAAGAATGTGTAATATTGCTAGGAGCGATTTGAGAATGTTGAAAATGAAACACTAAGTGTGAGGAAGAGAAAATCATTTGTAATCGTAAGGCTCATAATAGGTTTGAGTTTAGATTGGATGTTGGTTAACTGGTGTTTGGGTTGTAACATTGTGCGGTTTGGTTTGGTTTGCAAAATATAAACCACAAACAAAACTAAAATGTGCAGTTTTATTAAAAAAATGGTCCAAACATGTTCGAACTAAATGTGATTTTCTGCAGTTTCAGTTTGCTTTGGTTTGGTTCGGTTTACGGTTTTCTATTGGACCGATTCGATTTCGGACACCCCTAATTCCCCTACAACACCATTTTTCAATAGTGTTTCAAAAAACTATAAAATTTATATAATGGAGATGAATTGAGAGATTTATATTACTTGGTTCCTAAAAAAAACAGTTTATTAGGAGTATTGACAAGACTAAAACATTTCTAATGGTATAACCTAGATAGAAATAGTAACAAATATTCAAATCATGGAGAGATTAAGTTTGTCGCTCCCACCGAATGACACCTGATCAGAAGGGGTACAGACACGAACGGTCGGCGAAAGAGAAGAAAAGAATAGAGTCGCCAGCTAGGCATCTTTATCCCGAAGGAAAGGTAATGCTGCATAAACCTAAGAAAAGATGGATAAGACGGTTGCGAACCAGAGAAACTGAGAAAGGGGGTTGGTTACAACCTGGGAAGGTATTAGCACCCAGATTGTCTGTCGTACTCGACGGGATCCACGCTTAAAAGATTTGTGTTTTAAAGGGGTAGTGTCAGTGCAATCTGTGTATCAAAGCTGGAAAGAATGCAAGTGTCAGTGCAAAAGTAATGTGAAGTGAATAAAAGAAGTGTCAGTGTAAAAACAGGAGTATGAAGCTCAAGACTATGAGGCTTTAATAATAATGCTGGAAGAGGGGGGAATATACAGAGACTTTTGTTCGATAACTGTTAAGTTATGCCTACGTATCCTCTCGTGCAATGAGGAAGTCAGAACACCGTAGTTCGACTCAAAGAGACTGAAAGATAAATTGACTTGTGAACTGCTTACTTGTCTATGCTCAAGTGTATGACATGTCTGGCTCAGGTGCAAACTATCTTGCATTAGACGGAAGAAGCAAGTCCTCGTTTGTGAGTGAATGAGGTGAGAAAAGAATCCCGGAGGAGACGATTATTGTTTGTTTTTGTGTTTTCAATCTTTTATTGCTTTTCGGTGTTTGTCATAAGAAAATGAGCTTAAGCCTAAACCAAGGGTTAGTAGACTCATCACATCCTCACTCTGATTAGGGGTAATTAAAATACCTTAAGTATGAAGTGAACACCTCACACTTAGTCACCATGATGTAGGATTAAGATCATTAACCTACTTGTGATTATTTAGATTTTTTTTGGAGTTTTTGTTGTTTAGTGTTAAGTAATGAGTTTAAGCCATAATCAAGGATTCAATGGACTGATTACACCATCCTAATAGAAGGATAATAGATGAGGACACTTAAGCTGAGAAAGGCTCCTCAACTTAATCCATGATTAGGGATTAACCTCATGACAAAACAAAACCTTTATTAAGTGGATTTTAGTTAATGATAAGATTAAGAAGTGGATTTTATGGTTTGTAAGACAACTTGAGGGGGACTTGTCCATTAACACTAGGGTTAGTCCTTCTTAACCAATTAAGGAAGAATTAGAACCCTAATGCAAGGCCCAAGTTACAAGCTTGATGTCTTAGTGATTATTAGATGAATTGATTAAAGGATTTAAACACATTAAGGGTTTAACACTTAGGATTAAAGTTATACACTCCATCCTAATAGAAGGATACAGGCATAACCCTAATCACAAAGCCTTAAAACCTTTAAGGTTTAGTCCTTGATTAAGAGATGAGAAGAGAAGACACAAAGATGACACAAAGGAAAAAACTAATGGGGGACTAATCAAATCCTAATTGTGATCATGCTTGGATGTTCCTAGGGTTTTTGAGGCTTGCAAGAGATCTTCAAGGAAAAAAAAACCACCAAGGAAGAAGCAGGATGAAGGAAGGAGAAGCAGAAAGAAGCAAGACAACTTACTTCATTTAAGAAGATAAGTTGCTTGAAGAAAGAAAGTGAGGAGAAAACATAAATGAGCAAGCTCACTCTAATCCACAAATAAAATGCAGTAATGAATGCATAAGAGAGATGAGAAGAGATTATGAGAAGTGAAGGCAAGTTCACTTCTCAAACACTTACCACCTGAAAAGTTAGCAACAAGTAATGAAAAGAAAAGAAAATGGGATGAAATGCAAAGATGCAAACCAAAACCAGAAGCATATTCATGATGCAAATGATGCTATGAGATGATATGAAAGCATGTCAAGAGATGCAAATGGTCATACAAGAGATGGGAATGCAAATGAGACATGTAAGAACCATGAAAGTTCATGAATGTATATGACATTAAATGGAAGCAAAAGCATGGCAAATGGATGATGAAATGATCAAACATGAGCCTAATATGTCTTAAGATGTCTTATATGTCATGTGGATGCACAAAATGTCATGGTAAATTCATGTATGCAAGCATATGAAGGATGAATGCAAATGAAGATGCAAATTAGGGTTTATGTACAAGATACAAAGCAAAATTCATAATCAGAAGCAAATGACAAGATAAAAAATTGAAAATATGATCAAAGGTACCCTAAACCTATACAAGTTCACTACCCAAAGGGGAAGACCTAACTCTTAACCCTATGGAAGTTATGATTTTCTCAAGTTTGTTAGGGTTTCAAGGCACCTCACAATGAAAAATGCAAAACAAATTGAAAATGGAAAATAAATTCAGGCCAATTTTATCCTAGAAACTACATGACATGAGGAGTGAAATACAAAAAGAACCATCATCAAACTCTTCATGGTTAGGCAGAAAGGATTTTTCTAAGTTAGGGCAAAAATATTGACTTTTTAGAACCCTAAATCCAAAGAAAAATGTCAAAAATAGGTCAAGAACCAAAAAGAAATTTGTTTGAAGGGTTTGATAATGTTTCTAAATGTATCAAAATGCAATATGATTTTTTTGGTGATTTTTAGAAACTTAAATGGTATTTTAATTAATTAATTCTCATTAATTAATTAAAATAAACATTTAAATGTTTTAAAAATACGAATTTTATGCAAAAAATAAAATAAAAATTATTTTCAGAATGAGAAAAATATTTGAAAGGGAGATGCAAAAAATAAATTTTTTGAAAGTGTTTTGCTATTTTTACTAAAATGGTAAAGAAAATGAAATTAAAAGGTGAATTAATGGAAGTCAACTGATCCAGTGGTCCAGATTTGAATGAGAAAGGGAGGGAATTGACCAGCGCGCGCATCTGGATGGCTGAGATTCAAACTTCACTAATTACGCAATTAAGCCTTAATCTGAACCCTAAACACTTTCAGGTGACCGGAACAGTGTTCCGGTCACCTTCTCCGGCTAGTCTCTCTCTCAATCTCTCTCAATACGCAACCCCAAGCCCTCAAACTCTCCAGAAATGATCCTCACCTCAACCCCAACAAGAATCACTCAACAAAATTCATTTATTCATCATCAAGAACACGAATCGAAGCAAAACGGAAAAACATATCAGAAATTTCAGAAGCTTGTGAAATGCTTAAAACTCAACCATTTTCGAAACAAAACACATCATGACAATCAGGGGAACACATAGAATCATTCTATAACATAAAATGAAGGTTCTGGAAAAATAAATGCCATGGCTACCTGAAGTGGAGCTTTCAAACCAGGAGCTTTCTGACCAGTTCTTTGCCTCAAATCAACTCCAATGACTCCCCTCAAGAGCTTGCCATGCTTGTTTGGAGTTTAAATGGCCTCAAAATGAAGTTGGCAGAAGGTCAGTTCATGAAATGTCAAAATCGTGTTTTGGATATAGTGTGTTTCAAGGCAAAATGAAGGGTGGGAAACAGTGATGAGTGTGTAGTTGAATGGTGGAAGAAGTTTTGATGTTTGTTGGCTGAGTTATGAGATTCGATAGCTTTTGCAAATTTGAGGGATTTTGTGTATGTTGAGTTCTTCGAGGTTTCAGCTTGTGTTGTGTTATGTGTTGGGTTGCTTGAAGTCCACATATCAATCCTTGATAGGTCAGAGAGTTGTTGTGGAGCAGTGTGATTGGTATGGAGCAAAATGCATAAAGTCAACATTTGTGTAAGTGAAGGCATGGGCTGGTGGCAGGCCAAGGACAATGGGGTGTCCTGCGCAGCTGACTTTAGGGAAGTCCATGGAATTGGCTTTGAGGCAATTTGGCAAGTGGGATGAAGTTTGTGTGATGTTTTGCAATTTTTGGGAAGTTTGGCCCCTTTTGAAATTTGTGAAGTTCTAAGCATGAAGGCTTGTGATTCAAGGCACAAATCTGATCCAAATGAGTTGCACTAGGATGATATGATGTGTAGAGATGCATTAGAGGTCCCAAATTGGCTTGGCATAAGAATTTGCAAACTTCCCTCTTTGGTACAAAAGTGAAAATTAAGTGATTTTTCCCAACTTTGACAAACCATAACTTGAGTTCTAAAATGAATTAGATCAAGTTCTTGTACTTTTTGAAAAGGAAATGATCCAATCTACAACTTTCATGACCAAGAATTTTTCATTTGAAGCATTTTTGAATCAAAAAGAGGAGGTTGAAAAACTTTCCCAAAATGGCAATTTTGCATTACAAGTCACTTTCCCAAAATGGCAACTTTGCAAATGGCTTGAAATTCTTCAATTTTGTGAACTTATAACTTCTTCTAAGATCAAATAAAGATAATATACACCCAAAATGATGGATAAGACCCCTTGGTTAGATGGTTGGGGGCCTCAGGTGCCCTGATTTTACACTAACTTGCTCAAGAAGTCGTCTATTGATCAGATGCCTTCCCCATTGAATTTCTTCATGAAAATTGGTATGCATGATCCTTATAACATATAGAGACCAATAGAAACAAGAATGAACAAACAATTTGGAGTTATGGCCTCTGAAACCAAAACCCTAATTCTAGGTCATCTGTGTAGTTAAACTTGGCTCTGCTTCCATACCTTCCTCAGTTCTTGTGATTTTCTGACTTTCTTGATCTTGGGAGGATATAATATGATGCTTGAACATACAAGGACCCTCTTAAGATGATTGAATACCTTTGGAGTGGTTTAGGCAGCTCAGGGATTGCTCAAATCACAAACCCTAGATGCAGATGACTTGGAATCAATGCAATGGAGCAAAAATGCAATATGAGATAATATGATTGAACTCATGCAAATGAAAAGATCACAAGCCATGGTGAAATGAGTGAGGGAAAATTTGGGGTGTTTACAGCTGCCCCTATTCAAGCATGAGTTAGTTGTGCAGGATGTAAGCGACAGCTTAACAGACAAACAAGATAACTTGTGGTTGAATACCAAAGACAGTCCAAAATTTGCGCTCACCGGGTATGAAGAAGAAAAGGGATATAGATTGTAAAAGGAAGATAAAGTATGATTATAAAGTGCGGGTGACGGAAGACGACCGTCGAGCAGAGGACGACTGTTGGGAATAGAGCAATGACGGGGACGGCCGACAAGCTAGGGAAAATAAAGGATTATGATAGGGACGTCCATCAGGTAAAGTAACAAAACTCTCTGGGGATTAAAGGTAAAGGCGATGATGGGGACGACCATCCGGTTAATGAAATAAATGACGAGGTACGGTCATCAAAGGTGAAGGACGATCACCTAGCAGGGGACGGCTGCTCTGTTGGGGATAAGATGAGGGACAATCATCTAAGGTGAATGACGATCACCTGGCAAGGTACGGTTGCCAAAAGCATCACGACATAGGACGAATGTCGGATAGAAAAGGTCGGCGATGGGGAAGACCATCGGATAAGCATGATGAAGGACGATCATCAAGAGGTGAAGGACGATCACCTAGCAGGGTACGGCTGCTCTCGGGGTTTACCATGACATAGGACGAATGTCAGATAACAAGATCAATGATGGGGACGGCCATCAGATGCAAATGATGAAGGACGATCATCAAGAGGTGAAAGACGATCACCTAGCAGGGGACGGCTGCTAAAGATATCACGACATAGGACGAATGTCGGATATGAAAGGGTTCCAATAATGGAAACTCCGCTGGGGGAATGATGAAGGACGATCATCAAAAAGGTGAAGGACGATCACCTGGCAGGGTACGACTACCGGAAGTATCATGACATAGGACGAATGTCAGATAGAAGAGAAATAATTTACATGGGACTTGTTTGGGGACTCTCCTGGGGAACGGTGACACGGACGAGTGTTCATAGTCAAGAAGTGAAAGGTATAAGTTTTTGACACTGTGTATAAATTAAAGATGCGGACAAACATCCTTAAGACCATGATACGGACGAGTATCGGTAGAAACAACCGCTGACGCATGTTCAGAGATGATGATGCGGACGAGTACCAATTGGTTAACAAAGAACACTGACAAATGTCGATTCTGAGGGGAAATAAGCACGCATACAAGATACGGACGAGTATCTGTGTGAGTAAGAAAGTATGAGTGAGACACAGACGAGTGCTCAACTTGCTGGGGAGAGTATGATACAGACGAGTATCATAAGAGGAAGTGTAAAAGTTATGAATTCATAAATATAAAAGGTGTTTGACGACCTGTGGGGATAGGATGACACGGACGAGTGTTAGGAAAGTATAATAAGCAAGGGTTTAGGCAACTGTGCTGGGGATTGGTGATACGGACGGGTGTCAGGAGAGTGTATTAATATGTTTTTGTGAGTGCAAAGGGGACGCTTTGGCTTTCTGCTGGGGATATGACACAGACGAGTGTCAAGGATTATCTGTAATGTATAAGTATCTGTTTGTAGAAAAATGTCCTGGCGACTTTCTGGGGATTGATGACACGGATGAGTGTCAAAAGGGGCATGTATCTGTATCTGGGAAATGAAAAGAAAATGCTTTGGCATTCTGCCTGGGATTTTGAGAGGTTTCTGTATATCGTTGATGGGATGTCAATGATCGATTCAAAACATGGCTTGTGATTATGCTATATGTTTGATTTTTGCCGTAATGCTCCATATTAAACGGAATGCTACGCTTTGGGGGAAAATATGATGTGAATTCTATGATTATGCAAAAGATACCGATCCGGGATTCGGATCCCGTTGCTGTGAAGATCTTTGGCTGATTTGCCTGAAGGAGTGTCCCAGCTGGGGATGAGATCATTGGTAGATCTGATAAGATGTACGACTGCTTGGGGAAACAAGTCAATGATAAACCTATCTTATTGGTGAGGAGCCCAGCTGGGGTCTCGTGGAAGTTTTTGTCACTTTGTTGTGAGATCTTCAGACATTGCTCTTCTAGATAGAGGTTGGAGCTCTGCGGGGAGATGGTTCCCTGTCTTTGCACTTGGTTGGGGAGGAACGATCATTGAACGATCTTCCTAGAGATGTCTATGAGGATCCTTCTGAGGATGAGGAGACCTGACAATTCAGCTGGGGAGGAAGCATCCCTGGTGATGTTTGGAAGATGTGCTGAGTAAGTAATGATTGGGGAGAAGCCTTCATGCCCCACATTGTGCTTTGCATAACTGCAATCCTGTTATAACAAAGAAAACATACAGGTACCTCGAGGTGTCTCTTACCGGATTCCATCATAGGAATTTAGAGACTCCCGGAAGCAAATACATTTCCTATAAGCATGTAATTTAGAAAAGACGCATCTGTATTTATGCAATTAATATGTTAAGGACATCGGACACTTTTGCAAATGAAAACTAAATGTACGAGACGAAATGTGACTGAAAATCTGATTTTATTAATTTGTGTGCCCTGAATTGGCAAGTACAGTCAAAGAAACAGATCCCCTGAAATGAGGAGATTGTTACAAATTGAGAAACAAAAAGATGCTGGCAATGTTGAGGACGCTTCAGTGTGCTTCCCTTTGCTATGACCCGTATGACACTTGACGCTCTTCTCGTCTTGCTTTCTGAAGAAGGTTGATTCTGACTGAACCTTTCGAAGTTTGCCATGTTGTGGGTGATACAGATGAATTCAGAGTGCAGTTGTTCGCTTATTCCCTAATTTTGCGTGGATCACCCTTTCGGGTTTTCAATCCACCGAGATACCCATTTTTGCCTGAGTTGTCCAATGCGGCTTTTCAACTCAGCGGGTGTACATTTTTTATTTATTTTCCCTTATTTTTGCCCGAGTCTTTTATTCTGTTTTTGACTCATCGGGATGCCCTATTTTTGCCTGGACTCACATTCTGTTTTTATGTCCAGCGGGTCATTTATGCGAAGTATTTTTTAACTGCATCTGAATTCACAGGGGACTGGAAATCTTCACCATCCATAGTACTGAGCATCAGTGCTCCACCAGAGAAAACTTTCTTTACTATGAACAGACCATCATAATTCGGAGTCCACTTGCCCCTGTGGTCTGTGTGAGGAGGGAGGAGTCTTTTCAGCACAAGATCTCCTACTTGGTACTCTCGAAGCCTGACTTTCTGATTGAAGGCTTTCTTCATTCTTTTCTGATACAGCTGCCCATGACAAATTGCAGCCAATCTCTTCTCCTCAATCATGCTCAGTTGTTCGTATCGGGATCGGACCCATTCTGCTTCATTCAGCTTAACATCCATCAGTACCCGCAAGGATGGTAATTCAACTTCAACAGGTAGGACTGCCTCCATACCATACACAAGTTGATACAGTGTTGCCCCAGTGGATGTTCTGATTGACGTACGGTACCCATGCAAGGCAAACGGTAGCATTTCATGCCAGTCTTTGTATGTGACCACCATCTTCTGCACAATCTTCTTGATATTCTTGTTAGCTGCCTCAACAGCGCCATTCATCTTTGGCCTGTAAGGAGAAGAATTGTGGTATTGGATCTTGAAGTCCCGGCACAGTTCTGTCATTATTTTATTGTTTAAGTTGGAACCATTATCAGTAATGATTCGCTCGGGCACTCCATACCGACAGATGATGTCTCTCTTCAGGAATCGGGCTACCACTTGCCTGGTGACATTTGCATAAGAAGCCGCTTCGACCCACTTGGTAAAATAGTCAATGGCTACCAGGATGAATCTGTGGCCATTTGAAGCAGTCGGCTCGATATTGCCTATCATGTCAATGCCCCACATGGCAAAGGGCCAAGGTGAAGACATTACATTTAAAGGATTTGGAGGCACATGCACCTTATCTGCATAAATCTGGCATTTATGGCACTTCCTGGCATAAGCACAACAGTCTGCATCCATTGTGATCTAGTAGTAGCCTGATCTCAACAACCTTTTAGCCATTGCATGCCCTCCCGCATGGGTACCAAAGGATCCTTCGTGCACCTCGTGCATTAACAAGTCTGCTTATGTCTTATCAACGCATCTGAGAAGTACCATATCAAAGTTCCTCTTGTAAAAAGATCCATCAGTATTCAGGAAGAAACTACCAGCTAGCCTTCTTAATGTCTTCTTATCATTGGATGATGCCCCAGGTGGGTATGTTTGATCCTCCAAGAAGCATTTGATGTCATGGAACCAAGGCTTATCATCTTTAGTAAGGTCTGCAGAGAATACGTATGCTGGTCTATCAAGTCTGGATACTGAAATCCGAGGCACAAAGTTGGCAGCTTGAACTTTGATCATGGATGAAATGGTAGCCAGAGCATCTGCAAACTGATTTTCATCTCGAGAGATATACTTAAGCTTGACTGTAGTGAAGAATGTGAGTAATATCCTCGTATAATCCCGGTAAGGCATTAGATGCTCCTGGTGAGTGTACCATTTGCCGTTGGTTTGATTAACTACCAGAGTTGAATCTCCGAACACAGTTAAAGTCTTGATCCTGAGATCAATGGCTTCCTCAAGACCCATAATACAAGTTTCGTATTCAGCTTCGTTGTTAGTGCAGTTAAAGGTGAGTTTTGCCGAGAAAGGCATGTGAACTCCCTTGGGTGTAATGAGTACTGCACCAACACCACGACCATTCATGTTAACAGCCCCATCAAACATCATAGTCCATTCCTCCTATGGGTCAGGCCCTTTAGTGTGAATAGGCTCTTCATGATCTTTTGCTTTTATGAACATGATGTCTTCATCGGGGAAGTCAAATCTCATAGGCTGGTAATCATCAATGGGTTGCTCAGCAAGATAATCAGACAACACACTGCCTTTGATGGCTTTCTGAGATGTGTATTGAATGTCATATTCTGTGAGAATCATTTGCCATCTTGCAACCCGTCCGGTAAGCGCTGGCTTCTCAAATATGTACTTAACTGGGTCCATTCTTGAGATCAATAAGGTAGTGTGGGTCAACATATACTGCCTTAGTCGGCGAGCAGCCCACGCTAAAGCACAACAAGTTTTCTCGAGCAGTGAATAACGTTGTTCACAGTCGGTAAACTTTTTGCTTAGGTAGTATATTGCATACTCTTTTCGACCAGACTCGTCATGCTGGCCTAGCACACACCCCTTCGACTCTTCTAATACTGTCAAGTACATTATTAGAGGTCTTCATTCAACTGGAGGCATAAGGATTGGAGGCTCTTGTAAATATTCCTTGATTTTGTCAAAAGCCCTTTGGCAGTCTTCATTCCACCTGACTGTTTGTTCTTTTCTTAGCAATTTGAACAAAGGCTCACAGGTTGCTGTAAGGTGAGATATGAACCTTGAGATGTAGTTCAATCTACCTAGGAACCCCCGAACTTCTTTTTCAGTCCTTGGTGCAGGCATTTCTTGAATGGCGTTGACTTTGTCAGGGTCAACTTCAATCCCTTTCTCACTTACAATAAATCCCAACAGCTTACCAGATCGCACCCCAAATGTGCATTTGTTGGGGTTTAACTTTAATTGGTACTTCCTCAGACGCTTGAATAATTTCAACAGATTTACCAGGTGGTCTTCTTCTGTGAGGGACCTGGCAATCATGTCATCCACATAGCATTCAATTTCTTTATGGATCATGTCGTGGAATAATGTTACCATAGCCCGTTGGTATGTGGCACCGGCATTCTTCAGTTCGAATGGCATCACTTTATAACAGAATGTGCCCCAGGGTGTGATGAAAGTTGTCTTCTCCATGTCTTCAGGTGACATTTTGATCTGATTATATCCTGAAAATCCATCCATGAAGGAGAACACCGAGAACTGAGTCGTATTGTCGACCAATACATCAATGTGAGGTAAAGGGAAGTCATCTTTTGGGCTAGCTCTGTTCAGATCCCGGTAATCCACACACATCCTTACCTTGCCATCCTTCTTAGGCACAGGTACAATGTTAGCAACCCACGGTGGGTAACTAGTTACAGCAAGGAAACCGGCGTCCCACTGTTTTTGCACTTCTTCTTTTATCTTCATTGCCATATCTGGGCGATTACGGCGCAGCTTCTGTTTTACCGGAGGACAATCTTCTTTCAGAGGCAGCTTGTGCATGACAATGTCGGTGTCCAACCCTGGCATATCCTGATAAGACCAAGCAAAAATATCCACATATTCCCGAAGCATGTCAATGAGTTGCTCTTTTACTGAATCTTGCAGACAGGCCCCGATCTTAACTTCTTTCAGGTCTTCTTCTGTACCAAGATTAACCGTTTCAACCTCCTCCTGATGAGGAGTTATAACCTTCTCCTCTTGCCTTAACAACCTGGATAGCTCTTCAGGTAGCTCATAATCTTCTTCAACCCCTTCATCATCTTGATTAATCGGATTGTCAAAGTCATACGAAGTCATAACAGTGTTGTTGTCGGTGCAGTCTGGAAGGCACTCTCTGCAAGGGTTTAGATTTGTTCATTTTAGTGATCAATTTTATCTGGCTTAAAAAAAAGTGAAAAATGAAGTTTATTATTTTGAAAAACATTTCCATTTTATTTTTGTACAAAAAATAAAAAAATGAAAAACAGTGAGCGGAAAAGAAAAGACTCATTTGCAAAAGATGTCCTGATATTCATTAATTGATCTTTGCACAAAATACAAGATGGCCCAATTACAAAATGAGCCCTGACATCTTGGGCAAGATGCAGGACTTGATGCATGCTTAAAGACAGGAAATAATAATTATTCTGCAGGAGTAACTCTTATAATTTCCTGGGAAGACCAGTTTGAGACACGGTTCCCCGGGATCCTTGGACGTATCCAGCTTTCCAGGTTGCGCTCGTCTTCTGACTCATCTTCCAAACTGTTCACAGCATCCGGGGTGAGCATTCCCCCGTTGACAAACTTGGGCTCCATTGCAGCCTCTGGTTGATCTTGTCGAGTTGGTTTGTAACCCAACCCGAATCGGTCTTCTTTCTTCTCGACTGGCAGCAGCTTGCCCCAACCTTGAGCGGTACCTTCCTCAACAACCTTCCGGGCTTGTTGATATGAGGTGATGGAAGTCCCAGATACAGCAGATGCTTCATTGATATTCAGGGCCTCAAACCCCTGACTCATCGTTTCATGGATCTCCCCATCCATTTCAATGTATTTGAAAGTAGCCAGCTGGCTAACGAAGATATCCTCCTCCCCACAGATGGTAATGACTTGGCCCTCCCACTCGAATTTTAACTTCTGGTGAAGGGTTGACGTCACAGCGCCAACGGCGTGGATCCATGGTCTACCCAATAGACAGCTGTAGGCAGGTTGTATATCCATCACATAGAAGGTCGTTTTAAAAACCTGTGTGCCAATCATTATATGCAACTCTATCTCTCCCAGAACTGATCTCTTAGAACCGTCAAAGGCTCTCACTACCAAGTTGCTCGGGCGCAATGCCAATCCATCATGCTCCAGCTTCACAAGGGCTTTCTTGGGCAGGACATTGAGGGATGACCCTGTGTCTACCAGTACGTGAGAAAGAACTGCACCCTTACACTCCAAGGTAATGTGCAAAGCCTTGTTGTGATTGTGACCTTCCGTTGTCAGATCAGCATTGGTGAATCCTAGTCCATGACTAGCGTTGACATTTCCAACCACAGCCTCTAACTGATTGACAGTAATCTCCTCCAGCACATAAGCTGCGTGCAGGACTTTTAATAGTGCATTTCGATGAGCCTTAGAGCACATTAGCAATGACAGTATGGAGATTTTGGAAGGTGTTTGGTGAAACTGGTCTACCACCTTGTAATCACTTTTCTTTATGATTCTCATGAGTTCATCAACCTCTTGATCAAAAGGAGTCTTCAAAGTTTCTTTAGCAACTGGTTCTTCTTGCATCATGCTCTTCCCTTTTGCCTTAGCACCAGCTTCTGCTTCAGCAATGGGTCTTGGTACTTGTGAGGCAAAGAGACGTCCGCTTCTAGTGAAGCCTCCGCCTTCCCCCACATTGTCTATCTGAGGTGAAGAAGTTGATGATTCTAGAGTGATTTTATGCCCCTCGCAGTATAGATCTGAACCATAATGCCAAGGGATGGCATTATTGCTTTTGTAAGGAACTGACCCAGGCACTGTGATAGTGACCAGACTAATAGCAGCTGCAGAGGGGACCACAGTGGTGTGCGGATCATAATATATGGTAAATGGTGCTCTGACAGGAGTAGTATTTTGTTGTGGATTGTTGGAATGAACATTTGCGGGATCGTAGTATATCGTAACCGTTGAGATGCTTTCATTGACTGTTGTTGATGTTGTAAGAGGTGTTGAAGTTGTAGCAGAAACTGATGGAATAATGGGTGTTGTCGTTGTAGAAGGAATTGTGACTGAACTTGTATCTGTCGAAGTGATTGATTGAGTAATTGTTGGAGTTGTAGCAGAATCTGTTGGAACAAGGGTTGCTGATGTTGTAGGAGTATCTGTGATTGTTGATGAAGGAACTGTTGGAGTTGTAGTTGCTGTTGTTGTAATCTGAAGGATACCATCCTTAATAAGACCATCTATGCCGTTTCTCAGTCTCTCACATCCATTAACAACAATGTTGCAATATCCACAGCCGAACTCACATCCAGGGAACACTTGGCATTCTAATAGCTGAGCTTTGATTTCAACCAAGGGTGTTCGGATTTGTGCAACACTGTTGATCAATGTGGATGGTATGCCCTCCTCAATAGCATTAATCCTAGGCCCGTCGTGACTAGGCATTGGATTTCTTGTGACGTTCGAAGGAGGCGCAAAATTGAGAGCTTTAGAGTCCACCAAATCCTGAACTTTCATCTGTAAGGCTCTGCATTTTTCAGTATTATGCCCCGGTGCGTTTGAGTGGAAAGCACACTTGGCATTTGCATCATAGTTCTTTGGCATATTAAGAGGATCTGGAGGAGCCAATGTCCTTAACTCAACTAGGTTGAGCTTCAGGAGTTGTGGCAAGAGTGCATCATACGACATTGGTATTGGGTCAATTACCCTGTTTGCTTGTGATGGCCTTTGTTGGAAAGGACGCTGCTGTTGATTACCGTTGTTGTTGTTATACGACCTTTGTTGCGGATAATGGACTTGTTGTTGATACTGTGGTTGTTGTTGTTGAGGGTATAATGGTTGTTGTGGAGGTGGAGTTGGGATGGTAACAGCTGCTACTGACCGGTGAGCATACTGAGGCCTGCCCCTGCTTGTATGAATGGAATTAGTTTCTCCTGCCCTTCGGGGTCCTACTAATGGTTTTCTCGGATTGCTGGAAGAACTAGCACCACTGTCGGAGATCTTACCCATTTTTAAGAGACTTTCGATTCTCTCACCAGCTATGACTACGTCAGTAAAACTGGTAGAGGAGAAAGCAGCCAGCCTATCAATATAAGTCCCTTGCAATGTATTCATAAACATGTCAGCCATCTCCCTCTCTGACATGGGTGGTTGAACAGCAGCAGCAAGCTGTCTCCATCTTTGAGCATACTCCCGGAAGCTCTCTCTAGAAGATTGAGACATTCCCATTAGGAGGGTCCTATTGGGAGCCATGTCCAGGTTGTATTGATACTGACGGATGAATGCCTCGGCCAAATCCTTCCAACATCTTATGGTGGCCCTAGACAAATGTGAATACCACTCTCTTGAATCCCCCGTCAGACTGTCTTCAAAGTAGAACATCCACAACTTTTCATCCATAGTATAAGCTTTGAGCCTTCCCAAGAAAGACTGCAGGTGAGTGCGAGGACAGGAAGTACCATTGTATTTTTCAAAGCATGGGGGTTTGAATTTGTGGGGAATTCTCACCCCGTCTACTAAGCCCATGTCCATCACATCGAAGCCCAAAGAATTCTGAGACTCCAAAGATCTTAACTATTCAGCCAGCTCTTCCAATCTCCTGTCATATACCTCATCTCCAGCTCCTATGACAGTGAACTGTTCTTCCTGGGGATCCTCTTGCAGGATTCTGCCCCCAATAGTATTACCTTGCACATTCCTCGGGATGTTAACCTCTGGATCCAGATGAGGTCCATATACTGGTGGGTCAATACGAGGCTGGCCTCGTTCATTGTTGGTAGTTCCTCCTGTTCCAAGATGAGGCTCCTCATGAGTTTGTCTTTCTACCAGCTCTCTTAACCTTTCTTGACTCTGGGCTAAGCCAGTCATCACTGCCATGAACCGAGACATATGATTTCTCATCTCCACTCTCTCATTGGCCATCTGGTTTCTGACCTCAGACACGTCCTGCTGTACTTGTTCCATTTGAATGCCGGGAAGGTTGTTACGAGTCGGGTACCGGTGCGCGCGGTTAACAGGGAACACACGACGACGAGCAATGTTTCCTGAAGTCACAACAAAGTTAGAAACAATAATAATAACAAAACCTACAAAACAAAAACAAAGTTAGTATGCAATGCAATATGCTTATTTGTTTTCCAAGGTATCCAGTTTGGTTCGTGGTTTTGACCTTTCCATACCTCGAGGAAGATGCTTGATGTTGTTGAGAGAAAGCCCAAATGAAAAACAAACTAAAATATATTACAAATGGTGAACGATACATTGTCTGTTTTACAATACATGCCCTTGAAGGGTCAAAACATAACAAAAGAAAAGTACATCAAATGGAAATAAACAACAAGCAAAGGATCATACATCCAATCCAAACTCATCCTCTCTGACCTCCTTCAGGAGTGCCTCAGTCACCGGACCAGCTGGGTGCTCTGTAATGGTCCTGATAAGGAGGTTCCTGGTGGCAATAGCAGTAGTCAGCTTCTTATGCCTGTCCTGGTCCTTTGATCTCTTCAATCCTGCTCTGAGCTTCAACTCTGATATCTCTTTCTGTGCAGCCAACAAAGCTTCCTGCTGCTTCTTCTCATTGGCCTCCAGCTGTTCAATTTTGGCTTGAATCTTCTGGTCTTCTTGTGTACGGGCTTCGGTGATCCTGACCCACCTAGCCTGAATCTCTTGCAGATAGTGCTCAGCCCTAGCTTTCTGAATCTTAGCCTCCTTGCAGGCATTCTTCAATATTTGTTCTCCAGCCCTTGCTTTCCTTATGTAGTCCTCTGTCCTTTCAATTTTGGTCAGATGTTCAATCTTGAGCTTTTCCAATCTCTCAATGTCCAGACGACCATCACTCCTCTCCCAAAGAGTTTTCTTTAAAGCCTCAGATAACTTCTCATTCCTTTCCTTCAGCTTCTCAAATTCTTCTAGGGTGGCAGTTGTTGTTGGCTGTACAGTAGATGGTCTAGGCATGTCTTCCAAGGTGAAAGGCATTCTGGTAATCTGAGCTCTAGTACGGGACCAATCATAATACTGAGCTGAAGCAACATTATTACATCTTCCCAAGATAGCCACTCATTTTCTTTGGATGTTGTCCCAAGCCCAGGCAGCTTGCCTGACAACAGCTGAATTAGGTTGAACTTCACAATACAAGGTCTCAGCTAAATCCTGTCCTCTGGGAGGGTGAACTAAGGCATAACCCAGTTGTCTCTTAAACAGTAAAGGATTGTAGTTTATGCAACCCTTCACTCCTATTAGAGGAACATCTGGGTACTGTCCACAGCTGGTGATGATGTCTTTGCCTTTGGTGCTCTGGGTGCACCATCTGATATCATCTGAAGTCAAAGCAATGAGCCTCTTGGCCCAATTCTTCTGTTGGTGTGGGTTCAGGAAGGTATCAGACTTAGGCAGGTGTCTGAGCAGCCAGGTGTAAAACAAAGGAGCATAATATCTTACCAACTTCCCCCTTTGTTTTTCATTCCTCTGATGGATGGAGTAATAGAAATCTCCCAGCAATGTAGGTACTGGGTTCTTCAGGAGAAACAGATGGATGGCATTTTTGCTGACAAATTTGGGCTCATATGCAAACAGTATAGCCCCATATATGCTGAGGGCTAACAGTGCACAGACTTCCCTCCACTCTCCCAATGAGGCCTTCAGGATGGCCTGAGAAATCAAGAAGTCCAAGTGCAAACCAGGGATCCCAGCCTTTGTTGTCATACTTTGATCAATCAGGGCAGGCTCCAAGTACAGTGCTTTTGCTATCTCTTCATTCTTGGGAGAAGTCATTTCTAGGTTGAAGGGGATTCCACCTCTGACAGGCACTCCAATCAACAAAGATAATTCTTCCAGTAGAGGCCCTAACTGGAAGTCTGGAAAGGTGAAACATCTCAAAGGAGGGTCATAGAATTGTAAGCATGTGTGGATCATGCTCCTCTGAGAGGGGTCAAGGTCCATAACCATATCCAAGATACCTCCATAGTATTCTCTAAACAATGGGATGTGGTCAGGTATGATGAGTGACTGGACTTGCCTGATACCAGTCAACACAGGCTCAAAAAGTGGTAGGATATGTTGCTCTTCCTGGGAGTAGCCATGAGTGCTGATGAAGAAGCTGAAGATGAATGCTGATGAAGATCACAAACTAAGACTGGAGATGAGTCTCTGATAGACTAATGCTGGTGAGGGTGGAGATAACTGAAGCAGATAACTGATGGAGACATCTGAAGCAGAGGTCTATGCAGATGAAGGGGTCAAAACCAAAACCAAGATACATTGAAATGGATACCCTGAAAAACAAATAAACAAATGTTAAATGATGCAATATGATAAATGCAAATGATATGCAAGGGTTTTGTGATCAAGCTGGATCTGATTATCTATCTTGATAAATAAGGCCCATGTATGTTTAAGAAGTCCAGATGGAGGTTTAAGAAGTCCAGTAACCGGGGTGGGGGACTCAAATAAAGAGTCACATGTCTAGGGTCAATCACAAGAACTGTCCAAAGTGGAGTACTCTTAAACAAAACAGTGACAGGGTATTATATGGCCAAGGGTTCCTGAAAACCTGTAAACAACCCAACCCCCTCACAGGTAATGTTCTAAAACAAGGATCCTCAGACTTGGATCAGTTATGAGAAGTGTAAACACTTCTAACCCGGAGGCACAGTGTTTACAATAACCATAAAAGATCCTCCTCTAATTCACCTCAGCTTCTGAAGGTCATAATAAAAGGTCATCCAGACTTAGCAGGCTTCCCAGATAGCCCTAGCACTACAGGAAATATGTAGCACAGAGTTCTCAAGAAGAAACCCACATCTGAACCGTGTTTCATATTCCCGCACCAGACCGAAATGGAATGGGAAAGAACATGAACCACTCTAGCCTAGGTGCCACTCAGGTCCCAGGTATAGGACCTTAAACTCTCAATGGAACCCCACCCACCAAAGAAAACTAGATCCAGCACAGTGACAATAACAGTATGAAATATGAATAAGACTGTAAAGAAAGCAATAAATAAAGCTGTACATAAAGCAGTAAATAAAGCAAAATAAATAACACACATAGCACATAACACCCTAGTAAACACAATTCAAACAAGCGCTAGGAGGAACCCACAAAAAGAACCAGAAGCCCTGGTTGCAATATAAAGGTCCCCAGCAGAGTCGTCAAGCTGTCGCTCCCACCGAATGACACCTGGTCAGAAGGGGTACAGACGCGAACGGTCGGCGAAAGAGAAGAAAAGAATAGAGTCGCCAGCTAGGCATTTTTATCCCGAAGGAAAGGTAATGTTGCATAAACCTAAGAAAAGATGGATAAGACGGTTGTGAACCAGAGAAACTGAGAAAGGGGGTTGGTTACAACCTGGGAAGGTATTAGCACCCAGATTGTCCGTCGTACTCGACGGGATCCACGCTTAAAAGATTTGTGTTTTAAAGGGGTAGTGTCAGTGCAATCTGTGTATCAAAGCTGGAAAGAATGCAAGTGTCAGTGCAAAAGTAATGTGAAGTGAATAAAAGAAGTGTCAGTGTAAAAACAGGAGTATGAAGCTCAAGACTATGAGGCTTTAAGAATAATGCTGGAAGAGGGGGGAATATACAGAGACTTTTGTTCGATAACTGTTAAGTTATGCCTACGTATCCTCTCGTGCAATGAGGAAGTCAGAACACCGTAGTTCGACTCAAAGAGACTGAAAGATAAATTGACTTGTGAACTGCTTACTTGTCTATGCTCAAGTGTATGACCTGTCTGGCTCAGGTGCAAACTGTCTTGCATTAGACGGAAGAAGCAAGTCCTCGTTTGTGAGTGAATGAGGTGAGAAAAGAATCCCGGAAGAGACGATTATTGTTTGTTTTTGTGTTTTCAATCTTTTATTGCTTTTCGGTGTTTGTCATAAGAAAATGAGCTTAAGCCCAAACCAAGGGTTAGTAGACTCATCACATCCTCCCTCTGATTAGGGGTAATGAAAATACCTTAAGTATGAAGTGAACACCTCACACTTAGTCACCATGATGTAGGATTAAGATCATTAACCTACTTATGATTATTTAGATGTTTTTTGGAGTTTTTGTTGTTTAGTGTTAAGTAATGAGTTTAAGCCATAATCAAGGATTCAATGGACTCATTACACCATCCTAATAGAAGGATAATAGATGAGGACACTTAAGCTGAGAAAGGCTCCTCAACTTAATCCATGATTAGGGATTAACCTTATGACAAAACAAACCCTTTATTAAGTGGATTTTAGTTAATGATAAGATTAAGAAGTGGATTTTATGGTTTGTAAGACAACTTGAGGGGGACTTGTCCATTAACACTAGGGTTAGTCCTTCTTAACCAATTAAGGAAGAATTAGAACCCCAATGCAAGGCCCAAGTTACAAGCTTGATGTCTTAGTGATTATTAGATGAATTGATTAAAGGATTTAAACACATTAAGGGTTTAACACTTAGGATTAAAGTTATACACTCCATCCTAATAGAAGGATACAAGCATAACCCTAATCACAAAGCCTTAAAACCTTTAAGGTTTAGTCCTTGATTAAGAGATGAGAAGAGAAGACACAAAGATGACACAAAGGAAAAAACTAATGGGGGACTAATCAAATCCTAATTGTGATCATGCTTGGATGTTCCTAGGGTTTTTGAGGCTTGCAAGAGATCTTCAAGGAAAAAAAACCACCAAGGAAGAAGCAGGATGAAGGAAGGAGAAGCAGAAAGAAGCAAGACAACTTACTTCATTTAAAAAGATAAGTTGCTTGAAGAAATAAAGTGAGGAGAAAACATAAATGAGCAAGCTCACTCTAATCCACAAATAAAATGCAGTAATGAATGCATAAGAGAGATGAGAAGAGATTATGAGAAGTGAACGCAAGTTCACTTCTCAAACACTTACCACCTGAAAAGTTAGCAACAAGTAATGAAAAGAAAAGAAAATGGGATGAAATGCAAAGATGCAAACCAAAACCATAAGCATATTCATGATGAAAATGATGCTATTAGATGATATGAAAGCATGTCAAGAGATGCAAATGGTCATACAAGAGATGGGAATGCAAATGAGACATGTAAGAACAATGAAAGTTCATGAATGTATATGACATTAAATGGAAGCAAAAGCATGGCAAATGGATGATGCAATGATCAAACATGAGACTAATATGTCTTAAGATGTCTTATATGTCATGTGGATGCACAAAATGTCATGGTAAATTCATGTATGCAAGCATATGAAGGATGAATGCAAATGAAGATGCAAATTAGGGTTTATGTACAAGATACAAAGCAAAATTCAAAATCAGAAGCAAATGACAAGATAAAAAATTGAAAATAGGATCAAAGGTACCCTAAACCTATACAAGTTCACTGCCCAAAGGGGAAGACCTAACTCTTAACCCTATGGAAGTTATGATTTTCTCAAGTTTGTTAGGGTTTCAAGGCACCTCACAATGAAAAATGCAAAACAAATTGAAAATAGAAAATAAATTCAGGCCAATTTTATCCTAGAAACTACATGACATGAGGAGTAAAATGCAAAAAGAACCATCATCAAACTCTTCATGGTTAGGCAGAAAGGATTTTTCTAAGTTAGGGCAAAAATATTGACTTTTAAGAACCCTATATCCAAAGAAAAATGTCAAAAATAGGTCAAGAACCAAAAAGAAATTTGTTTGAAGGGTTTGATAATGTTTCTAAATGTATCAAAATGCAATATGATTTTTTTGGTGATTTTTAGAAACTTAAATGGTATTTTAATTAATTAATTCTCATTAATTAATTAAAATAAACATTTAAATGTTTTAAAAATACGAATTTTATGCAAAAAATAAAATAAAAATTATTTTCAGAATGAGAAAAATATTTGAAAGGGAGATGCAAAAAATAAATTTTTTGAAAGTGTTTTGCTATTTTTACTAAAATGGTAAAGAAAATGCAATTAAAATGAAATTAAAAGGTGAATTAATGGAAGTCAACTGATCCAGTGGTCCAGATTTGAATGAGAAAGGGAGGGAATTGACCAGCGCGCGCATCTGGATGGCTGAGATTCAAACTTCACTAATTACGCAATTAAGCCCTAATCTTAACCCTAAACACTTTCAGGTGACCGGAACAGTGTTCCGGTCACCTTCTCCGGCTAGTCTCTCTCTCAATCTCTCTCAATACGCAACCCCAAGCCCTCAAACTCTCCAGAAATGATCCTCACCTCAACCCCAACAAGAATCACTCAACAAAATTCATTTATTCATCATCAAGAACACGAATCGAAGCAAAACGGAAAAACATATCAGAAATTTCAGAAGCTTGTGAAATGCTTAAAACTCAACCATTTTCGAAACAAAACACATCATGACAATCAGGGGAACACATAGAATCATTCTATAACATAAAATGAAGGTTCTGGAAAAATAAATGCCATGGCTACCTGAAGTGGAGCTTTCAAACCAGGAGCTTTCTGACCAGTTCTTTGCCTCAAATCAACTCCAATGACTCCCCTCAAGAGCTTGCCATGCTTGTTTGGAGTTTAAATAGCCTCAAAATGAAGTTGGCAGAAGGTCAGTTCATGAAATGTCAAAATCGTGTTTTGGATATAGTGTGTTTCAAGGCAAAATGAAGGGTGGGAAATGATCAGTGATGAGTGTGTAGTTGAATGGTGGAAGAAGTTTTGATGTTTGTTGGCTGAGTTATGAGATTCGATAGCTTTTGCAAATTTGGGGGATTTTGTGTATGCTGAGTTCTTGGAGGTTTCAGCTTGTGTTGTGTTATGTGTTGGGTTGCTTGTAGTCCACATATCAATCCTTGATAGGTCAGAGAGTTGTTGTGGAGCAGTGTGATTGGTATGGAGCAAAATGCATAAAGTCAACATTTGTGTAAGTGAAGGCATGGGCTGGTGGCAGGCCAAGGACAATGGGGTGTCCTGTGCAGCTGACTTTAGGGAAGTCCATGGAATTGGCTTTGAGGCAATTTGGCAAGTGGGATGAAGTTTGTGTGATGTTTTGCAATTTTTGGGAAGTTTGGCCCCTTTTGAAATTTGTGAAGTTCTAAGCATGAAAGCTTGTGATTCGAGGCACAAATCTGATCCAAATGAGTTGCACTAGGATGATATGATATGTAGAGATGCATTAGAGGTCCCAAATTGGCTTGGCATAAGAATTTGCAAACTTCCCTCTTTGGTACAAAAGTGAAAATTAAGTGATTTTTCCCAACTTTGACAAACCATAACTTGAGTTCTAAAATGAATTAGATCAAGTTCTTGTAATTTTTGAAAAGGGAATGATCCAATCTACAACTTTCATGACCAAGAATTTTTCATTTGAAGCATTTTTGAATCAAAAAGAGGAGGTTGAAAAACTTTCCCAAAATGGCAATTTTGCATTACAAGTCACTTTCCCAAAATGACAACTTTGCAAATGGCTTGAAATTCTTCAATTTTGTGAACTTATAACTTCTTCTAAGATCAAATAAAGATAATGTACACCCAAAATGATGGATAAGACCCTTTGGTTGGATGGTTGGGGGCCTCAGGTGCCCTGATTTTACACTGACTTGCTCAAGAAGTCGTTTATTGATCAGATGCCTTCCCCATTGAATTTCTTCATGAAAATTGGTATGCATGATCCTTATAACATACAGAGACCAATAGAAACAAGAATGAACAAACAATTTGGAGTTATGGCCTCTGAAACCAAAACCCTAATTCTAGGTCATCTGTGCAGTTAAACTTGGCTCTGCTTCCATACCTTCCTCAATTCTTGTGATTTTCTGACTTTCTTGATCTTGGGAGGATATAATATGATGCTTTAACATACATGGACCCTCTTGAGATGATTTAAGACCTTTGGAGTGGTTTAGGCAGCTCAGGGATTGCTCAAATCACAAACCCTAGATGCAGATGACTTGGAATCAATGCAATGGAGCAAAAATGCAATATGAGATAATATGATTGAACTCATGCAAATGAAAAGATCACAAGCCATGGTAAAATGAGTGAGGGCAAATTTGGGGTGTTTACAAAGTTAAACATACTTTTATTGTATATCATTAGTTAATACTACACATGTTCCTAAAAATAAAATTCTCCGAGGTAAACCATTGGGATTAAGAAAATTGGTTGAAATATTAAGTTTGTTTTTCTATAATTTTACAATTTATCTTTAGGAGAAAAAATTATTTAATGGTTGTTTAAGAATGTATATGTTTAAAAGATGATATATTATAGACCAACAATCGACCAAATGTATATTTGAATTTAATGTGAATTTGATAAAATCACGATGGATTAATAATAAAGGTTATTCTTTACATGTTAGTTTTACGAATGATTAAATAGTATTATGCATCAAAGTAAAAACTCTTAAATATAGGTTTCGTGTTACCTTGTTTTAGAATGGGAGGAATTGAAACAAAAACAAATATAGGCTTTGAATTATTGGACAAAATCATGATATTGGTATGAATGGATCAAATATATTGGTGTTAGATGCATTTCATTAGAGGTATAATTGAAATTGTGAAATTAATGTGGTTAATATTCAAACTAGTAAAAATCCAACTAATATGATTATCAAATGTGTGTTTTTATGTATGTTTGATTTCTATTTTGGAAGAGGCAAAAGCAACATTAGAGATGTAAACATGATTTTGGAATGATTTTGAAGTGTTTAGTTATTCAATAGTAGAATTAATTATACAAATATAAATTACTTTACATTCGACTCACTTTTAACCATAATTAATTTTCTCCATTATTGACCTAAACATATGCTTAACAAATTCAAGTTAGATTTCTTAACTGTGAGATATTGGAACGAACTCTAGGTTTAGCATGTCGTCGAAGTCCGCTCACATGTTGTTGTCAAATTGGGCCTTGTGTTATGGATATTGGAACGAACTCCAGGTTTAGCTTGTAATGGATAATTTTAAAAATTAATATATGCTTATCATTGAATGGAAATGCTTATCATTGAGTATTTTTTTTTTAAAATTCGACTTATTCCTCCATAATGAAATATTTTTTTAAAAAATATTTTAGATTTCCTCTAAAAATATCTATGAATGGAAATGCTTATCATTAAGTATAGTAGAAGTGGTTGAATCACTTGATATTTCACCATGGGGGAACTTTATTCATGAGAATCATGTGTTTTAAAGGGGAGAGAATGAAACCATTGTAGAATGGCAAAACCTTGATAAGTTCGGTTTTCGAGGTTGTTAGTTTAATTAAGGACAAGGATTATGATGGATTTAGACTTTAGAGAATGATACAAAGACTTGGCGAATGGTTTATGAATTTCATTGATGATGTATAATCCGAAGAAATTGCTAATCAAAACCTTAACAATAATGTTGATGGCCATTTGTGGGTTAAATATTGAAGACATGCTAAGCAAGGTATTAAGTCCTCGATCAATTAAGTGAAGGTAGTGATGATGTTACCAATGGTGATGATGCTAGAGGCATAAGGTTTAATGATAGTGAAGAAGAAAGAAATTGAGAAGAACAAACAAGTAGAAAATAAGAAACAAGTTCAAAAGAAGAATAAAGTTCAAAAGAACAAACAAGTTTAGAAAAAAGTAACCTCAAGCACGAGAGAGAAGTAGTGATAAGTTGAAAATTGTTTGGAGGTCTAAGAATAATGTTGATCTTGGATCAAATTTAGATGCACCATTGGATATTGATGACTCTCAAGTTCCTAGCAACGAAGACCCCAAATTAGATACTTGTGGGAAGATAATGAAGTCATGTGATGAAATTTCAAGGCAAATGTGTCAATAATAGTTATTATGAAACAATTTGTAATACAGTGTTTAGTATGAAGTAGTTTGTAATATAATTTATGAACATCTATATTATGCATAATATGTGCCAATTTTGAATGATCTCTATTATGCATGATAAATTAGAAAAGTAAAAGACAGAGGAGAGGCTGCCTACGCAATCTTTATAACAACAAATGTTGCATCATTTCTTTTCCATATCTAATACACCATATATTTATGTATTTTCCAAATCAAGTGTATTTTAATCAAATTTTAATTACAATTCGTTGGAATTAACTCAAAACCTATGAGAATTCAGACCATTTCTTTATGAACAAGAAAGATTCTTACGGAATAATTAACAAAGAAGAAGAATAATAAGAAATATGAAGTAGAAAAGAATTAGGGTTCTAAGAGAATTTGGAGAGAAAGTTTTGCTACCCACAAACTGTGGGATTTATTCTATTGATTCACTCTGCAACATGCAAAATTGTGAATTACAATGTGTTGGGATAATTTGATTACAAGAAGGATACTCCCTATTTATAGAATTAGGTTTGCTTGCACCTCAAGCCAAAAACCCAAAACTATAAAAGCCCAAAATATCTATTTTAGAACTAAATCAAATCTAGATTTAAAAATAAATCAAATATAATTTAAATCAAATATGACATAATGAATTATACTTTCAACACATCACTTTGTGTTTAAGCTATCTACATTCATCATAGCTCTTAGTTTTTTGAATACCTCGACTTGCACTCCCTTCATCATGATATCTCATGATATCTACAATCTGATTCTCAG
Organism: Lathyrus aphaca; assembly: GCA_963966055.1. Lineage (NCBI taxonomy): Eukaryota > Viridiplantae > Streptophyta > Magnoliopsida > Fabales > Fabaceae > Lathyrus > Lathyrus aphaca. The sequence continues at coordinate 740,255,593 of OZ014519.1, read as the reverse complement.
TTCTGCAGTGTTCCAAGTTCATCCTCTCGTCTGCTACCTGCTCTCGAAGATAATGGAATCTCATTTCGATGTGCTTACTTCGATCATGCGCTATCGGATTCTTTTCCAGATTGGTAGTTGACATCCTACTAACTTGAATCAGTGTATCCTATTAACTTGCATATCCAGTTGTGGATTTTCGATCCTCAACATCACTACACCAACTTGAATCAGTGTATCCTACTAACTTGCATTATTTTCCTTCATTAACTGTAGGAAACAAAATGCCATAGTCGAGATTTCCTTTCAGATATCTCAGTATCCTCTTCACCGCTGCTAGGTGCGACACCTTTGGCTTTTGCGTGAATCTACTCACCATACCAACATTGTATGATAAGTCAGGCCTTGTGTGACAAAGGTATCAAAGTGACCCAATAAGTCTTCTGTATTGAGTTGGGTCGACATCATCTTCACCTGAATCTTTCAACAGTTACAATCTAGGCTTAGCTGGAGTCGAAGTTGGGTTGCAGTCTTGCATCTCGAATCTCTTCAGTATTTTACCTGCATGTCTTATTTGGTGCATCATCAAACCTCTACCATCTCTTGTAAAATTTGATGCCAAAGAAATATGAGAGATTTCCCAAGTTTGACATTTCAAACTCCTCGCTCAGGTCACGTTTGAAATCTTCGACTCCTTCTTGCAACTTCCTCTTATCAACAAATCATCGACATAGAGACATAGTATAAGCAATTCTCCATTGCTTCTTCTTACATATACTCCATGTTCATTTGTGCACTTGAGAAATTCCTTCTCCCTTAGAAATCCATCTATTTTCTTATTACAATCTCTTGGAGCTTGCTTAAGTCATACAAGGCTTTGTGCAACATATACACCTTTCTTTCGTCGCCTTATTTCACAAACTCAACTGGTTATGCCACATAAACTTCTTCATCTAAGGGGCCATTGAGGAATGCACATTTCACGTCCATCTGACATGTGTGCCAATTGTTCATATTTGCTAGACTAATAACTAATCTGATTGTTTCGTCTTTCCTTATGAAGAAATCCTTTTGCCACAAGCCTCGCCTTGTGTCGAGTCACTTCCCATTTGGGATTCAGCTTCACCTTGTATACCCACTTCACATCAACTGCCTTTTTTCCTTGAGGAAAATAGATAAGTGACCAAGTTTTATTGACTTCGATTGACTTTATCTCCTCATTCATTTCTTTCACCCACTTCAAATCTTTCAATGCCTCAGCTGCATGGACAGGTTCAACATCTGCATAGAAAGCATAGTGTATCAGCTCACCTTCTTCATAGACCATATCATCTAATGTAATCACACATTCTTGAAATCTTGTAGGCATGTGTCTTGTTCTTTGAGATCTGCTTGGGCCTGCTTCACTTCTAACTTCTTCTTGTTGGACATCTCTTTCGACTTCACTAGTTGGTTCTTCACACAAGATTCTAACTGAATCTTTCTTGACATTTTCAGCCCAATCTCATTCTTTAAGCTCATTTATGATCACACCCATGTTGATCACTACTTGCTTATTCACTAGGTCGAATAACTTGTAACCTCCAGTCGAATGATATCATGTCATAATCATTTGACTAGACTTGTCATCAAGATTTCTTCTCAACTGATCTGGAACATGTTTATATGTTATAGATCCAAACACCTTAAAATGACTCAAGCTAAGCTTGACACCAGACCAACACTCTTTTGGTGTAACTCATTCTAGCTTCTTCATCGGACACCTGCTCAAAATATACGTTGTAGTTGACACAACTTCTCCCCATAGTTCTTTGGGTAGATGCTTGGAATTCAACATACTTCTCACCATGTTCATGATGGTTCAATTCTTCATTACTGTAATTTCATTCTGCTGTGGAGTATAGGGTGGCATCACCTTATGCACAATCCGTCTTTTACACATAATGCATCGAAATCTTTCGACACATATTCTCCACCACCATCAGTCCTCAAAATCTTGAGCTTTCAACCACTTTGTCTTTCGACCATAGATTTAAACTTGGAAAATACCTCGATCACTTCACTTTTCTTCTTGATTAGGTAAGTCCACAAATTTCGACTGAAATCATATATGAAACCGACAAAGTATTCGTTACCTCCAATCGAATCCACCTGGATAAGACCACATACATCAAAGTATATGACTTCAAGAATTGCCTTCGACCTGCTTTCTGCATCCTTTTTGAAGTTATTCTTGTGTTGTTTCGACTGGACACATTTTTCACACACTTCGTTTAGGATTTTGATTTCTGATAATCATGAAACCATATTTCTTCTCTTCAAATCTCTGATGTCTTTGAAATTGAGATGACTAAGTCTATAGTGCCATAACCATTCATCTTTGTTGGCTTCACTTGCAAGGAACTTATGCTCCATCACATTTAGTTCGATCTTGAAGGTTTTATTCTGAGACATTGGAGCCTTCAATATCAACCTACCACTTGCGTTGAAGACTCTCATCACCTTGTCTTCGACCGACACCTTGTAGTTCTTTCGACCAACTGCCATATACTGAGCAAATTGCTCTTCATGCATGGCATGTACAAAACATTGGAAATTACTGACCTCTTGCCATCCTTGATGTAACGCCTTAATTTTATATTTATTTTTGTGAAATAAATATTAATATTTTAATGGCGTAATTGAATTAATTGGTGAAGAGAGTATTTTATGAGAATAATAATAATAATATAAGGTGTATTATTATAATATTGTTATTATTTAAATAACATAAAATAAAAGAGTTAGTTAGAGGTTTAAGGGGCAAAGGTGGAATTGTTGTTTTATGAAAAGAGGAATTAGGGAAACAAACCTCATTCATCGTATTTTGACGAAGAACAGAGAGGTCTGGAGAAAGAGGAGAAGAAAGGAAAGGTCAAGGATCATAGATCACCAAGACCAAAAGTTGTGAAGGAAAGCTTCGATTTTAAGGTAAGGGGGGAGAAAAGGGTTTATGATTGGTGATAGGACATAGAAGGGTAATTGGGAGTTCCTTCCTCCCTTAGGTATATTAAGAGATTATGATAATAATGATTGAATTGATGCAATATTGTCAAATTGTTGATGAATATGATTATACGATGTATTTTGAAAATATATTTGGTGTTGTGTGTTTGGTATTGAGAAGAATGGCATATGAAGGTTATGGAGGATATGATGAACAGAGAAGAGGATTAAACCTCATTAATTCCCTAATTTGATCTAGGAAAGTTTATTATAAAAACTAGTTGATGTTATATGTATAAATGGATAATAAACATGTGAATTGGTTGGTTTTGAGTGCTAAATTCGACCTAGAATGATTGGGGTTCGTGCAGGTGAGAAAGGATGAAGAAAATGGGAAAAACTAAAAATCAGAATTTTGGGGGTCAGGCGCCATGACACGGGCCGTGTCCCATGACACGGGTGGCCGTGTCAGGCTTCGAGAAATGAGTTTTTGTGGATTTTGAGGGGCGTGTCCCAGGCCACCTGACACGGGTCGTGTCAGGGGACACGGGAGGCCGTGTCAGGCCCCTGTAAATGTAATTTTCCGTCCGTTTTAAGGTGGATTTGACTCATTCTTCTAATGTAGGATTATATTAGTGAAATAAGACTTTGAGGATGTTCTAATAGTGAATATAGGACTTGATGAGTAGTCGCATAAGAATTCCTAAGTGCTTAATTGAATTATATGAATATGTAGATTGTTATAATTATGAATAACATGCGATATGTGTATGCTCTGTGTGTGAATAAGATGCACTGATGATTGGTTGATGAGATCACGAGGATCGTAAAGCATGATGTGTTCATGTGTATTGTGATATGGTATGCGTTGTTGTGTCTGCATATGCATACATTTGATGGGATAATCATGTCATGGATGTGATTATTCGGGATTCGTTGAGAATCGTGGTTGCAGGGATGATCGGGTCTTGTTGGAGACGTTAACGATGCATTCAGGGTTCTATTTAATGAACCGTTATTGTGAGTCGGTACCGCATTTGCATTGTGCATTTGAGTCACATTGCATTATGATTGATTGAATAATATGATTGATAATTTTGTATGATTAGGGGTGAATTATTTCTTCATATATGTCGTATGTGCCGTTATATTATGAATATATTTCTCACCCCTCTGTTTGTTTGTTGCGTCTGTGCTTCTTCGGAAGTGCAGACAATTCAGGTACTTGAGAAGTACGTTGGTGTGATGTCCGTGTCCTAGGAGCTCTAATATGTAACGGGAACGGGGATCTTTGTCCACATTTACTTTTAATGTTCAACAAAACTTATTTTTATAATTAAACTTGAATTGAAGAACCTTATTATGTGTGATTTGTTAAGCCTTTGAGCTATTGACGTTAAAGATTTGGATTCCGCTGTTTTCTTTTATTAACAATTTTGATGAACGATGATGATGTAACATTTCACTTTAGACAAGTAACTCTGATTTTATTAAAGACTTATATAAATATTATAGTTGGGAAAAGTGGGTGTTACAATTGGTATCAGAGCAGGTCGGTCCAACCGGCCAGATTGAGTCAGTCCTTAGAAATAGAGTCGTGTGTTTCCTAACCTAAGTTATTTGTTGTATCAGTATGGCAGGAAGGAATGATGATGCTCTTGCTGCGGCTATGCAAGCCATGGCGCAGACGGTTGAGAACGTTGTTCAGGTCGTTCAGGGTGGAGGAAATGCTCAGTCTCGTGCATTGGAGCAGTTCCGGAATAACAGACCGCCGACGTATGAAGGTGAAATTCTGGATCCAGAGGCTGCACAGAAGTGGTTGAAAGCTGTTGAGAAGATCTTCAGAACTATGGGATGCTCTGATGATCAAGAGGTGAGATTTGGTACTCACATGCTGGAGGGCAAAGCTGAAGTCTAGTGGGACAACAGTCGCCAAAGGATGGAAGACGCGGGTACGGCTATCACTTGGGCGGTATTTCGCAGAGAATTCTTGGAAAAGTATTTCCCGGAAGACATCCGCAGTGCTAAGGAGGTTGAGTTCTTGGAACTCAAGCAAGGTAATATGACGGTGGCGGAGTATGCTGCCAAGTTTGAAGAACTAGTGCAATACTGTACGCACTACAATACTGAAGAGGCAATGACTTCCAAATGTCTGAAGTATGAGAATGGACTGCGTCCTGAGATTAAGTTGGGTATTGCTTGCCAGAAGATCAGGAATTATCCAGAGCTGGTAAGTAGAAGCAGGATTTATGATAATGACAATAGGGCGCGGATTGCACACTACAAAGTTGTGAATGATAAGAAAGGGAAGCAGAGATTTGGTGGTACTCCTTACAGTGCTCCAGCTGACAAAGGGAGACAAAAGGCTGGTAATGAGAAGAAACCAAGTGGTGGAGGAAGTACTCCTGGTGTGCTCAAATGCTACCGATGTCACGGCATGGGACATCGTGCCAATAATTGTCCTACTGAAGAAAAAAAGTGTTTTAAGTATGGAAAGGCGGGTCATGTGATGGCCAATTGCAGAGGGAATGAGCCCATTTGCTATAATTGTGGAGAACAGGGTCACATTAGCACTAATTGCCAGAAACCAAAGAAGCAGAAATCCGATGGGAAAGTATTTGCATTAGTGGGAGCTCAGCCTACTAGTGAAGATCGATTGGTCAAAGGTACTTGCTTTATCAATAATATTCCTTTATTTGTGATTATTGATACGGGTGCAACACACTCGTTTAGTTCTTTGGAATGTGTGAAAAAGTTAGGATTGGAACCTTCTCAGTTAAGTCGAGGAATGGTTATTGATACACCATCTATATGGTCTGTGACTACTACCTTGATATGTCGTGATTGTGTTTTGGCTATTTCTGATAAAGAGTTTAGAGTGGATCTCATATGTCTACCACTCAGTAATCTTGATATAATCTTGGGTATGAACTGGTTGGAATCCAACCGAGTTTATATTGATTGCTTTAGGAAGAGATTATTATTCCTAACTCCAGAAGAGGAAATTTTGGCCAGTTCAGTTTCTACTAAAGAGCTGAGGACCTTATTGGAAGACGAAGCGAAAATGTTTGTTGTGTTTGTTTCATTATCTATGGAAGAAAAGGTCGCTGTTGAAGAGTTACCAGTGGTGAATGAATTTCTTGAAGTATTTCCCAATGATATTACAAAGTTACCTCCGACGCGTGAAGTGGAGTTTACTATTGACATGATTCCTGGTACCAGGCCTATTTCTATGGCACCGTACAGGATGTCTGCTACTGAGTTAGCTGAATTGAAATCGCAGATTGGTGACTTACTTGATAAGAAGTTCATTCGACCCAGTGTATCGCCATGGGGTGCTTCAGTGTTATTAGTTAAGAAGAAGGATGGTAGTATGCGCTTGTGCATTGACTACCGACAGCTGAATAAGGTTACTATTAAGAACAAGTATCCACTTCCAAGGATCGATGACTTGATGAACCAACTTGTGGGAGCTTGCGTTTTTAGCAATATTTAATTGAGGTCAGGATATCATCAAATCAGAGTGAAAGAGGAAGATATCCAGAAGGCGGCATTTAGAACTCGATATGGTCATTACGAATATGCAGTGATGCCTTTCGGAGTGTCTAATGCGTCGGGTGTGTTTATGGAATATATGAACCGGATATTCCATTCTTACTTGGATCAATTCGTCGTAGTATTTATTGATGATATATTAATATACTCGAAGTCTGAAGAAGAGCATGAGAAACATTTGAGAATTGCGCTGCAAGTGTTAAAAGATAACAAATTGTTTGCTAAATTTTCCAAGTGTGAATTTTGGTTTAAGACAGTGAGCTTTTTGGGACATGTAATATCTGGTGAAGGTATAGTAGTAGACCCTTCGAAGGTCAGTGTTGTGCTTGATTGGGAACCTCCGAAGACGGTAACGGAAATTAGAAGTTTTCTTGGTTTAACTGGTTATTATCGAAGGTTTATATAAGGATTTTCTAATTTGGCGTTGCCATTGACTCAATTGACCCGGAAGAGTCAAGCCTTTATTTGGGATGTGTTGCACCCCAAAATTTGCCCTCACAATACAAGACTTTGTGTACTAAGAAGGTTCACATGGTTCACAAGGTTCACAATACTTACAAGACCTTTCATGAGGTTCATGAAGTCTACAAGACACTTTATGAGGTTCACAAGGTTCACAAGACCTCCCATGAGGTTCATGAAGTCTACAAGACACTTTATGAGATTCACAAGGTTCACAAGACCTCCCATGAGGTTCATGAAGTCTACAAGACACTTTATGATATTCACAAGGTTCACAAGACCTCCCACAAGGTTCACAAAGTTCACAAATAGTCAGAAGAATTGACAATTCCCTCAGACAAGGCACCTCCTAAGTAGTGCATCCAAAACTAGGGTTTTGACTTTAATCAGGCTAAATGAACTTACAAGACTTCAAGTGAGCCTCATAACATCTTATATGTGTGTAAGAACCCCCATGACAAGTTTCAAGACTTTTCTCAAAGGTTTGCTCAGTCAGATGATCAGATAAGTCAAAATCAGTCAAAGCAGTTAAAAAGTCAAATTGAGGTCAACTGTGGTCAAACCAAAGCCAAACTTCATGATTTTTTGCCAACATCAAGTATATGAAGTAAAATTCATCATTTGATCAAGGGTTGATCATGATTCATCAAGGAGATTTCAGATCATCAAGAATCAGAGGTTTCTAAATTAGGGTTTCCTTAGTAAAAGTCAACTGAACTTTGACCAGCCATAACTTTCACATGCTTCATCACCAAGTCTCCATCCAAAGCTCATTTTGAAGAAAATTGAATTCTCTACAACTTTGTGTCTCACAAGCCAAGCCTAAAAATGCTTCATTTGGAAGGTATGAGCTAAGACATTATAGGTCCTTTTGAAAGTCAACAAAAAGTCAACAACTTCAAAAGGGCATAACTTGAGAATGGTAAATGATATGGACATGAAACCAGTGGGGTTGATCAGAGGACTCTTCAAGCTTTCCAAAATGTCCAAGAACACCCTCATAGCATTAAAATTGAAGGATATGTGCCCTTGCAAAGTTGGGAAATTTTTGAGTGGTGTATGAAGAAAATAGGACTTTAAAATCAATTTCTTCCAAATGGGCTTGCAATCTTGTGATCCAAACTTCAATATAACACCAAGCACGACCCACCCATGTAATTTCTGATTTTTTTTATTTTATTTAATATTTATTTGAATTTTATTCATTTAAATACATATTAAATCAAAATAAAATCAAAAAATCAATATTTAAAGGTGATTCTTCTTCTAGAAAGTCATAAACACCATTCAAGACCAATTATCAACATCCAAATTCGTGCTATGCCAAAATAGTAAGAATATGTTGGATTTTTTTGATATTTTTGGATGAGAGATTTCTTCATAATCAAGTAATCAATTTTCATGATACAAGATCCATTCTTTTTGACCTAATTCAATCATTATAAATACTTGAAGACACTGCAAGCACTAGGGACGAATTTTGGCAGCCTCTTACATAATTTTCAAACTTCACAAAATACATCAAAAAATCAATTTTCGGTTTCAACTTTGCAAGGGTTTTCAAGGTATTCTAAGGACACAAGAAGCTTCCTTGAGCTTCCCTGAATCGAAACCAACCTTTACATGCCTTTGGTTCATCCTCATTTGCATAATCCGAACCATTTATGCTCTCAAACTATTTTTCTTCGATTCCTTGAATTTGCTTGTTTATAATGAATTTTAGTTATGTATTAATGTTTGTTGTTGCTTATAGATGGTTTCTGGATGATTTTTGTGAAGAACCATGGCCGAATCATGAAAGTACCATTGTTAGGGTTTGAATGGCCGTTTAGGGTTTCTTGATTGCACTAACATAAATAAAATCTAAAACCACAGATCAATGCCAATCAACCTCTGGATCATATTTGTACAATTAATTTGATGAAATTTTCCAGTTTTGATGGTGTTTAAGATTCGTAGGTTTTGCTTCAAAAATACATTCGCAGGAAAACTTGTAAGAAATTTCGCAGGTAAATTTGCAGGAACCAAGGTTGAAGATGAAGTCAGCGCGCCAAAATCATATTCAAATACTTGGTATAATATTTTATGATTTAGTGTTAATGTTATTTCAGAAAAGTTGGCTTGGCTCAGTTGGTTTGCATGCACGCGTACAAGGTTGATGGTCCTGGGTTCGAATCCCCCAGGCCCCTTTTGTTTCGTTGTTTTTATTTGATTTTTGCAGGATACGCACAAAAGCATGTGAGGGCAATATGTTGACACCAAATGCACGCTGGCCCAGTGGTTGGTTTGTTAGTCTTGGAGGTTGCAGAGCCTAGGGCCTGGGTTCGAATCCCAGCCCCAGGTAAGTTTTTTCACTTTTTTTCTTGTTTTCTCAATTTAATTTGTTTATATTATAATTAAACTAATAGATTAAAAAATACTAAAAAAATAAAATGTATATTATCTTGTATATAAATTCTAAACTTGTATTTTCAAAAAAAAAATTAAAACTTTATTATTAAAACTATTTTATTATGTATTATTAATGTTATTTGATTTGTATAAATAAATTAGTTGTGTTTAGGTTAAAAAATATATCAACCCTAATTTTCTAAAAAATCTAAAATATTTTTCTAAAAAACCCTAATTATAAATATTATTTATTTGTTTATTTTAATTCTTGCTTATTTTTTAATAAATCTCAAATGTACTTTTATTATAATTCTTAATTTTGTAAATATAATTATAATAAACCCTATTTTTTAAATATGTAAATATTCTATAAATTGTTTAGAATTTAATTTAGCATGTAAATAATTGTTAATATATGTTTAGAAATAGGTGAAAATTGCTAGATTAATTTTATAAGTATAATTTTATAATATGTTCATAATTAATTTAATTTTATAATTTGCATATAACTTAAAATTTATAATAATTAGCATAATTGCTCATATTTTTCTTATTAATCTTAAATAATTGTTTATATAAAAATTGGATCTTTTAATTATTATAATATTCTTGCTTATTATTATTATTATTGATTATGTTTATATAATATTTATTTATTACTAACCCCCATTTAATTTGGTATTATTTTTATTATTATTATTTTCACTAACCCAATTATAACTATTTATTTATTTTGCTTATTATATTTTGCTTAATTATTATTATGTAATTGTTCCTGGATGTAATATTTAGTAATAATGTTTATAATTTATATTTATGCTATGGTTAGTAAATAAGGAGTGTAACATGTATGTTTATTTAAAATTAATTTAGATCACTTAATTTAAAAGATAAATATTTAAAATTGTACACTCACACACGTAAGTCGATCTTTGATCGCCATCTCACTTCCTTAGGGATACCTCTCATTGTTGCCTAATCAAAAGGTCAAGTAGGGTATATAAAGCAAAAGTCCCTCAAAATAAAATCATCTAGTCCCTTAACAAATAAAAGATCAAGTCCCTTTTCGAATGTTGCCTTCGTAATGATCTTGTCCCTTTCGAATAAAGATGATAGTCCCTTCAAATTGCTTATACACCCCACAGTTGCCTAAATAAACAAATGTCCCTTCACTTGTCCCACACATCCAAGGTAATGACTACCTATTCCTTAATAATAGGGATAGTCTTACCACTTAAGGGATTCAAGAACAGAAAAGATTCAAACTTAGGGTAGGTTCCTCATAGTTACTTGCTCACTATTCAAAAACTTTTCAAACACTTCACAATTTCAAACAATTTTCAAACACAAGTTTTTTACGCATCCGTACATGGATCATTATCAAACTCTTATGAAAATTTCTATTCACACACTTCACATTTTTCAAAAACATTTTAAGTGAGCTAAGTAACTAAGAGCCCATGGATAACCATGGATGTAAAGGGTGCTAACACCTTCCCTTTACATAACTTACCCCCCGGACCCAAAAATCTTTTAAAAGGTCTTTCCTGTTCTTTTATGCCTTTCCTTTGGATAAAATAAAAGTCGGTGGCGACTCTTGCTATCCGCAACATAACTAAAGTCAGTTCTCCCACCGTGTTACAGAACTGGCGACTCTGTTGGGGACTTAATATTAAAGAGGGGTACCCTTAGGAATTAGATCACTTTAAAATTGTTTGCCTTGTTTGCTTTATACTTACTTGTTGGGCTCTTATGTGTGAAAGATCCTAACCCGGATCTAGTGTACCTTAGGTAAATGGCAATAGACCAAGGAAACTGTACGGCGTATACCGATATGGTTGATCTGGTGGCCATAGTTAGTGTGACTTCTTGGTTGGTGCTTATGTTCCTTAAGTCAAGTTGAGGATAATATGAGGCTGCCATATGTTGTCAATGCACTAACTAACTTTTAGAACCCTAGTCATCCCATCTTAGCCTTTAGAAAAGTAGTGAGATAACCGGCTTTGGTGAAGACTGAAGTTGGTTGATACTCGATGCTACACTCATTAAGATTCTAAACTTGGAGGGTTTTGGTTGGCAAGTAAGTTGCCTACTGAACAACCACCCTTGTGAAGGATCAATGATATTGAGATCCCTTAGAACCTGGTTACTTTTGTAGGACAGGATGAACCAACTAACTTCAGGGGAGGGTACTTACCTTTGAACTTCATGCAAGCCTTTAAACCTAGGGCTATTGTGTGACTTGTTTGTGTGTGCCACATGTTTGTGATTGAGCATAACATCATGACATCATCATGCATCATAAGCATAGCATTTTCATTAACCATTTCAAGGACCAAAGGATTTATCTTTGTTCTTTGTTGCAGGTCATGGCTTCTGCTCGTAGAAACACTATCAGGATCAACTTTGTAGGCATACCTCCTAAGCTTAAGGAGTTGGTTTCTCAAGTGTCTGAAAACTCCCAGTTCATCAAGAGACATGGTCACCTACTGGATCTAGTCACTTCAGGGTTCAATGAAGACATGATGAGTGTCATGTTTCAGTTCTTTGATCCTAAGCACCATTGCTTCACATTCCCCGACTATCAGCTGGTTCCTACAATGGAAGAGTTCTCTAAACTTCTGGGAATACCTGTTCTTGATCAAAGACCCTTCACAGGCTTGGAAAAAGTGCTTAAACCAGAGGTTATTGCTGCAGTTCTACATCTGAAGAAGTCAGACATTGTTCTAGAAACGAGAAGCGGAGTTAAGGGTATTCTTGCTAAGGTGTTGATAGAGAAGGCTCAAGTGTTCTTGAAGGCTATGAGCTATGATGCTTTTGAGGAGATCTTAGCCTTGCTGATTTATGGCTTAGTGTTGTTCCCCAATCCAGATCAGTTCATAGACATTCACGCCATCAACATATTTCTGAGTCACAATCCAGTGCCTACATTGCTTGGAGACATTTTGCACTCTCTTCATACTCGTACTACAAGGGCACAAGGAACTCTGATGTGTTGTATACCTTTGCTATCTAGGTGGTTTATTTCTCACCTTCCTCGATCAGTGATGAAGAATGAATAGGGGTTCAGATGGTCCAAGAGGATTATGTCCCTCTCTCATTCAGATATCCATTGGTGCTCCAGATCTATGGAGAATGTCACTATCATTGACCGTTGTGGGGAGTTTCCTAATGTGCCACTTCTAGGCATAAGAGGAGGCATTACCTACCACCCTTCTCTAGTTTTACGACAGTTTGGTTATGCTCGGAGTGATGGTCCACATGACATGTTGATTCAGGGTATTGTGTTTGACTACGACAACGATCTTCAAGGTTACCGTCAAAGGTTCATACGAGCATGGGGAAAAGTGAACAAGGTTGACAGCAAGACTCTAGAGCCTAAGTACACTATTCCTATGGAAGCTTATCTCAGATGGGTGCGATCTCGTGCTCAGACTCTTATGATGCCATATCCTGCTATCCTGCCAGTTACCATGGAACCTGTTGCTGAAGGGGATACTTCTTATACCATCCTTCACCCAGACATGCCTACTGACATGGAAGACTTACAGGGATCCTGGATCCAATTGAAGGAGCAAAGGGATACCTTCGAGGCTCATTACAAAGCAAGCCAAGGAAGAATCCTGGAACTAATAAAGCAACTTCACGAGGAGCGGAATCTCAACTCATACCTCAACACAAAGAGGAAACGTACATGGGAGACTTAAAACCCCATTTTTTGTATTCATTTCATTTTTATTGTAAGCCCAAGGGGAAAAACAAATTTATTGCTAATAAAAGTTTACCTTCTTGGTTGTTTAAACAAATTTAAATCCTACGGTCCTTGAAAACATTGCATACACATTTATACATCATACCATTGCATCACAGGTTTATGGTGCACAGGTTTCTTATCTTCTCGCTGTTTATTTCAGCAATGGCTCATGAACAGACTATCAAAGATCTCCAGGCTCAGAATGCACAATTCCAAGAGTTGATTCTGAACTTGTCCTAGGGACAAGATGAGTTGAAGACACTGCTGGCTAAGAAGAAGAATCCTGAGGACAACAAGGATGATCAACTGGAGCAACTACAAGCTGAGATAGCAGAAATGAGGACCCAGATGAATGACCAGGTGGTTCTTATTCAAAGTTTAGCTCAGGGGCAAGAAGAGTTAAGAGCCTTTGTCCATAAACTTCAAAGTAATGGAGTCAGGAATCTAATTGTTAGTCAACCTCCATTAAAACAAGCTGATTTGGTTGAAAGGAAGATGAGAATAAAAGAAGGTAAGAAACCGGTTGCCATTGATTGTTCTTCAGTTAAAGAAAAAAGACCTGGTAAAATTAATCCACCTCAACACAAGGGATGTAGAAGACAGTTTGTCAAATTCAGCACTCCAATGTCACAAGTTCTGCAATGCTTGTTGGAGATGAAGCTAATTTCCTTGAAAAATCCTCCTCAAAATCCTAAAACTTCCTCTCCTCGCTATAATCCCAAGGCAAGGTGTGGGTATCACTCCAACTGTCCTGGACATGATACTAATAGTTGTTGGACATTGAAGAAAAAGATTCAAGATCTAATTAACGAAGAAATCCTAGAGGTTACTCCAGAAGGTCAAGTTGAGTTCTACTATCGTCCATCAATCATCGAATCTGCAAGACAAGTTGCCCAAAGTAGCAAGAAAGGAATACCACCTATTCCTGTTAAGATATGGGGCACACTGGGACATCCAAGTGGTAAATTTGATTTCATGGTGAAGTATACTGCTCCTCAAAGTTCACAGATTGCAATTGAAGACATTCAGCCAACTGGATGGGACAACATTTGAATTTTCATTTGTAATTTCTTTTATTTGTTTAAACACTTACTATTATGTTAAACTTTTGTTTTCATTAATGCATTGAATATGTTTGTCTTGAATTAATCCATTCGTTTCACTATATTTAAAAACTATGCTTCTTATTTCTATCTTGTGATATTTAACTCCTGATAAAGCTATAAGCCTGTAGAGGGAGGATGACGAAAACAATACCATAATATTAAGCAGTATGCTTTTGAACAGACTATGCTGGCGATGTACAGGCATTGTTTCAATTCCTAAACAGTGGAGATATAAGGAAGTTAATCCCTAGTCAACCCTTTTGAGCCTATGAAGTAGGAGTTTTTATTCTCGCACAAATTAAAACCCTTATTCATAACCCGGGGCAGGGTAGTTACTCGGTTAACTCAAATATGCCAATTATCTGTGTTGTACACAACTAATGATGGTTCTCTGTAATCATTAAACCTGACAGTCAATATCCAGCAAAAGAAGAACCCACTAAGTCAAAACCTATGAAGGAGACTTAGTCAAAAAATTGAGAAATCCCGCTGACTATAATCTTGAAACAAACAGTTCAGGCAAAAGGAAGGGATAATAAAGCAAAAGAAAAAAAGAGGTCACTATGAATCCTCAACAGAGAAAGATGACTGAATGTTCAAATAAATTTTCGGTTCCTGAATCATCACAAATGTCAGTGTTACAATTCCAAACTACTTTGGAACCTCAATGCATAAGTTAACCGAACATAGGACTGAAGAACATCATGAAGAATGGGTTGGGTACAAATAAATTTGAGCCTTTATCCTTTGTTTCTTAAACCGTGAACCAGACCATGTTATAACCCTTTAAAAGTCCTAACTGAAGCATGGTTAGTTCGAAAGCGCACTGCTACAAAAAGGTATCCTGACTCCTTTAGGGCTTATTATAAAACTTGAGTTAATATCACAGTTTTCACAAAAACTGTTTTTCTAAAATAACTCTTTTTCAAAACTTCAAGACAAACATAAGCATTGCATTTTTGAATATATTTGTTTGAATATACCTGAGTGTTTGATAAATAGAGAAACTTACAGGATGAACGTTCAATGAACCAAAGTCCTTCTGATAAACAAAGTTGCTTCCTGGATCAAAGTCCATGTATACAAAGGGGCATAGTCATTATCTCCCGATCAAGGGGGCAGGCCATGATACTTCCTAACTCATTTGGGGAAATCAGGACAAGATTCAACTATGTTTAAGCAGCCAGAGGCAGATCTCCTCATCTATCTGAAGTGCCAAGGGTAACATTACAAAGTTCATAATGCCAGGGGCATAGTCACTGTTTCCCAGTCAAGTGGCATACCAAGTTACTGTTCAATTCATTTGGGGTAATTAGGTCCAGACTCAACTGTGCTTAATAGCCAGGGGCATTTTTCCTCACACAGTTGAATTACCAAAGGTGACATTACAGAGTTCACAATGCCAGGGGCATATGCCTATGGGGCATTCTGCTTGTTTCTCTTGAGGTAGCTCATTACAGATACTTCCATTATGGGACAATTCATCCCCAACCAAGGGGAAATGCTTTCTCTTCAAATCTAATACTCAGAGTGTATATGGTCCATCACAATTTGAAGACACATTCCTCTCATTGTATTACCTTGATATTGGATTCTCAGCTGAAACCATGATGGAAATTAATTGTCTATGCCAGTAGTATCAGATGGTGTCAGTATCATGTCTTCAGATCCAGCTATGAGGATTTCTGGGAAGGTAGTCAGGAAAGTTAAGAATTTCAGGAGCTATAGATCCAATTGGTTGTACACTCTCGAAGTTGAAACAATTCTACTTTCAAATTCAGCTTTACTTTTCCCTCTGAGTCCAGATTTACTTTTACCCTAGCAAAAACGTCCATTGGTTGTGTTTGAATGTATTATGCTTTTGAATATGATTGATGTTTACCAGAAATGCATGAAAATGCAGTAATAGTATTTACTAAGGACGAACGAGGGAAGGATTCCAACGAAGCTTCACCAGGTTCACTCTTACAAGACAGCTACAAATCCCCAGTAGGGCAAATCCATCTTCATAAAGTACTTCAAGTCACATCTCCCCTGGAATTTGTATCCATCTCTTTTATCCTCATACGAATAATCGGGAATTTACTCTTCCAATAGGAGTACGACGAACGAAGACGGGAGGTTATGTATACCTTACTATCCCCAGCAAACGGGAGGTTATATATACCTTGCTATCCCCAGCAGACAGGAGGTTATGTATACCTTCTTATCACACAAGACGGGAACGAATTCCCCGTACTCTTCAGCAACAAACCGGGATTTATTTTCCCTGGCCAGCAGTTGTTATACGAAGATATCCAGACGCTTCCGGCAGCATCATATCATACATACATCATTTACATCATACCATAATATACATATCCATAGATACATAATACATTACTTAAGTGCATCATATTATACATGCATACATAATGCATAAATTGATATTACTATACAGAATACTACTTTGGTTACAGGTTAATTCTCCAACAGACAGACTTCATTAACAACTTGTGACTATTGGGCCGTTGTTATCTTCCCAAAGGTTACCACTTCCTCAGGACTGCTTTATCCTCCTGAAAGCATATTACTACCTCAGAACGTTGTTCATCTTTCTGAAAGCTATCATCTCATACCTCAGGACTGCTTTATCCTCCTGAAAGCATATCATTACCTTGGGCCGTTGTTTATCTTCCCAAAGGTTACCTCTACCTCAGGACTGCTTTATCCTCCTGAAAGCATATTATTTCCTCAGAACGTTGTTTATCCTTCTGAAAGCTATCAATCCCTCAGGACTGCTTTATCCTCCTGAAAGCATATTATTACACCAGGATGTTGTTTATCCTCCTGAAAGCATATTATCCCCTCAGGACTGCTTTATCCTCCTGAAAGCTTCTTATACCTCAGGACTGCTTTATCCTCCTGAAAGCATATTATCTCCTCGGGACGCTGTCTATCTTCCTGAAAGCTATCATCACTTCCTCAGGATGTTGTTTATACTCCTGAAAGCATATTATTACTTTGGGCCGTTGTTATCTTCCCAAAGGTTACCACTTCCTCGGGACGTTGTTCTCCTCCTGAAAGCATATTATCTCCTCGGGACGTTGTCTATCTTCCCGAAAGCTATCACCCCTACTGTCGCTCCCGATAAATGGGAATGGCCCAAATAAAGGTACAGACGCGAACGGTCGGCGAAAGGAGGGTGTGAGAACACACAGGAGTGAACTCACGGGGAATGAATAGAGTCGCCAGCTAGGCATTTTTATCCCGAAGGAAAGGTAATGCTGCATAGACCTAGAAAGATATGGATAAGACGGTTGCGAACCAGAGAGACTGAGAAAGGGGGTTGGTTACAACCTGGGAAGGTATTAGCACCCAGATTGTCCGTCGTACTCGACGGGATCCACGCTTAAGAGATTTGTGTTTTAAAGGGGTAGTGTCAGTGCAATTTGCGTATAAAAGAGCTGGAAAAGGATGTACAAATGTCAGTGTAAAGGAGTGAAGTGTATGAGTGAAGTGTCAGTGTAAGGACAAGAGTAATATGCTCAAGATCATGAGGCTAAAAGAATAAGGCTGAAAGAGGGGTGATATACAAAGACTTTTGTTCGATAACTGTTAAGTTATGCCTACGTATCCTCTCGTGCAATGAGGAAGTCAGAACACCGTAGTTCGACCCAAAGAGACTGAAAGATGAATTGACTTGTGAACTGCCTACTTGTCTATGCTCAAGTGTATGTCCTGTCTGGCTCAGGTGCAAACTGTCTTGCATTAGACGGAAGAAGCTAGTTCTCGTTTGTGAGTGAATGAGGTGAGAAAAGAATCCCGGAGGAGACGATTATTGCTTTGTTTTGGAGTTTTCAGTCTTTTATTGCGTTTGAAAGTTTGCCATAAGTTAATGAGCTTAAGCCTAAACCAATGGATTTAGTAAACTCATCACATCTTCCCTCTGATCAGGGGTAATGAGAATGCCTTAAGTGTGAAGTCAGCTTCTCACACTTAATCACCTTTGATGCAGGATTAAGATCATTAACCTACTTGTGATTATTTAGATGTTTTTGTTGTTTTTGTTTAGTGTTGAGTAATGAGATTAAGCCATAATCAAGGATTAAACAGACTCATTACACCATCCTAATAGAAGGATAATAGATGAGAGTGTTTAAGCTGAGGAAAGCTCCTCAACTTAATCCATGATTAGGGATTAAACCCATGACAAAACAAAGCCTTTATTAAGTGGATTTTAGTTAATGATATGATGATGAAGTGATTTTTATGGTTTGTAAGACAACTTGAGGGGGACTTGTCCATTAACACTAGGGTTAGTCCTTCTTAACCAATTAAGGAAGAATTAGAACCCTAATGCAAGGCCCAAGTTACAAGTTTGATGTCTTGATGATTATTAAGTGAATTGATTAAAGGATTTAAACACATTAAGGGTTTAACACTTAGGATTAAAGTTATACACTCCATCCTAATAGAAGGATGCAGGCATAAACTTAATCACAAAGCCTTAAAGCCTTTAAGGTTTAGTCCCTGATTATGAGATGAGAAGAGAAGACTCAATGATGACACAAAGGTAAAAAGCTAAATGGGGGACTAATCAACACCCTAATCATTGTCATGCTTGGTTGTTCCTAAGGTTTGTGAAGTTTACAAGAGAAATCTTCAGAGAAACCACCAGGAAGCAGATGAACAGAGCAAAGAGAAGCAAAACAACTTGCTTCACTTAAGAAGTCAAGTTGCTTGAGAAAAGAAAGTAAGATGAAGAAGAAAGAGCAAGCTCAATCTCAAACACACAACAAAATGCAGCAATGGATGCATAAGAGGGATGGAAAGAAATTGTGAGAAGTGAAGGCAAATTCACTTCTCAAAGTGACTTACCACCTGAAAAGTTAGTGAAGGAAATGCAATGCACTGCAAAATGAGATGAAATGACATGATGCAAATCAAAACCAGAAGCAAATATGAGATGATAATGATGCTATGAGATGATGCAAACATGAAACAAAGCATGGGGATGATCATACAAACTTATGGATGCAAATGAAGCAAGTTTAGAACCATGATCATACATGAAAAGATATGAAGTGCAAATGACATACAACATGGAAAATGCAAGATGTAATGATCAAACATGATTCTAATATGCCTTAAGATGTCTAATGAATCAAATGGATGCACAAAATGCCATGGCAAGTCATGGTATGCAAGCAAATGCAAGATGGAGGCATATGGAAGCCCAAATTAGGGTTTATGATCAATGCAACAAACAAAAATCAAAACCAGAAGCAAACATCAAGATAAAAAATTGAAAATGCATTCCAAGGAACCCTAACCCCACACAAACTCACTGCCCAAAGGAGGGGTTCTAACTCTTAACCTAATGAGGGTTATGAATTTCCTAAGATTTCTAGGGTTTTAGGGTACCTTAACAAGAAAAATGCCAAACAAATTGAAAATTAAAGATCAAATCAGGCCAATTTATTCTTACAAACTACATGATATGCAAAACATAATGCAAAAAGAATCAAAGTCCAACTCTCAATGGTTAGGCAGAAATGATTTTTTGAAGTTTGGATCAAAATAATGCTTTGAAAATGAATTAATTCCATGGAAAATTGTCAAAATGCATCAAGATTAAAAAAGAAATTTGGTTTGGGGGTTGGACAATGTTTCTAAATGATTTTAAAGGTTTCATGAATTTTTTGGTGATTTTTAAATACCTAAAAGGATTTTTAATTAATTAATTCTCATTAATTAATTAAAATAAACTTTTAAATGATTTAAAAAATATTTTTTTATGCAAAAAATAAAAATAAAAATAAAAATGTTTTTGGTTTCTGAAAATTCATAAAAGTTTGTACAAATATTTTCAGAATTTTTAAAATTGTTTTACTATTTTATATAAAATGTAGAAAACAAATCAATTAAAATGAAAATAAAAACTAATTAAATGGGTGGTAATCAGAATCAATGGCTGGCATTTGAACTGGGAACGCGCGCGTTTGACTTGGCGCCACATCCAAGGGCTGAGATTCAAACTCACGTAATTATGATTAGCCCTAATTAATCAAACCCTAATGACTTTCAGGCGACCGGAACACTGTTCCGGTCGTCTTCTCCGGCAAGCTCAAACTCCTAACTCTCTCTACACGCAATGAAAACAAAATCTAACTGCCCAGAACTCAATCCCCATCCAAAAACGAATCAAACCCCTCAATCAAACATCATTTTTCATTCATAACTCAGCCAAATCGAATCAAAACATTCTTAGGGCAAAAAATTTCAGACAGTTCATACATGCTGGTTTCTCAACCATTTTCAAAAGTAAACACATATTCATGATCAGGGGAGTGCATAGAAGCTTTTAAGAACTTAAAAACATGTTTCTGGAAAAAAGTTTTGAGATGACTACCTGAACTGAAGCTTTCGATTCAGGAGCTTTCTAGCTGTTTCTTTGGCTCAAATTCACTCCAATGATCCTCCTAAGAAGCTTGCAATGCTTGTTTGAAGTTTAGAATGGATGGTTTGAGAGATGGCAGAAGTTCTGTTCAATGGCAAGTGGTGATCGTGTTTTTGATTCTTTGAGTTTCAGGCCATGGTGAGGGGTGCTTTGTGATCAGGGAAGTGTGTTGAGTTGAGTTGTGAAGTTTGTTTGTGGGTTTGCAGCTTGTGTGATGATTTTCGAATGCTCTTGCCAATGGGGTGGAAAATGAGAATGCTGTGATGTGGGAGGTTTCAGGCTTGTGTTGTTGTTTCTTTGGCTTGCTTTTGGCTTGTATAAACAATAGTGATTGGTCAGAAGAAGTGATGTGTGCTTTATTGATTGGTATGGCTCAAGTTGCCAAAATGTCAAAGTTGTGTAAGAAGGGCATGGGCTACTTGCTAGCCAAGGAAAAAAGGCATGTCCTACGCAGCATGATGTGGGGAGAACCCTAGGATGGTTCAGCAAGTCAGCCAGCAAGTGGATGGTAGCTTATGATGAGTTTTGCAACTTGCCTTGCTTTTGCTTCTCATGGAAAATCTTGATCCATAGGCCACAAAAATGAATGACTTCTTGGCCCATTCTGAATTTTAGGTCTTGTATGATCATGTGGTGAAGTTTAGAAGTCCATTTGATAACTTAATTTGCCTTGAGAAGTGAATTTGCAACTTTGCCTCTTTGGTGGAAAACTTCAAATTTTGTGATTTTTGCCAACTTTGACAAGCCATAACTTTTGATCCAAAATGAACTAGGTCATGGTCTTGTACTTTTTGAAAAGGGAATGATCCATTCTACAACTTTCATGACCAAAGTTTTTCCATTTGAAGCATTTTTGAATCAAAAAGTAAAGGTTGAAAAAGTTTCCTAAAATGGCAATTTCATTAAAAGTCAAACTTTCCCAAAAAGTCAACTTTGCAAAAGACTTGAAATTCTTCAATTTTGTGAATTTCCCACTTCTTCTATGATCAAATAAAGATCATACACAATCAAAATGATGAAGAACACCCTTTGGTTGGCTCATTGGGGCCCTCAGATGCCCTGATTTTACACTGACTTGCTTGAAAAGTCAACTCTTGATCAGATGACTTCCCCATGGAATTTCTTCATGAAAATTGATATGCATACTCCCTATACCATATAGAGACCAATAGAAACAAGAATGACCAAAAAATTTGGAGTTGTGGCCTCTGAACCCAAAACCCTAATTCTAGGTCAACTGTGCAGTCAAACTTGGCTCTGCTTCCATACCATTCTCAGTTCTTGTGATTTTTTGACATTATTGACTTTGGGAGGATATAATATGATGTTTGAACATACATGGACCCCTTTGGAGTGATTGATGCCCTTTGGAGTGGCTCAAGAAGCTCTTGGATTGCTCAGATCACAAACCCTAGATGCAGATGACTTTGAATCTATGCAGTGAATCAAAAATGGGGTATGAGATGCTATGATTGAGTTTATGCATATGAGATGATCACAAGCCATGGTGTGAATGGGTGAGGGAAAATTTGGGGTGTTTACAGCTGCCCCTATTCAAACATGAGTTAGCTGTGCAGGATGTAAGCGACGGCTTATCAGGCAAACAAGATAACTTGTGGTTGAATACCAAAGACAGTCCGAAATTTGCACTCACAGAATGAAGAAGAAAAGGGATATAGATTGTAAAAGAAAAATAAAGTATATTGTAAAGTGTAGGCGACGGAGGGCGACCGTCGAGCAGAGGACGACTGCTGGGTAAAGAGCAATGACGGGGACGGCCGACATGCTGGAAAAGTGCGGAAAATAAAGCAATGACGGGGACGGCCGACATGCTGGGGATAAAAGGGGTTATGATGGGGACGGCCATCAAGTAAAGCTATAAAATTCTCTGGGGATTAATGAAAAAATGATGGGGACGACCATCAAGTTCATAAAGCAAAATAACCAACGATGGGGACGGCCATCGGGCTAAACTGAAAAAGGGACCACGACGGGGACGGCCATCAGGTTAAAGAATAAATGAAATAAACAGATGATGAGGTACGGTCATCAAAGGTGAAGGACGATCACCTAGCAGGGGACGGCTGCTCTGTAAGGGTTAAGATGAGGGACGGTCATCTAAGGTGGAGGACAACCACCTGGCAGGGTACGGCTGCCGAAAATATCGCGACATAGGACGAATGCCGGATAAAAAAGTCAACGATGGGGACGGCCATCGGACGAGCATGATGAAGGACGATCATCAAGAGGTGAAGGACGATCACCTAGCAGGGGACGGCTGCTCTCAAGGTTTATCATGACATAGGACGGATGTCAGCTAACCAAAATCAACAATGGGGACGGCCATTGGATAAAATGATGAAGGACGATCATCAAGAGGTGAAGGACGATCACCTAGCAAGGGACGGCTGCTAAATATATCACGACATAGGACAAATGTCGGATAAAAAGGTCAACGATGGGGACAGCCATCGGACGAGCATGATGGAGGACGTCCATCAAGAGGTGAAGGACGATCACCTAGCAGGGTACGGCTGCTCTCAGGGTTTATCATGACATAGGACGAATGTCAGATAAAAAAGAAATTTGCTTTGCGGGCGATCTACTGGGGAATAGTAAACACGGACGAGTGTTTATATCCAAGAAATAAAAGGCATAAGTGTTTAGATGTGTATAGATTAAAGATGCGGACGAGCATCCTTAAGACTATGATACGGACGAGTATCAGGTAGAAACAAATACCGACACGTGTTCAGAGATGATGATACGGACGAGTATCAACTGGTTAACAAGGAACACGGACGAGTGTTGATTCTGAGGGGACTCTTCTGGGGAATAGTAGACACAGGCAAGTGTCTATATTCAAGAAGACAAAAGTGTTTGACACGGTGTATGGATTAAAGATGCGGACGAGCATCCTTAAGACTACGATACGGACGAGTATCGGGTAGAAACAAACGCTTGACACATGTTCTGAGATGATGATACGGACGAGTACCAACTGGTTAACAAAGGACACGGACGAGTGTTGAATCTGCGGGGATATAAATGGTGTATACAAGATACGGACGAGTATCTGTATAAGTATGATTGGTGTATATTTAAGTGTTCCACCTGCTGGGGAGAGTGACACGGACGAGTGTCAAAAGGAGAAGAGTATAGTATAAACAAGTATCTGGTATACAAAGTGTTTCAGGTTACTGTGCTGGGGAAAATGACATGGACGGATGTCAAGGAATTGGTACATATAAGTATTTGTGAGTGCAAAGGGGACGTTTTGGCTTTCTGCTGGGGATATGACACGGACGGGTGTCGAGAAGTATCTGTAATATACAAGTGTTTGTCTGTAAAGAAAAGCTCGGGCGACTTTACTGGGGAATCATGACACGGACGGGTGCCAGGAAGTATCTGTATTTGTTAGTGGAAATGCCTTAGCTCTCTGTTGGGGAATCTGGGGAGCATTCCATATATTGTTGATGGGTTGCTATTATTCACAAGTGTTTGATTCAGACCATGACTTATGATTATGCAATATGTTTGATTTTTGTCGTAATGCTCCGCATTAGACGGAATGCTACGCTTTGTGGGGTGAATATGATGCGAATGCTATGATTATGCAAAAGATACCGATCCGGGATTCGGATCCCATTGCTGCGAAGACCTCTGGCTGATCTGTTTGAAGTGAACATCCCAGCTGGGGATGAGATCGTCGGTAGATCTGATGAAATGATTCTGCTTGGGGAAATGGGTCAATGATAGGCCTATTCCCGTAAATGAGGGACCCAGCTGGGGTTTGTGGAAGCTTTCGTCGCTCTGTTGTGATTCCTTCATGCGTTGCTCTTCTGGATAGAGGCTGCAGCTCTGTGGGGAAGTGGTTCCCTGGCTTGGCTGAGGAAGAATGATTGGCACCTCGGCTGGGAAAAGTGACATGTGGCAACTCAGCTGGGGAGAAAACACTTTGAGTGCTAAGACTGGGTGTTGATTTGTCAACTTGCCGGGATGAAGCTTACATGCCCCATGTTGTGCCTTGAGTACCTGCAATCCTTAAAAGACAGAGAAACGCACAAGTAATCCCGAGGTATCTCTTACCGGATTCCGTCATAGGAGTTAGACACTCCCGAGGGTAAGTATATTTCCTGCAAGCACGTAGTTTTTATTTTTGAGGATAAGCATCTGTATTCATGCAATCAGTATTTTAAAGATATCAGACATTCTTTGCAAATAAAATGAAGTGTACGAGGTGAAACTTGACTGAAAATCTGTTTTTATTAATTCGTGTGCCCTGAATTGGCAAGATACAGTCAAAGAAACAAATCTCCTGGAATGAGGATATTGTTACAAATTGAGAAACAAAATGCTAGCAACGTTGACGACGCTTCAAGGAGCTTCCCTTGGCTATGACTTGTATGACATTTGACGTTCTTCTCGTCTTGCTTTCTGAAGAAGGCTGATTCTGAAAGAGGCTTGATCCTTTTGAAGCCTACCAAGTTGTAAGTGATACAGACGAATTCAGAATGCAGCTGTTCGCTTATTCCCTTATTTTGCATGGATCGCCCTTTCGGGTTTTCAATCCATCGGGATACCCATTTTTGCCTGAGTTGTCCAATGCGGCTTTTCAACTCAGCGGGTGTACAATTTTTTTTATTTATTTCCCTTATTTTTGCCCAAGTCTTTTATTCTGTTTTTGACTTGCCGGGATGCCCTGTTTTTGCCTGGACTTACATTCTGTTTTTATGTCCAGCGGGTCATTTTTATGCGAAGTATTTTTTAACTGCATCTGAATTTACAGGGGACGGGAAGTCTGCACCATCCATGGTGCTGAGCATCAGTGCTCCACCCGAGAAAACTTTCTTTACTACAAATGGTCCTTCATAATTTGGAGTCCATTTGCCCCTGTGGTCTGTATGAGGAGGGAGGATTCTTTTCAGCACAAGATCTCCTACTTGGTACTCTTGGCGCCTGACTTTCTGATCGAAGGCTTTCTTCATTCTTTTCTGATATAGCTGCCCATGACAGATTGCAACCAATCTTTTCTCTTCAATCAGACTCAGTTGTTCGTATCGGGATCGGACCCATTCTGCTTCGTTCAGCTTAACATCCATCAATACTCGTAGAGAGGGTAATTCAACTTCAACTGGTAGGACTGCCTCCATACCATACACAAGCTGATACGGTGTTGCCCCAGTGGATGTTCTGATTGACGTGCGGTACCCATGCAAGGCGAACGGTAGCATCTCATGCCAGTCTTTGTAGGTGACTACCATCTTCTGCACAATCTTCTTGATATTTTTATTAGCCGCCTCAACAGCGCCGTTCATCTTTGGCCTGTAAGGAGAAGAATTGTGGTGTTGGATCTTGAAGTCCCGGCACAGCTCTGCCATCATTTTGTTGTTCAAGTTGGAACCATTATCAGTAATGATTCGCTCGGGAACTCCGTATCGACAGATGATATCTCTCTTCAGAAATCGGGCTACCACTTGTCTTGTAACATTGGCATAGGAAGCTGCTTCAACCCACTTGGTGAAGTAGTCAATGGCGACCAGGATGAATCTGTGGCCATTTGAAGTAGTCAGTTCAATCTTGCCAATCATATCAATACCCCACATGGCAAAGGGCCAGGGTGAAGACATTACGTTCAGAGGATTGGGAGGCACATGCACCTTATCCGCATAAATCTGGCATTTATGGCATTTTCTGGCGTAGGCACAACAGTCTGCATCCATTGTGATCCAGTAATAACCTGATCTTAGCAATTTCTTGGCCATGGCATGCCCTCCTGCATGGGTACCAAAGGATCCTTCGTGCACCTCGTGCATCAACAAGTCTGCTTCTGTTCTATCAACGCATCTGAGGAGTACCATATCAAAGTTTCTCTTGTACAAAGAACCATCAGTGTTCAGAAAGAAACAACCAGCAAGCCTTCTCAATGTCTTCTTATCATTGGAAGATGCCCCAGGTGGGTATGTTTGATCCTCCAAGAAACACTTAATGTCATGGAACCAAGGCTTATCATCTTTGACAACATCTGCTGCGAACACATATGCTGGTCTGTCAAGTCTGGACACTGAAATCTGCGGTACAAAGTTGGAAGCTTGAACTTTGATCATTGACGAAATGGTGGCCAGAGCATCTGCAAACTGATTTTCATCTCGAGGGATATACTCGAGCTTGACCGTTGTGAAGAAAGTTAGTAGCCTCCTTGTATAATCCCTGTAAGGTATCAGATGATCCTGGTGGGTGTACCATTTGTCGTTGGTTTGATTAACTACCAGAGCTGAATCTCCGAATACAGTCAAAGTCTTGATCCTGAGGTCAATGGCTTCCTCAAGACCCATAATACAGGCTTCGTATTCAGCTTCGTTGTTAGTGCAGTTAAAGGTGAGTTTTGCCGAGAAAGGCATGTGAACTCCCTCAGGTGTAATGAGTACTGCACCAACACCACAACCATTCATATTAACAGCCCCATCAAACATCATAGTCCATTCTTCTTCCGGGTCAGGCCTTTCAGTGTGAATAGGCTCTTCATGATCTTTTGCTTTTATGAACATGATGTCTTCATCAGGGAAGTCAAATCTCATGGGCTAGTAATCATCAATAGGTTGCTCAGCAAGATATTCAGACAATACACTGCCCTTGATGGCTTTCTGAGATGTGTACTGAATGTCATATTCTGTGAGGATCATCTGCCATCTTGCAACCCGTCCGGTAAGAGCTGGCTTTTCAAAAATGTACTTAACTGGGTCCATTTTTGAAATCAATAAAGTGGTATGGGTCAACATATACTGTCTCAGTCGGCGAGCAGCCCACGCTAAAGCACAGCAAGTTTTCTCGAGCAGTGAATAACGTTGTTCACAGTCGGTAAACGTTTTGCTCAGGTAGTATATTGCATACTCTTTTCGACCAGACTCGTCATGCTGGCCCAACACACACACCATCGATTCTTCTAATACTGTCAAGTACATTATCAGAGGTCTTCCTTCAACTGGAGGCATAAGGATTGGAGGTTCTTGCAGGTATTCTTTGATCTTGTCAAAAGCCTTCTGGCAGTCTTCATTCCAACTGACCGTCTGTTCTTTTCTTAACAGCTTGAACAAAGGTTCACAGGTTGCAGTAAGGTGAGATATGAACCTTGAGATGTAGTTTAATCTACCTAGAAACCCCCGAACTTCTTTTTCAGACTTCGGTGCAGGCATTTCTTGAATGGCTTTGACTTTATCAGGGTCCACTTCAATCCCTTTCTCGCTCACAATAAATCCCAGCAGCTTACCAGATCGCACCCCGAATGTGCACTTGTTGGGGTTCAATTTTAGTTGGTATTTCCTCAGACGCTTGAATAACTTCAGCAGATTCACCAGGTGATCTTCTTCCGTGAGGGACTTGGCAATCATGTCATCCACATAACATTCGATTTCTTTATGGATCATATCGTGGAGTAATGTTACCATAGCCCGTTGATATGTTGCACCAGCATTCTTCAATCCGAATGGCATTACCTTGTAACAGAAAGTGCCCCAGGGTGTGATGAAAGTTGTTTTCTCCATGTCTTCAGGTGACATTTTGATCTGATTGTATCCTGAAAATCCGTCCATGAAGGAGAATACCGAGAACTGAGCCGTATTATCAACCAATACATCAATGTGAGGTAATGGGAAATCATCTTTCGGGCTGGCTCTGTTTAGATCTCGGTAGTCAACACACATCCTTACCTTGCCGTCTTTCTTTGGCACAGGTACAATATTAGCAACCCACGGCGGATAGCTAGTTACAGCAAGGAACCCGGCGTCCCACTGCTTTTGTACCTCTTCCTTTATCTTCATTGCCATATCCGGGCGAGTACGGCGCAGCTTCTGTTTTACTGGCGGGCAGTCTTCCTTTAATGGCAGCTTGTGCATGACGATATCGGTGTCCAACCCTGGCATATCCTGGTAAGACCAAGCAAACACATCCGCATACTCTCGAAGCAGATCAATCAACTGTTCTTTCACTGAGTTTTGTAGGCAGGCCCCGATCTTAACTTCTTTCACGTCTTCATCTGTACCAAGGTTAACTGTTTCAATCTCCTCCTGATGAGGAGTAATAACCTTCTCCTCTTGCCTTAACAACCTGGCTAGCTCTTCAGGTAGCTCATAATCTTCTTCAACCCCTTCATCAGCTTGATTGATTGGATTGTCAAAGTCATACGAAGTCATAGCTGTGCTGTTGTCGGTGCGGTCTGGAAGGCACTCTCTGCAAGGGTTCAGTTTGTTCATTTTAGTGATTGATTTTAATCTTGTTTAGAAAAAGTGAAATGAAGTTGTCATTTTGAAAACATTGCCATTTATTTTTGTACAAAAAGAAAAATGGAAAAACAGTGAGCGGAAAAGAAAAAGACCCGTTTGCAAAAGATGTCTGATTATCGTTGATTGATCTGTTTGCACAAAATTACAGATGGCCCGATTACAAAATGAGTCTTGTCATCTTGGGCAAGATGCAAGACTTGATGCATGCTTAAAATATACAGGAAATAATAATTACTCTGCAGGAGTAACCCTTATAATTTCCTGGGAAGACCAGTTTGAGATACTGCTCCCCGGGATCCTTGGACGTATCTAGCTCTCCAGGTTGCGCTCATCTTCCGACTCATCTTCCAAGTTGTTTACAGCATCAGGGGTGAGCATCCCCCCACTAACAAAACTGGGCTTCTTAGCAGCCTCTGCTTGATCTTGTTGAGTTGGTTTGTAACCCAACCCAAATCGGTCCTCTTTCTTCTCCACAGGCAACAGCTTGCCCCAGCCTTGGGCAGTCCCTTCTTCAACAACCTTCCGGGCTTGCTGGTAAGATGTCATTGAGGTCCCAGGTACAGCAGATGTTTCATTTATGTTCAAGGCCTCAAACCCTTGACTCATCGTTTCGTGGATCTCCCCATCCATCTCAATGTATTTGTATGTAGCCAGGTGGCTAACAAAAATATCTTCCTCTCCACAAATAGTAACGACTTGGCCTTCCCACTCGAATTTTAACTTCTGGTGAAGGGTAGACGTAACTGCCCAAGCGGCTTGAATCCATGGTCTACCCAACAAACAGCTGTAGGCCGGCTGAATGTCCATCACGTAGAAGGTCGTTTTGAAAGTCTGTGGACCAATCGTTATAGGCAACTCAATTTCTCCCAGAACTGATCTCTTAGAACCGTCAAAGGCTCTCACTACCAAGTTACCGGGGCGTAATGCCAATCCTTCATATTCCAGCCTCACAAGGGCTTTTTTAGGTAAGACATTGAGGGATGACCCCGTGTCCACCAGCACATGAGAAAGAACTGCACCCTTACACTCCATGGTAATGTGCAAAGCCTTGTTGTGATTGCGGCCTTCCGTAGTCAAATCAGTGTTGGTAAATCCTAGTCCGTGACTAGCGTTAACATTTCCAACCACAGCTTCCAACTGATTGACGGTAATCTCCTCTGGCACATAAGCTGCGTGCAAGACTTTTAATAGTGCGTTCCGATGAGCCTCGGAGCACATTAGCAATGATAAAATGGAGATCTTGGAAGGTGTCTGGTGAAGCTGGTCCACTATCATGTAATCACTTTTCTTGATGATTCTCATGAATTCATCAACCTCTTGATCAAAAGGGGTTTTCAGAGCTTCTTTAGCAACTTGATCTTCTTGCACCATGCTCTTCCCTTTTGCTTTGGCAGCAGCTTCTGCTTCAGCAATGGGTCTTGGAATTTGCGGGGCAAAGAGACGTCCGCTTCGAGTGAAGCCTCCGCCTCCCCCCACATTGTCTATTTGTGGTGAAGAAGTTGATGATTCGAGAGTGATTTTCTGTCCTTCGCAGTATAGATCGGAGCCGTAATGCCAAGGGATGGCATTACTGCTTTCATAAGGTACTGGCCCATGCACTGTGATAGTGACTGGACTGATGGCAGCTGCAGAAGGGACCATGATAGTATGTGGATCATAGTATATTGTGACTGGTGCTCTGATAGGAGTGGCATTTTGTGAGTTGTAGACAGAATCATTTGCAGGATCATAATAAATTGTAACCGTTGAGACATTCTCATTGTTTGCTGTTGATGTTGTAGGAGATACTGTTGACTAGATGGATGTTGTTGTTGTAGGAGACTCTGAATGAAGGGGTGCTGAAGTTGTAGAAGGGATGTTTGTTGATATTTGGTCCGTTGAAGTAACAGATGAAGCATTTGTTGATGAGATTGAAGAATTGTTTGGAATTATTGTTGTTGCAGTTGTAGAAGACTCGGGAACTGTTGTTAAGGAGATTGTTGGATTGGTAGGTATTGATGTTGTGATTTGAAGCAAGCCACTCTGGATGAGACCATCTATGCCATCTCTCAAGTTATCGCACCCATTCACTGAAATGTTGCAATAAGCACATCCTAGCTCACATCCAGGGAACATTTGACATTCAAGGAGTT
Source organism: Lathyrus aphaca (assembly GCA_963966055.1). Classification (NCBI taxonomy): domain Eukaryota; kingdom Viridiplantae; phylum Streptophyta; class Magnoliopsida; order Fabales; family Fabaceae; genus Lathyrus; species Lathyrus aphaca. Next base: position 740,224,508 of record OZ014519.1, on the reverse strand, counting down.
GAGCTTTAATCTCTACCAAGGGTGTCCGAATCTGACCCACACTGGTTATCAAGTAAGACGGCTTATCCTCTTCAATAGCGTTGATTCTGGGTCCACCGTGGTGTGGCATAGGGTTCTTGTTAACATTTGGTGGTGGTGCAAAGTTTAGAGCTTTGGAGTCTACCAGGTCTTGTACCTTCATGTGCAGGGCTCTGCACTTCTCTGTACTGTGGCCAGGTGCATTTGAGTGAAAAGCACATCTGGCGCTGGCGTCATAATTTATGGGTAGACTGGTAGGATCTGGAGGTGCCAATGTCCTTAGTTCAACCAGGTTGAGTTTTAGGAGTTGTGGCAATAATGTGGCATAGGGCATAGGGATCGGATCGATCACCCTATTGGCCTGGGAAGGTCTCTGTTGAAATGGTCTTTGCTGATTGCTGTTGTTATAATTTCTCTGAGGAGGATACTGAGTTTGTTGCTGGTAATGGGTTTGCTGCTGCGGTTGATAAGCTGGTTGTGGATGAATTGGAGCGGGAATGGTGACTGCTGCCACAGACCTATGAACATATTGGGGTCTGCCCCTGTTGGTATGGATAGCATTGGTCTCACCAGCTCTTCTTGGGCCCACAAAAGGCTTTCTTGTGTTGCTGGATGAGCTAGCACCGTTGTCAGAAATCTTGCCCATTTTTAACAGGATCTCAATTCTTTCTCCAGCTATAACAACATCTGCAAAGCTGGTAGAAGAAAAGGCAGCTAGCCTATCAATGTATGTCCCTTGGAGAGTGTTCATAAACATATCAGCCATCTCCCTCTCTGACATGGGTGGCTGGACAGCAACAACAAGCTGTCTCCATCTCTGGGCGTACTCCCGGAAGCTTTCCCTGGATGATTGAGACATTCCCATCAGGAGGGTCCTGTTGGGAGCCATATCCAAGTTGTACTGGTATTGTCTGATAAAGGCCTCGGCCAGGTCCTTCCAGCATCTGATGGTTGCTCTAGTCAGGTGAGAGTACCATTCCCTTGAAGCTCCTGTTAAGCTATCTTCAAAATAAAACATCCATAGCTTTTCGTCCATGGTATATGCCTTCAGCCTCCCCAGAAAGGATTGCAAGTGGGTCCGTGGACAGGAGGTTCCGTTGTACTTCTCAAAGCACGGTGGTTTAAATTTGTGGGGAATCCTAACCCCGTCCACTAGACCCATGTCCATGACATCAAAACCTAAGGAGTTTTGAGACTCCAAGGATCTTAATTTTTCAGCAATTTCATCTAGCCTTCTGTCATAGGCTTCCTCCCCAGCTCCCATCACTATAAATTGATCTTCCTGGGGGTCTTCTTGTAATACTCTGCCTGCAGTGGCAGTCCCTTGCACATTAACAGGGATGTTGATCTCTGGATGAAGGTGGGGTCCAAATACCGGTGGGTTGATATGAGGCTGAACCCTCTCATTGTTGCTTGTCCCACCAGTCCCTAGATGGGGGTCTTCCTGAGTCTGCCTCTCTACCAAAGCTCTTAATCTCTCTTAGCTCTGTGCCAATCCATTCATCACCTCCATAAACTGAGTCATCTGATTCCTCATTTCTAGTCTCTCATTGGCCATTTGAGTCCTGACCTCTGTAAGGTCCTGCTGTACTTGTTGGTGTAAGCCCTAGAGGCCAATACTTTTTGGTACTTGTATCGGATTATTCGTTTAATAATAAAAGGCATTTCTTTATTATGTTTGTCTTTCAGAATAATAAAGTCCCTAGAATAGTTAGTCTGTTTAATGAAATGTTAAGTGTGACTTAATCATGAGATCCCATTAAACATAAAGACATTATTCTTAAAATATCCGTAGTCAAGCTTTATTGCAAAGTGGGATAACATTAAAGCATTGAGACTATTATGAAGATAGACTGATGATCACATCTCATGGATCATGGATAAAGAGTTATCAAGTCTTGACATAGGTATAAATATTAGGAGTAATATTTATACCGGATTGACCCGCTATGAGAATACTACATAGTATGTTATGCAAAGTGTCATAAGTTATTCTCATGGTGATAATGGTGTATTACCACCCTTCGACCTGAAACCACTATGGACCCTAGATGTAGAGTCGGGTGCTTTATTGCTGATCAAACATTATCCGTAACTGGATGATCATAAAGACAGTTGATGGGTACTCCACGAAGCATGCTGAGGGACATGAGTGTCCTAGATGGAATTTGCCAATCCTGCATAACAGGAGAAATGTCTAAGGGCCCAATATTGAACTGGACAAGGATGACACAGTGTATGCCTTGTGTTCAATATAGACATAGGGGCAAAAGGGTAATTGTACAAACATATATTATCACGGAAAAGGTTTTGTCAGATCACATGACATTTTCGTGACTTGGGTAGCAGTGATGTGTTGCTAGATACCGCTCACTGTTTATTATGTTAAATATATAATTTAATATAATTACCAACGTTACGAAATCCTACAGGGTCACACACATAAGGACAGTTTGATGAGAGATAGAGAAATCAAAGGAACACCGTAAGGTACGGTGCACTTAAGTGAAAATAGAAATTCGGATAATATAATAATAATTATTGTTATTATAAAATAATAATAAAATAAATATATTTATTATAATAATAGTTATTATAATAATATATAATATTATTATGGATCATGTGAATTGGGCTTTTAGCCCGCAGCCCACAAGAGAGTCTATAAAAGGAACCCTTGTGATGAAGCTTTCACTTGATGCAATTTCGTTTTTGATTCTCACTCAAATAATTCCGTTCGTAAGCAGCTAGCACTGTGACCGGAAGCTGTTCGTGTGGACTGAGTAGAGGCGTTGCACTTCATCAACGCTTGTGATCGCTGCATCAAAGATCTGAATCGCCACAAAGAGGTAACGATTCTATCACTGACCATGCTCATTCGTAAGGATCACTAAAGGAAAATTTTTGTTTTCCGCTGCGTTTAGATCGCTATTTTCCTTCAGTACTTGGTCCATCTGTATACCCGGAAGGTTGTTGCGGGTTGGATATCTGTGTGGACGGTTGAGTGGAAACACCCGACGTCGAGCAATAGTTCCTGAGACCACAACAGAGTTAGTAACAACAAAACAAAAACCTACAAAACAAAACAAAAGTTAGTATGCAATGCAGTATGCCTATTTGTTTCCAAGGTATCCGGCTTGGCGCTTGGTTTTGACCTTTCCAGACCCTTGAGGAAGATGCTTGTGATGTTGCTTGAAAGAAACTCAGATAAAACAAACTAATGAATATATTACAAAAAGTGAATGATACATAGTTTGTTTTTTTACAATACATGCCCTCTGAGGGGTCAAAAATATAACATAAAGAAAAGAAAAGTACAATGAAATGAAAGCAACAACAAGCAAAAAGTCAGACACCAAGACCAAACTCATCCTCCTGGACTTCCTTCAGAAGTGCTTCAGTCACAGGGTCAGCTGGATGCTCTGTGAGGTTCCTGATGAGAAGATTCCTGGTGGCAATAGCTGCAGTTAGCTTCTTGTGTCTGCCCTGGTCTTTTGACCTCTTTACACCAGTCATGAGTTTCAATTCTGAGATCTCTCTCTGGGCTGCTAGCAGGGCTTCCTGTTGCTCTTTTGCACTAGCCTCCAACTGCTCAATTTTGTCCTGAGTCCTCTTATCCTCCTGAGTACGAGCTTCGGTGATCCTGACCCACCTAGCTTGACTCTCTTTCAGATATAAATCAGTCCTGGCCTTCTGGAACTGAGCCTCCTTGCAGGCATTCTTCAAGATCTGCTCTCCAGCCCTTGACTTCTTAATGTAGTCCTCTGACTTCTCAATCCTAGCCAGATGCTCCAATTTTAGCTTTTCTAACCTCTCAATGTCCAGCCGACCATCACTCCTCTCCCAGAGGGTCTTCTGTAGAGCCTGAGTCAGATTCTCATTTCTCTCTTTCAATTTCTCAAACTCTTCCAGGCTGACAGTTGCTGGAGGTGGTGCTGTGGATGGCCCAGGCACATCTTCAATGGTAAAGGGCATCCCAGAAACTTGAGCCCTGGCATGATACCACTCATAGTACTGAGCTGAGGCCACATTGTTGCATCTCCCAAGAATGGTTACCCCTTTAGTCTGGACATTGTCCCAAGCCCAGGATGCCTGCCTGACAATAGCCAGATTAGGCTTGATCTCACAATAAAGGGTCTCAGCTAGATCTTGTACTCTAGGAGGATGGACCAGTGCATAGCCCAGTTGTCTTTTGAATAGCAGAGGGTTGTAGTTGATGCAACCCTTCACTCCTATCAAAGGTACATTGGGGAACTGCCCACAACTAGTAATGATGTCTCTGCCCTTGGTGCTCTGGGTGCACCACCTGATATCATCTGAGGTCAGAGCAACAAGCCTCCTAGCCCAGTTCTTCTGCTGGTGAGGGTTCAAGAATGCATCAGTCTTTGGCAAATGTTTGAGCAGCCAAGTATGGAACAAAGGAGCACAGCATCTCACCAGTCTTCCCCTTTGCTTTTCATTCCTTTGGTGAACAGAGTAGTATAGATCTCCCAGTAAGGTGGGCATTGGGTTCCTCAGGATGAAAAGATGGATTGCATTCTTGCTAATAAACTTAGGCTCATCTGCAAATAATATAACCCCATATATGCTGAGGGCTAATAATGCACAGACTGCCTTCCACTCCCCCATTGAGGCCTTCAGAATAGCCTCAGAGGTCAAGAAATCCAAGTGAAGACCAGAGACTCCAGCCTTTGCTGTCATGTTCTGCCCAATCAGAACTGGTTCCAGATATAATGCCTTTGCCACCTCTTCATTACTAGGGAAAGCCATCTCAGGGTTGAAGGGGACTCCACCCCTGATAGGTACACCAATCAGTGATGAATACTCTTCCAACAAGGGTCCCATCTGAAAATTCTGGAAGGTGAAGCACCTCAGAGGGGGATCATAGAACTGCAGGCAAGTATGAATCAAGCTCCTCTGGGAAGGGTCCAAATCCATAACCACATCAAGGATGCCTCCGTAATGTTCTCTGAATAGTGGTATATGGTCTGGAGTAATCAGGGCCTGGACCTTCCTGATGCCAGCTAGCTCAGGCTCAAAGAAATGATAGGAGATGTTACTCTTCTTGGGTGCCATGTTGCTGAAGAAGAGCTGAGACAGATGCTGAGAATAATACTGAAGATGGGCCACTGACAGGCTGAGACTGGTGATGCAGGTGACTGGACCATTTTCAAAAGTAAACACATATTCATGATCAGGGGAGTGCATAGAAGCTTTTAAGAACTTAAAAACATGTTTCTGGAAAAAAGTTTTGAGATGACTACCTGAACTGAAGCTTTCGATTCAAGAGCTTTCTGGCTGTTTCTTTGGCTCAAATTCACTCCAATGATCCTCCTAAGAAGCTTGCAATGCTTGTTTGAAGTTTAGAATGGATGGTTTGAGAGATGGCAGAAGTTCTGTTCAATGGCAAGTGGTGATCGTGTTTTTGATTCTTTGAGTTTCAGGCCATGGTGAGGGGTGCCTTGTGATCAGGGAAGTGTGTTGAGTTGATTTGTGAAGTTTGTTTGTGGGTTTGCAGCTTGTGTGATGATTTTCGAATGCTCTTGCCAATGGGGTGGAAAATGAGAATGCTGTGATGTGGGAGGTTTCAGGCTTGTGTTGTTGTTTCTTTGGCTTGCTTTTGGCTTGTATAAACAATAGTGATTGGTCAGAAGAAGTGATGTGTGCTTTATTGATTGGTATGGCTCAAGTTGCCAAAATGTCAAAGTTGTGTAAGAAGGGCATGGGCTACTTGCTAGCCAAGGACAAAAGGCATGTCCTGCGCAGCATGATGTGGGGAGAACCCTAGGATGGTTCAGCAAGTCAGCCAGCAAGTGGATGGTAGCTTATGATGAGTTTTGCAACTTGCCTTGCTTTTGCTTCTCATGAAAAATCTTGATCCATAGGCCACAAAAATGAATGACTTCTTGGCCCATTCTGAATTTTAGGTCTTGTATGATCATGTGGTGAAGTTTAGAAGTCCATTTGATAACTTAATTTGCCTTGAGAAGTGAATTTGCAACTTTGCCTCTTTGGTGGAAAACTTCAAATTTTGTGATTTTTGCCAACTTTGACAAGCCATAACTTTTGATCCAAAATGAACTAGGTCATGTTCTTGTACTTTTTGAAAAGGGAATGATCCATTCTACAACTTTCATGACCAAAGTTTTTCCATTTGAAGCATTTTTGAATCAAAAAGTAAAGGTTGAAAAAGTTTCCTAAAATGGCAATTTCATCAAAAGTCAAACTTTCCCAAAAAGTCAACTTTGCAAAAGACTTGAAATTCTTCAATTTTGTGAATTTCCCACTTCTTCTATGATCAAATAAAGATCATACACAATCAAAATGATGAAGAACACCCTTTGGTTGGGTCATTGGGGGCCTCAGATGCCCTGATTTTACACTGACTTGCTTGAAAAGTCAACTCTTGATCAGATGACTTCCCCATGGAATTTCTTCATGAAAATTGATATGCATACTCCCTATACCATATAGAGACCAATAGAAACAAGAATGACCAAAAAATTTGGAGTTGTGGCCTCTGAACCCAAAACCCTAATTCTAGGTCAACTGTGCAGTCAAACTTGGCTCTGCTTCCATACCATTCTCAGTTCTTGTGATTTTTTGACATTCTTGACTTTGGGAGGATATAATATGATGTTTGAACATACATGGACCCCTTTGGAGTGATTGATGCCCTTTGGAGTGGCTCAAGAAGCTCTTGGATTGCTCAGATCACAAACCCTAGATGCAGATGACTTTGAATCTATGCAGTGAATCAAAAATGGGGTATGAGATGCTATGATTGAGTTTATGCATATGAGATGATCACAAGCCATGGTGTGAATGGGTGAGGGCAAATTTGGGGTGTTTACACCTACCTCAGGACTGCTTTATCCTCCTGAAAGCATATTATTTCCTCAGAATGTTGTTTATCCTTCTGAAAACCTATTATTTCCTCAGAACGTTGTTTATTCTTCTGAAAGCTATCAATCCCTCAGGACTGCTTTATCCTCCTGAAAGCATATTATTTCCTTGGGCCGTTGTTTATCTTCCCAAAGGTTATGTCATTACCTCAGGACTGCTTTATCCTCCTGAAAGCATATTATTTCCTTGGGCCGTTGTTTATCTTCCCAAAGGTTATGTCATTACCTCAGGACTGCTTTATCCTCCTGAAAGCATATTATTACCTCGGGACGTTGTTTATCTTCCTGAAAACTATCATTATACCTTCATATTTTGGAATGCTTTATCCTCCAAGAAATGTATCTAAAAGAACTTTTCTCCAAGTGGCATCTTTAAGCCCACTCAAGCATATACAACCAGTCATCAATACTACCCTACGCACCGGTGAGTGCAAATTTTTGGGCTTTTGTGTTCAATCCCCTTCAACCTTCCAGGTCACGACTGGCAAATATACCAATCTAACCCCTCAGGTTTCAGAAAATTGAACAGGGGCAGCTGTTGCACCCCAAAATTTGCCCTCACAATACAAGACTTTGTGTACTAAGAAGGTTCACAAGGTTCACAATACTTACAATACCTTTCATGAGGTTCATGAAGTCTACAAGACACTTTATGAGGTTCACAAGGTTCACAAGACCTCCCATGAGGTTCATGAAGTCTACAAGACACTTTATGAGATTCACAAGGTTCACAAGACCTCCCATGAGGTTCATGAAGTCTACAAGACACTTTATGAGATTCACAAGGTTCACAAGACCTCCCACAAGGTTCACAAAGTTCACAAATAGTCAGAAGAATTGACAATTCCCTCAGACAAGGCACCTCCTAAGCAGTGCATCCAAAACTAGGGTTTTGACTTTAATCAGGCTAAATGAACTTACAAGACTTCAAGTGAGCCTCATAACATCTTATATGTGTGTAAGAACCCCCATGACAAGTTTCAAGACTTTTCTCAAAGGTTTGCTCAGTCAGATGATCAGATAAGTCAAAATCAGTCAAAGTAGTTAAAAAGTCAAATTGAGGTCAACTGTGGTCAAACCAAAGCCAAACTTCATGATTTTTTGCCAACATCAAGTATATGAAGTAAAATTCATCATTTGATCAAGGGTTGATCATGATTCATCAAGGAGATTTCAGATCATCAAGAATCAGAGGTTTCTAAATTAGGGTTTCCTCAGTAAAAGTCAACTGAACTTTGACCATCCATAACTTTCACATGCTTCATCACCAAGTCTCCATACAAAGCTCATTTTGAAGGAAATTGAATTCTCTACAACTTTGTGTCTCACAACTTCAAAAGGGCATAACTTGAGAATGGTAAATGATATGGACATGAAACCAGTGGGGTTGATCAGAGGACTCTTCAAGCTTTCCAAAATGTCCAAGAACACCCTCATAGCATTAAAATTGAAGGATATGTACCCTTGCAAAGTTGGGAAATTTTTGAGTGGTGTATGAAGAAAATAGGACTTTAAAATCAATTTCTTCCAAATGGGCTTGCAATCTTGTGATCCAAACTTCAATATAACACCAAGCACGACCCACCCATGTAATTTCTGATTTTTTTTATTTTATTTAATATTTATTTGAATTTTATTCATTTAAATACATATTAAATCAAAATAAAATCAAAAAATCAATATTTAAAGGTGATTCTTCTTCTAGAAAGTCATAAACACCATTCAAGACCAATTATCAACATCCAAATTCGTGCTATGCCAAAATAGTAAGAATATGTTGGATTTTTTTGATATTTTTGGATGAGAGATTTCTTCATAATCAAGTAATCAATTTTCATGATACAAGATCCATTCTTTTTGACCTAATTCAATCATTATAAATACTTGAAGACACTGCAAGCACTAGGGACGAATTTTGGCAGCCTCTTACATAATTTTCAAACTTCACAAAATACATCAAAAAATCAATTTTCGGTTTCAACTTTGCAAGGGTTTTCAAGGTATTCTAAGGACACAAGAAGCTTCCTTGAGCTTCCCTGAATCGAAACCAACCTTTACATGCCTTTGGTTCATCCTCATTTGCATAATCCGAACCATTTATGCTCTCAAACTATTTTTCTTCGATTCCTTGAATTTGCTTGTTTATAATGAATTTTAGTTATGTATTAATGTTTGTTGTTGCTTATAGATGGTTTCTGGATGATTTTTGTGAAGAACCATGGCCGAATCATGAAAGTACCATTGTTAGGGTTTGAATGGCCGTTTAGGGTTTCTTGATTGCACTAACATAAATAAAATCTAAAACCACAGATCAATGCCAATCAACCTCTGGATCATATTTGTAAAATTAATTTGATGAAATTTTCCAGTTTTGATGGTGTTTAAGATTCGTAGGTTTTGCTTCAAAAATACATTCGCAGGAAAACTTGTAAGAAATTTCGCAGGTAAATTTGCAGGAACCAAGGTTGAAGATGAAGTCAGCGCGCCAAAATCATATTCAAATACTTGGTATAATATTTTATGATTTAGTGTTAATGTTATTTCAGAAAAGTTGGCTTGGCTCAGTTGGTTTGCATGCACGCGTACAAGGTTGATGGTCCTGGGTTCGAATCCCCCAGGCCCCTTTTGTTTCGTTGTTTTTATTTGATTTTTGCAGGATACGCACAAAAGCATGTGAGGGCAATATGTTGACACCAAATACACGCTGGCCCAGTGGTTGGTTTGTTAGTCTTGGAGGTTGCAGAGCCTAGGGCCTGGGTTCGAATCCCAGCCCCAGGTAAGTTTTTTTCACTTTTTTTCTTGTTTTCTCAATTTAATTTGTTTATATTATAATTAAACTAATAGATTAAAAAATACTAAAAAAATAAAATGTATATTATCTTGTATATAAATTCTAAACTTGTATTTTCAAAAAAAAAATTAAAACTTTATTATTAAAACTATTTTATTATGTATTATTAATGTTATTTGATTTGTATAAATAAATTAGTTGTGTTTAGGTTAAAAAATATATCAACCCTAATTTTCTAAAAAATCTAAAATATTTTTCTAAAAAACCCTAATTATAAATATTATTTATTTGTTTATTTTAATTCTTGCTTATTTTTTAATAAATCTCAAATGTACTTTTATTATAATTCTTAATTTTGTAAATATAATTATAATAAACCCTATTTTTTAAATATGTAAATATTCTATAAATTGTTTAGAATTTAATTTAGCATGTAAATAATTGTTAATATATGTTTAGAAATAGGTGAAAATTGCTAGATTAATTTTATAAGTATAATTTTATAATATGTTCATAATTAATTTAATTTTATAATTTGCATATAACTTAAAATTTATAATAATTAGCATAATTGCTCATATTTTTCTTATTAATCTTAAATAATTGTTTATATAAAAATTGGATCTTTTAATTATTATAATATTCTTGCTTATTATTATTATTATTGATTATGTTTATATAATATTTATTTATTACTAACCCCCATTTAATTTGGTATTATTTTTATTATTATTATTTTCACTAACCCAATTATAACTATTTATTTATTTTGCTTATTATATTTTGCTTAATTATTATTATGTAATTGTTCCTGGATGTAATATTTAGTAATAATGTTTATAATTTATATTTATGCTATGGTTAGTAAATAAGGAGTGTAACATGTATGTTTATTTAAAATTAATTTAGATCACTTAATTTAAAAGATAAATATTTAAAATTGTACACTCACACACGTAAGTCGATCTTTGATCGCCATCTCACTTCCTTAGGGATACCTCTCATTGTTGCCTAATCAAAAGGTCAAGTAGGGTATATAAAGCAAAAGTCCCTCAAAATAAAATCATTTAGTCCCTTAACAAATAAAAGATCAAGTCCCTTTTCGAATGTTGCCTTCGTAATGATCTTGTCCCTTTCGAATAAAGATGATAGTCCCTTCAAATTGCTTATACACCCCACAGTTGCCTAAATAAACAAATGTCCCTTCACTTGTCCCACACATCCAAGGTAATGACTACCTATTCCTTAATAATAGGGATAGTCTTACCACTTAAGGGATTCAAGAACAGAAAAGATTCAAACTTAGGGTAGGTTCCTCATAGTTACTTGCTCACTATTCAAAAACTTTTCAAACACTTCACAATTTCAAACAATTTTCAAACACAAGTTTTTTACGCATCCGTACATGGATCATTATCAAACTCTTATGAAAATTTCTATTCACACACTTCACATTTTTCAAAAACATTTTAAGTGAGCTAAGTAACTAAGAGCCCATGGATAACCATGGATGTAAAGGGTGCTAACACCTTCCCTTTACATAACTTACCCCCCGGACCCAAAAATCTTTTAAAAGGTCTTTCCTGTTCTTTTATGCCTTTCCTTTGGATAAAATAAAAGTCGGTGGCGACTCTTGCTATCCGCAACATAACTAAAGTCAGTTCTCCCACCGTGTTACAGGATGTAGCTTGTGAGAGAAGCTTTGAAGAATTGAAAAAGAAATTGACTTCAGCACCAGTATTGATTTTACTGAACCCGAATGAAGCTTTTGTTGTGTATTGTGATGCATCTAAAATGGGTTTAGGTGGTGTGTTAATGCAGGTTGGTAAAGTAGTAGCTTATGCTTCAAGACAGTTGAGGATACACAAGAGGAATTATCCTACTCATGATTTAGAATTGGCTGCGGTGGTATTTGTGTTGAAAATATGGAGGCATTATCTCTATGGGTCGCGATTTGAAGTCTTTAGTGACCATAAGAGTCTGAAATATTTATTTGATCAGAAGGAACTTAATATGAGGAAGAGGAGATGGTTAGAATTTTTGAAAGATTATGATTTTAATTTAAGTTACCATCCGGGAAAGGCAAATGTAGTAGCGAACGCATTAAGCCGGAAAACAGTTCATATGTCGGCTATGATGATGAAAGAGATGGATTTAATTGAGCAATTTAGAGAGTTGAGTATGGTGTGTGAGATAACACCTGTAAGTGTCAAGTTGGGCATGTTACAAATAAATAATGAATTTCTTGATGCAATTAAAGAAGGCCAACGACAAGACGTGAAATTGGTGGACTTAATGCCTACCGAAGGAAATGATCAAGACAGTGATTTTAGTTTGGATAATAATGGTATTTTGAGATTTCGGGGGAGAATTCGTGTACCCGATAATGTTGAACTAAAGAAAGCAATTCTGGAAGAGAGTCATCGGAGTAGCTTAAGTATTCACCCGGGAGCTATGAAGATGTACCATGACTTGAAGAAATTATTTTGGTGGCACGGTATGAAACGAGATATTGCACACTTTGTTTATGCTTGTTTAGTATGTCAGAAATCAAAAGTAGAACATCAGAAGCCTTCGGGGCTGATACAACCTTTAGAGATCCCAGAGTGGAAGTGGGATAATATTGCTATGGATTTTGTGACAGGTTTGCCGAATACTGCGAGAGGACTGGATACTATTTGGGTAGTGGTGGACCGGTTGACTAAGTTCGCGCATTTTATTCCGATAAACATCAGTTACCCGTTAACTAAGTTGGCGGAGATTTATATCCGAGTTGTTGTGAAATTGCATGGTGTACCGTCAAGTATAGTATCGGATAGAGATCCGCGATTTACCTCTGAGTTTTGGAAAAGTTTGCACGAGGCTTTGGGTTCTAAGTTGAAATTGAGTTCGGCTTACCACCCACAGACAGATGGACAATCCGAGAGGACTATTCAGTCATTAGAAGATTTGTTGAGAGCTTGTGTGCTAGAAAAAGGTGGTGCGTGGGATACACATTTGGTACTGATTGAATTTACTTATAATAATAGCTATCATTCGAGTATTGGAATGGCTCAGTTTGAAGCTCTTTATGGTAGAAGATGTAGAACACCTCTGTGTTGGTATGAGACAGGTGAAAATGTTATGCTTGGGCCTGAGATTATTCACCAGACTACTGAAACTATTCAGATGATCGAAGAGAAAATGAAAGCGTCTCAGAGTTGACAGAAAAGTTATCATGATAATAGAAGGAAAGACTTAGAGTTCAGTGAGGGTGACCATGTATTTTTGAGAGTCAACCCGATGACCGGTGTTGGACGTGCGTTGAAGTCTAAGAAGTTAGATCCTAAGTTCATTGGACCGTATCAGATTATGCAGAGAGTAGGCAAGGTTGCTTACAGAGTGGCATTACCTCCAGAACTTTCGAATTTGCACGAAGTGTTTCATGTATCGCAACTCAGGAAATATGTGTCTGATCCGTCACATGTAATTCAGAGAGATGTAGTGCAAATCCATGACAATCTTACGGTGGAGACTTTACCGTTGAGGATTGAAGATCGTAAGATGAAGCAACTTCGAGGCAAAGAGATACCTCTTGTGAGAGTAGCTTGGGGAGGAGCTGCTGGTGGAAGTGTTACCTGGGAACTGGAGAGCAAGATGCGGGAATCATATCCAAAGTTATTCCATTCAGGTACATTTTCGAGGACGAAAATAATTAAGTGGGGGAGAGTTGTAACGCCTTAATTTTATATTTATTTTTGTGAAATAAATATTAATATTTTAATGGCGTAATTGAATTAATTGGTGAAGAGGGTATTTTATGAGAATAATAATAATAATATAAGGTGTATTATTATAATGTTGTTATTATTTAAATAAAATAAAATAAAATAGTTAGTTAGAGGTTTAAGGGGCAAAGGTGGAATTGTTGTTTTATGAAAAGAGGAATTAGGGAAACAAACCTCATTCATCGTATTTTGACGAAGAATAGGGAGGTCTGGAGAAAGAGGAGAAGAAAGGAAAGGTCAAGGATCGTAGATCACCAAGACCAAAAGTTATGAAGGAAAGCTTCGATTTTAAGGTAAGGGGGGAGAAAAGGGTTTATGATTGGTGATAGGACATAAAAGGGTAATTGGGAGTTCCTTCCTCCCTTAGGTATATTAAGAGATTATGATAATAATGATTGAATTGATGCAATATTGTGAAATTGTTGATGAATATGATTATACGATGTATTTTGAAAATATATTTGGTGTTGTGTGTTTGGTATTGGGAAGAATGACATATGAAGGTTATGGAGGATATGATGAACAGAGAAGAGGATTAAACCTCATTAATTCCCTAATTTGATCTAGGAAAGTTTATTAATAAAACTAGTTGATGTTATATGTATAAATGGATAATAAACATGTGAATTGGTTGGTTTTGAGTGCTAAATTCGACCTAGAATGATTGGGGTTCGTGCAGGTAGAAAGGAGGAAGAAAATGGGAAAAACAAAATCAGAACTTTGGGGGTCAGGCGCCATGACACGGGCCGTGTCCCATGACACGGGTGGCCGTGTCAGGCTTCGGGAAATGAGTTTTTGTGGATTTTGAGGGGCGTGTCCCAGGCCACCTGACACGGGCCGTGTCAGGAGACACGGGAGGCCGTGTCAGGCCCTTGTAAATGTAATTTTCCGTCCGTTTTAAGGTGGATTTGACTCATTCTTCTAATGTAGGATTATATTAGTGAAATAAGACTTTGAGGATGTTCTAATAGTGAATATAGGACTTAATGATTAGTCGCATAAGAATTCCTAAGTGCTTAATTGAATTATATGAATATGTAGATTGTTATAATTATTAATAACATGAGATATGTGTATGCTCTGTGTGTGAATAAGATGCACTGATGATTGGTTGATGAGATCATGAGGATCGTAAAGCATGATGTGTTCATGTGTATTGTGATATGGTATGCGTTGTTGTGTCTGCATGCACATACATTTGATGGGATAATCATGTCATGGATGTGATTATTCGGGATTCGTTGAGAATCGTGGTTGCAGGGATGATCGTGTCTTGTTGGAGACGTTAACGATGCATTCGGGGTTCTTTTTAATGAACCGTTATTGTGAGTCGGTACCGCATTTGCATTGTGCATTTGAGTCACATTGCATTATGATTGATTGAATAATATGATTGATAATTTTGTATGATTAGGGGTGAATTACTTCTTCATATATGTCGTATGTGCCGTTATATTATGAATCTATTTCTCACCCCTCTGTTTGTTTGTTGCGTCTGTGCTTCTTCGGAAGTGCAGACAATTCAGGTACTTGAGAAGTACGTTGGTGTGATGTCCGTGTCCTAGGAGCTCTGATATGTAACGGGAACGGGGATCTTTGTCCACATTTACTTTTAATGTTCAGCAAAACTTATTTTTATAATTAAACTTGAATTGAAGAACCTTATTATGTGTGATCTGTTAAGCCTTTGAGCTATTGACGTTAAAGATTTGGATTCCGCTGTTTTCTTTTATTAACGATTTTGATGAACGATGATGATGTAACATTTCACTTTGGACAAGTAACTCTGATTTTATTAAATATTTATATAAATATTATAGTTGGGAAAAGTGGGTGTTACACTTGCTCTTAACCAGAACATCACAAATACCTTCAACTGCTAAAGTATTGACATTTGTGAATTTCATAGTGTTCTTCATTGAAGGCTTCATGTTGACAAACCAATCTTTCCTACCAGTCATGTGTGATGAACATCTTGAGTCCAAGCACCATTGGTCCTAGAATCTCTCTTCATCTCTTGTTGTGACCATCAGCAACATTTCTTCTTCATACTTTGCCAGCTTAGCATCAGAATCTTGATTCTTTTGCTTTTCTAGACAACCGCTAAAATAATGACCATACTTCTGACAATTGAAACACTGAATATGACTCATGTATGGCTTTCTACCACCACTTTTTCCTCTACCTGCAATACCACCTATTTGTTTGCCTTGGTTCCAGAGTTTTCTTTGATTCGACCAGTCTCGTTCCTGCTGATTTTGACCAGTTGAATTGTTGTAGTCACCTCTGCCTTTGTTGTTAAAAAATTGAATATGTACCTCATACATCTTGTAGATGGTTAGAATTGGCAGAATTTTTGACCAACAAGAAATATTGAATTCAGTTCAGAATGTCCTATCAGATGTTGGGACATTATCAAACAGAGTATAAGAACTTAATTCAAGATGTCACACCAGATGTTGGGACATTGTGTAAATGACTTAAGTTCAGTTTTTCAGGATGTCCCAACAGATGTTGAGACATCTCAAACCTGCTACCAGAATTAATTAATGACTAACTGATCTGAGATATTTAAGGAGAGTTATCTGGAATTAATTATGGATGGATAAAAACAGAACAAGGCGCATCTGTAGGAAGTTTTATTATGAGGTTTCAGATTAATTAGAAGAACTAAATCACCTAGAATCTAGGAAGTAACAAACCCTAATTCTAGGTGGAAGCTACTGTGTTTTAGGACTGGATTAACCTACAGAAAGCCCAAATTACAAACACCTATTTAATCAACAGAAATTCACAGAATTGGGTACGAATTCCAGAAGACCAAATAGTGTGTTTATTGTTTTAATAGCAGGTTGTTTTTTTATTGTACCACTTGATGAGCTTTTAAGCATAAGTGCATTTGTGACTTGATTGAAACTGTGAAGTAAGATCAAGCTGTTTTGTTTGAAGAATGTCTTCAATTTTATTAAACTTGTAAACAAGATCACTGTGTGATTGAGGGGGAGTGAGTTGGTACTCATATCTAAGTTGTGTCTTAGGTAGAAATTGCATTGGGTAGATATTAAGTGAAAGATTAAACTGGGTTGTTTAAGTCTAGAATTAATATTACTTATAGTGGATTTCCTCCTGGCTTGGTAGCCTCCAGATGTAAGTGTGGTTATACACTGAACTGGGTTAACAAACTACTGTGTTGTTTAATTTTCTTGCACTTTAAGTTTTGGTTAAATCTGTCAAGTGTTGGGACATCTCATAGGACATCTCATACCTGATCACAGAATTTCAATTGGCATCAGAGCAGGCACCCTGCCTGTTTATACTGGGTGAGATCTAGGGAATACAAATTCTGGAAACATGGACAGAGATATAGGATCAGTAAATAGACCACCTATACTGGATGGATCTAATTATGACTACTGGAAACCAAGAATTATTGCATTCTTAAGATCACTTGACAACAGGGCCTGGAGAGCAGTCAACATTGGATGGGAACATCCTATCCAAGACACCAAAGATGGATCAAAAGTGTTGAAACCTGAAGAAGAATGGAGTAAGGAGGAAGAAGATTCAGCACTAGGCAACTCCAAGGCCTTAAATGCTCTATTCAATGGCATTGATAGGAACATCTTTAGACTTGTGCATCACTGTGAGCTAGCCAAAGATGTGTGGGATACTCTCAAAACAACTCATGAAGGAACATCAAAGGTAAAGATGTCAAGACTTCAACTTCTCACCACCAAGTTTGAAAACTTGAGAATGAAGGAAGATGAGACAGTTCATGAATTCTACATGAACATATTAGAAGTAGCTAATACTTCTGGAGCTTTGGGAGAAAAGATGACTGATGAAAAGCTTGTAAGAAAGATCCTCAGATCTTTGCCAAAAAGATTTGACATGAAAGTCACAGCAATAGAAGAAGCTCAAGACATATGCACTATGAAAGTTGAAGAACTCATTGGTTCCCTTCAAACATTTGAGATGGGAATGAATGACACAAATGTTAAGAAGAACAAAAGCATAGCCTTGGTGACAAATACTGATGAAGAAGAAGATGATGAATCAGAAACTGGTAAAAGCTTATCAGACAACATTGCTATGCTTGGAAGACAATTCAAAAAGATTCTCAGAGGGATGGAAGGCAAATCCAAACCCAGTGGAAGATACACAAACTCTTCTGAGAACAAGAGGCCTTATGATGCTAACAGAAGGTCAAATTATGATGAAAAGACCAGTCAAGAAAAAGGAATCAAATGCCATGGATGTGAAGGATATGGACACATCAGGAATGAATGTCCTACCTACTTAAAAAGGCAAAAGAAAGGACTCTCTGTAACCTGGTCTGATGAAGACTCAGGAGGTGATTCAGAAGAAGAATCAGCTAAGCATATCACTGCTTTAGCTGGATTATGTGAATCTGAAAGTGATTCCAGTGATGGGGAGCTTACTTTTGAAGAACTTGAGCAAGCCTACAAAGATCTATACAAAAGAAGCACTGAAATATGCAGTGAGGTTATAAAGCTAAAGAAGCAGAATGAGGCACTAGAAGATGAAAAAGCAAGTGATCAAGAGATCATTGACACCTTGAAAAGTGAAGTAAATCTTCTCAACTCCAAGTTGGAACACATGTCCAAATCTGTTAGAATGCTGAACAGCAGTTCAAGTACACTGGATGTTATTCTCAACAACAATAAGCATTCAGGGGATAAAAGTGGACTGGGATTTAACAGAGTACATAAAGATGAAGCTAGCTCTAGAAAAACTACTTCAAAATCCATACAGTCAAACAAGATGTCCCAACAGATGCTTCAACATCAAGAAAAGAACACAAAGTCAAACATAATGTTCCAACAGATGTCTCAACATTCTGAAAAGAACAAAATGAAGAAGAAGTATCAAAGATGGAGATGCCATCATTGTGGAAGATTTGGACATATCAAACCTCATTGTTATAAGCTGCATGGATATCCAAATCAGATGTATCAGCAACCTTCTAAGCAGAAAATAGAAGTTACCAAGAAAGTGCTGCATAGACATCAAAGAAATCAGCAACCTCCTAAGTAGAAAACAGAGGTCATCAAGAAGATATGGAAACCAAAAGTTAGCATTCAGGCTGATCAAAGCTACATAACCAAGAACAAGATCAACAATCAATCTTGGAGATCTACTGATGAACAATACACAGGGCAGAGGCATCAAAAGAAATCTCAACTTAAATGGTCAAAGAAAAGTGTTGCATATATAGCACATACATCACTAAGAGTATCAGCTAAAGAAGACTGGTACTTTGACAGTGGATGTTCAAGACACATGACTGGATTGAAGAATCTGCTAGTAAACTTAAAGTCACATTCATCCAGATATGTAACCTTTGGAGATGGAGCTAAAGGAGAAATCAAGGGAGTTGGGACCTTGGATTGTCAAGATGTTCCAAGACTAGATAATGTGCTGCTAGTTAAAGGTTTAACTGCTAACCTGATCAGCATAAGTCAATTATGTGATCAAGGGTACAGTGTAAACTTTACCAAAACTGAATGCATAGTGACTAACAAAGAACAAGAGGTTGTCATGAAAGGAGCCAGATCTAAAGACAACTGTTATATGTGGGAATCTCAAGACTTCAGTCTCACTTCAACTTGCTCTTTAGCTAAAGAAGAAGAAGTGAAACTATGGCACCAAAGACTAGGTCATCTTCATTTCAGAGGCATAAAGAAGATAATATCTATGGATGTTGTAAGAGGTATTCCTAAACTGAAGATTGATGATGGCAAAATATGTGGTGAATGTCAAATAGGCAAGCAAACCAAGATGTCCCATCCAAAGCTCCAACATCTGACAACTTCCAAAGTTTTGGAACTATTGCATATGGATCTTATGGGACCTATGCAGGTTGAAAGCCTTGGTGGCAAGAGGTATGCCTATGTGGTGGTTGATGACTTTTCAAGGTATACATGGATAAATTTTATCAAAGAAAAGTCTGATGTATTTGATGTATTCGAAGACTTATGCCAAAGAATACAAAGGGAAAAAGCCAGCTGTGTGATCAGAATAAGAAGTGATCATGAAAAAGAATTTGAGAACCAAAAGTTCTTAGATTTCTGCTCTTCAGAAGGAATCAATCATGAATATTCTTCACCAATCACTCCTCAACAGAATGGGATTGTTGAGAGGAAGAATAGAACTATTCAAGAATCAGCAAGAGCTATGATCCATGCTAAAAAGTTACCTTTGTACTTCTGGGCTGAAGCTATGAACACAGCTTGTTACATCCATAACAGAGTTACTCTAAGGAAAGGAACTTTGTCCACAATATATGAAGTCTGGAAGGGCAGAAAACCCACAGTTAAGTACTTCCATGTATTTGGAAGTAACTGTTATATTCTGGCAGATAGGGAGCAAAGAAGAAAAATGGATCCTAAAAGTGATGAAGGGATTTTTCTTGGATACTCTATAAACAGCAGAGCATATAGAGTATTTAATTCTAGAACCAAGGTTATCATGGAGTCTATAAATGTAATAATTGATGATGCTCCTACAGATGTCCCAGAAGATGTTGGAACATCTGCTGATATCAAGATTGAAGCTGAAGAAAAGAGTGATCATTATAACTTCACTCAAACTGATGCAAGGACAGAACAATCCAGCAAACCTCCCTCCATCAGAATACAGAAGGATCATCCCAAAGATTTGATAATTGGTGATCCCAACAGAGGTGTAAGCACTAGATCAAGAGAAGTGATTTCAGGTTCCTGTTTTGTTTCTAAAATAGAACCTAAAAACATCAAGGAAGCTCTTACTGATGAATACTGGATTTGTGCTATGCAAGAGGAATTAGGTCAATTCACAAGGAATGAAGTGTGGAATCTTGTTCCTAGACCTGATGACATAAATGTGATTGGAACAAAATGGGTGTATAAGAACAAGTCAAATGAACAAGGAGTTGTTACAAAGAACAAAGCTAGACTTGTAGCTCAAGGATACACACAAATTGAAGGAGTAGACTTTAATGAAACCTTTGCACCAGTAGCAAAGCTTGAATCAATCAGACTACTTTTGGGAATTGCTTGTATCTTAAAGTTCAAGCTATTTCAAATGGATGTGAAAAGTGCCTTTTTAAATGGCTATCTTAATGAAGAAGTATATGTAGAACAGCCTAAAGGATTTGTTGATCCAAGCTGTCCAAATCATGTATACAAACTAAAGAAGGCTCTTTATGGTCTGAAGCAAGCTCCAAGAGCATGGTATGAAAGACTAACTACTTTTCTTATCAAGCAAGGGTACAGAAAAGGTGGAATTGACAAAACCTTATTTGTTAAAGATGAAGAAGGAAATGTCATGATTGCTCAAATATATGTAGATGCATTGTCTTTGGTGGGATGTCTGATAGGATGGTCAAACATTTTGTCAACCAAATGGAATCTGAATTTGAAATGAGCCTAGTAGGAGAATTAACCTACTTTCTTGGACTGCAAATAAAATAAATGGAGGACTCCATGTTCATTTCCCAAAGCAAGTATGCTAAGAACATAGTCAAGAAATTTGGAATGGACAATGCTACTCATAAGAGAACTCCTGCCCCCACACATTTAAAGCTGACTAAAGATGAAAAGGGTGAGAATGTAGATCAAAGCATGTACAGAAGTATGATTGGAAGCTTGTTATACCTGACTGCTAGCAGACCAGACATAACATTTGCAGTAGGTGTATGTGCAAGATATCAAGCTGATCCAAAAGTCAGTCATCTTAATCAAGTAAAGAGAATTCTGAAATATGTTAATGGTACTTGTGACTATGGCATAATGTACTTTCATGGATGTAAACCAATTCTCACTGGCTTCTATGATGCTGATTGGGCTGGAAGTGCTGATGACAGAAAAAGCACTTCAGGAGGATGCTTCTTTCTAGGAAACAATTTGATTTCTTGGTTCAGTAAGAAACAAAATTGTGTATCCTTATCTACAGCTGAAGCTGAATATATAGCAGCTGGAAGCATTTGTTCTCAGTTGGTTTGGATGAAGCAAATGCTCACTGAGTACAATGTCCCACAAGATGTCATGACATTGTACTGTGACAACTTAAGTGCAATTAACATATCAAAGAATCCTATCCAACATAGCAGGACCAAGCATATTGATATCAGACATCATTTCATCAGAGATCTTGTAGAAGAAAAAGTGATTTCATTGGAACATGTAGCTACAAATCTGCAGTTGGCTGATATCTTTACCAAAGCATTGGATGCTACACAATTTGAGAACTTAAGGGGCAAATTGGGAATCTGCTTATGTGAGATTTAGCAGTTATGGAGATGTGCCAACATGTCATATGACATTGTGTGGCATAAGCACCAAATGGCAACACCAGTCTGGTTAAGAACCTTGGATATTCCATTCCTAATAATTTTCAATGTAACGGCTACTTATATAATAACAACTTATAATCAGCTATCCATATTCTCATCATACTATCAAAAGCGAATTGCATTATCTAGTTGTTCTTCAGAAATCATCAACCCTAAAACTCTTCATCCATCTTCTTTGAAAATGTCTCAAAACCCTAACATTCCTGAAGAAATTCTCAACAAAGAAGATGTGGTTCATGCAACCCCTATTTCTGTGGTACCCATGGAGTCAACCCCATTGGACGAAATAAGAGGAAGTGTTCCTCATGCTAAAAAGCCAAGAACTCCAAAAAGAGCAAAAGATCAAGTCTGCAGCAAATCCAAAGGCATTCCTTCACCAGCAAACATGCCTCAAAAATCTTCTGAATATGTGGATGCTTCCATAAAGGAGTTGGTTACCAAGATCCTATCTGAACAAAGAGTGGTAAGTGGCATTTCTATCCCTCTAAACACCATGCCTGCCCCTCAAGAAGATCAACAAACTCAAGCTGCAAAGGACACTCCTGCTCAACAGGATGTCCCAATAGATGTTGAAACATCTGAGGATGAGCAAAAGGCCTCATCTGATGCTGATGTTGAAACAACTGAGGACCAGAAAAAGGCCTCAAATGATAGTGATGAAGAAGCTTCTGAGGACCAAACTAAGGCCTCTACTGAAGAGCACATCTCTGCTGATCCACCAACTGAAGAGGAGACTGCTCAATCTCCTCCTGTGGTGAACCTAGAGCATGATTCTGATACAGAAATCATTGCCTCTGTAAAGCCTAGCATAGCCAAAAGGCTCAGGACTAGGAAAGAAAAGATGCAAGCAGGACATGCAATTCCTGAGAAGAAACAAGCTACCCCAAAGAAAGACAAAGCCAAAACTGTCTTTGGTCCTACAAAACAATGGAGCAAAGTCCAAACACAAAAGAGGAAAGCTGTCACTCCATCAGACTCAGATGTTGAAGCAGATGTCCCAACATCTCCTCCAAAGAAGAAACCAGCACCCTCTAGGGCATCAACTGCTGTTCCAGAAGCTCCCTTGGACAACATCTCATTTCATCATGTTTCAAGTGTAAACAGATGGAAGTTTGTGTACCAAAGAAGGGTAGCACTTGAAAGAGAGCTGAGCAGTAATGCACTTGAGTGCACTGAATTAATTGATCTCATATCTGCTGCTGGTCTCTTCAAAATAGTCTCCAACCCCTCTCCCTGCTATGAGCTACTTGTCAAAGAATTCATAGTCAATCTTTAGGAAGATTGTGCCAATGGTAAGTCTGCTGAATTTAGAAAAGTCTTTGTTAGAGGCAGGTGTGTAGAGTTCTCTCCTCAGATCATCAACCAATTCCTTGGAAGAGAATCTGATGGACCAAATGAGCTAGGGAAGACTGATAACCAAGTCTGCAAGGTTATCACTGCAAACCAGGTCAAGGCTTGGCCAGTTAAAGGAAAGCTCTCAGTGAGCATGCTGACAAGAAAATATGCCATGCTGAACAGGATTGGTACAGCAAATTGGGTACCTACCAATCATACATCATCAATATCCACTGGCCTGGGCAGGTTCATTTATGTAGTGGGCACCCAAACTAAGCTGGATTATGGTGCCTACATCTTTGATCAGACCTTGAAACATGCTAGCTCATCTGCAACAAAGCTGCCAATAGCTTTCCCTTCCTTGCTGTGTGGAATAGTGCTGAGTCAGTACCCTGGAATCCTCATTGAGAAGGACACAGTCTGCAAAAGAGAAAGCCCTCTGGCCTTTCACTACAAACTGTTCCTGAGTCATCATGCAGCAGATGTTGAAGCACCCTCTGGGACATCTGCAGGTCCTTCAAATGCAAAGACTCCAATCTCCAAGGCTGCATTGATTGCTGAACTGAAGAGCACCTGTAAAGAACTTGAAGCTAGGAAGCAGAAGCTTGAGGAAATTATCCAAAGGCTGGAGAGTGAAGGTGATCAGAAAGCTGCTTCTGATGAAGAAACTGAGGAAGATGAAGAAACTGAATGTGATGAATCTGAGTGATCATTGTATGTGAGGAAAAATGTATGACAGTTGCATTGTAATTTAGAATTAATGACTTTGGCCCCAAATTTGTGTCTAACAAGGGGGAGAACAACAACAACAACAATGTGTAATGCTGTTTGATTATGAATGAAAAAAAAAATCTGTTTGTGTCTGAACTGAATCAGGGTGTTTTTAATAAAAATTTCTGTTGCAACAAATCTGAATACATGTATGTTTGAGGGGGAGTAAACTCACTCATGACTTAACAGAAAAGGAAAGCTACACTCTGATAGAAAGAACTTTTGTTGCACTCTGATAACCAGAAAAGATGTTAGCCAAAAATTAGCCAAAGGGGGAGTTTGTAGATGTTTAGAATTGGCAGAATTTTTGACCAACAAGAAATATTGAATTCAGTTCAGAATGTCCTATCAGATGTTGGGACATTATCAAACAGAGTATAAGAACTTAATTCAAGATGTCACACCAGATGTTGGGACATTGTGTAAACGACTTAAGTTCAGTTTTTCAGGATGTCCCAACAGATGTTGAGACATCTCAAACCTGCTACCAGAATTAATTAATGACTAACTGATCTGAGATATTTAAGGAGAGTTATCTGGAATTAATTATGGATGGATAAAAACAGAACAAGGCGCATCTGTAGGAAGTTTTATTATGAGGTTTCAGATTAATCAGAAGAACTAAATCACCTAGAATCTAGGAAGTAACAAACCCTAATTCTAGGTGGAAGCTGCTGTGTTTTAGGACTGGATTAACCTACAGAAAGCCCAAATTACAAACACCTATTTAATCAACAGAAATTCACAGAATTGGGTACGAATTCCAGAAGACCAAATAGTGTGTTTATTGTTTTAATAGCAGGTTGTTTTTTTATTGTACCACTTGATGAGCTTTTAAGCATAAGTGCATTTGTGACTTGATTGAAACTGTGAAGTAAGATCAAGCTGTTTTGTTTGAAGAATGTCTTCAATTTTATTAAACTTGTAAACAAGATCACTGTGTGATTGAGGGGGAGTGAGTTGGTACTCATATCTAAGTTGTGTCTTAGGTAGAAATTGCATTGGGTAGATATTAAGTGAAAGATTAAACTGGGTTGTTTAAGTCTAGAATTAATATTACTTATAGTGGATTTCTTCCTGGCTTGGTAGCCTCCAGATGTAAGTGTGGTTATACACTGAACTGGGTTAACAAACTACTGTGTTGTTTAATTTTCTTGCACTTTAAGTTTTGGTTAAATCTGTCAAGTGTTGGGACATCTCATAGGACATCTCATACCTGATCACAGAATTTCACATCTTAATGCAAAATTAATTGACAGTTAGTATATAATAAAAAATATATATTTTATGACTTTTGATACCCCACTTCTATTAATTTTTTTCTTCTATTCTACAATTTTGATTTATTATTTCTTTTTTATGGTATATTATATATTTAATTTCAAATCTATTTTATAAAAAAATTATTTTTATTTCTATAATATTTTATAATATCTATATTTGTGTACCATAGGCATGGCTCGGGTCAGAGAAGATCTTAGGGCTTGTCTTGCTTCAGCTTGGATCAAGGAAGGCCTTTGGATCAGATTTTGTGAGCTGGATGGCCTTGATCAAGAGTTTCCAATGTTCTTGTATATTTCCCTCTTTGGAATTTTGTGAAGAATGGCTCATGGTTTCTTGTGATCCAAGACACAATTTTGGTCCAAATGTGTTGTGTGATCATAATATGATGTATTGGAGTGCATTAGAAGTCATTAAGAAGCTTGAAACTTGAAATTGCAAAAATCTCTCTTTGGCATGAAACATGAAATTATGTGATTTTTGCCAACTTTGGAAAGCCATAACTTGAGTTCCAAAATGAATTAGATCTTGTTCTTGTACTTTTTGAAAAGGGAATGATCCAATCTACAACTTTCATGACCAACAATTTTTCATTTGAAGCATTTTTGGTTGAGAAAGAGGAGGTTGAAAAACTTTTCCAAAATGGAAAGTTTACATTACAAGTCATTTCCATTTTTGGCAACTTTTGGTTTAGCTCATTTTTCTTCAATTTTGTGAACTTCTAAGCACTTCAATGATCAAATAAAGACCGTATAACTTCAATTTGATGAAAAATCCACTTTGGGTCCATGGATGGGGGCCTCAGATGCCCTGATTTTGCTCTGACTTGCTCAAGAAGTTACCTAGTGAACAGATGACTTCCACAATGAATTTCTTCATCAAACTTGGTATGTATGATCCTTATATAATATTGAGACCAATAGAAACAAGAATGACCAAAAAATTTGGAGTTATGGCCTCTGAAACCAAAACCCTAATTTCAGGTCATCTGTGTAGTTAAACCCTAGCTCAGCTTCTATGCTTTCTCAATTCTTGTGATTTTTGACTTCCTTGATCTTTGGAGGATAAAATATGATGATTGAACACACATGGACCCTCTTGAGATGATTGATGGCCTTTGGAGTGGCTCAGAAGGATCTTGGATTGCTCAGATCACAAACCCTAGATGCAGATGAACTTGAACTAATGCAGTGAAGCAAAAATGCAACATGAAATGGTATGATTGAACTTATGTAAATGTGAAAGATCACAAGCCATGGTGTGAACTTAGTGAGGGCAAATTTGGGGCGTTTACAATATGCCTATAGGTTATTTAACGGATCTATCGGCTAATTGAAGTGACATCTTAGTAGGTTGTAATTCTCCTAAGTTTAATCTCTCACAAACTGCTAAAGGCATTAAGCTCACACTAGCTCCTAAGTCTAGAAAAGCTTTTTCGATGACATGATTCCCCAAAACACAAGGAATGGAAAAATTTCCGGGATCTTTATCTTTCTTTGCTAACCTATTTTCGGAAATAGAATTACATTACACGGGTTTCGGATCTTCAAGTCTACGTTTATTTGTAAGTATATCTTTGAGAAACTTAGCGTAAGAAGGTATTTGGGTGATGGCTTCTGTAAAGGGGATTTCTACGTGGAGTTTTTCTATAACCTTAACGAATTTTTGATACTGATTATCGATTTGGGTTTTCTTTAGTCTTTGAGGGTATGGTATTGGTGGTTTGTATGGCGGTGGTGGTACATAGGTTTTATTTTTAGGTTCTTATCCTTTTTCTTGACTTTCCGGGTTTTCAGATTCCTCTGGTTCCTTCTCCTCATTTCTCTCAGAAGTTTCGGGATCACTTAATCTAGGGTTTAAAGGTTCCTTATAAGCGGTTCCACTTCGTAGAGTAATGGCATTTGCTTTCCCTTTCGGGTTTTGTTGAGGTTGTCCAGGGAACTGTCCTCCAGGTGTAGTCTGGGGGGCTTGGTTTAAAGCTACCTGAGAGATCTGGGTTTCAAGCATCTTGTAATGAGTAATAATCTGGTCAACCTTGGTTCCTAACTGGGTAATTAGTTCGTTAACATGGACGTTTTGGTTCATGAACTCTTTGTTTTGTTGTGTTTGAGCGGTGATAAAATTTTCCACAATTTTCTCAAGGCTCAGACTTGGTGGTACAGGTTGCATAGGTTGATTTGTTCTTGGGGCTTGGTAACCTTGTTGTCTCGGAGGTGCGGTATTTTGGATAGGTTTATTATTTTTGTAGGAGAAGTTTGGGTGATTCCTCTATCCAGGGTTATATGTGTTTGAAAATGGGTTCCCTTGGGTGTAGTTCACTTGCTCCGGATTGGTCTCATTTAACAGATTGCATTCGGCGGATTGGTGTCCTTGCGTCCCACATATCTCACAATTCGGCGAAACTGCAGCTACAGTATTCGAGGTTGTACACATATGTTCGAATCTAAGGGCCAATGCGTCCATTTTAGCTTGAATCATGTCCATAGAGCTTAACTCATGTATTCCTCCTTGGGCTTCCTTCTTTTCCACTGTCGCTCGTTCTACTCCCCATGATTGATGGTTTTGGGCCATATCCTCGATAAGGGCACTAACTTCAGGGTAAGGTTTGTTCATTAGTGCGCCACCAGCGGCAGCGTCGATGGTCATCTTAGTGTTATAATGAAGTCCATTATAGAAGGTTTGAATGATTAGCCAATTCTCTAAGCCATGATGTGGGCATGCTCTTAATAGCTCTTTATATCTCTCCCAGGCTTCGAACAACGACTCTCCTTAGTGTTGGGTAAATCTGGTTATTAGATTTCGAAGAAGAGCGGTCTTACTTGGGGGAAATATCTAGCAAGGAAAACTTTTCTAAGGTCTTCCCAAGTTGTTATGGAATTGGGTGGAAGGGAATCTAACCATGATAGAGCTTTATCTCTGAGGGAAAAGGGAAATAATCTTAAGCGTATCGCCTCAGGAGGAGCTCCATTGGTTTTAAAGGTGTCTGCTAACTGGAGAAAGTTTTTTAAATGTTGGTTTGGGTTCTCAGTAGCAAGACCTGCGAATTGTCTCTGTTGCACTAATTGCAACAGGGATGGTTTAAGTTCAAAATTATTGGCTGGGATAGCGGGTTTACTATACTAGAACTAGGTTCCTCGTTTGATGGTTGGGCGAAGTCCTTAAGAGGTCTTCGGTTTTGATCTTCGGCCATAGCTCTCCTATTCCTATGGAAAAACAAACGTGCGCGAGCGTAACGTTCAGGTTCAACTAGAGGGTCTACTAAGCTTCCGGCACTGCGAGTCTTTCGCATTGACCGGTGGGTAACAACCTTAGTCTAAATGGTATAACTACAGGGTATGAAATTTGACGAAATTGGTCCCCGACAACGGCGCCAAAAACTTGATGCGTGTTTTTCGCAAGTGTACGAACACGTCAGAGTAATATAAAAGATTGTCGAATCCACAGAGACCAAGTGTCAATCTATCGTACCTGTTGTTATGGTGTGTATCTAAGGCAACTAAATATAAGGGTTTTAAGGAGTGTGCAATGGTAAATAAAATAATAATTTTAAACAATTAATAAAAGACAGGCTCGAATGTAATTCACATAATCAATTGATAATCCGGTACTTGTTAATAGAACTACTTATGGACAATGTTTTCTACTTTGAAAAGAACTAATTTAACAGGAACTGTCGCTTTCGCGTATTCAGAATCGAGTTGTACTCCCTAATCAACCTCTCCTATTGTCACGGATAGAAAGGTGCGTACTGCGTTAGAGTAGTAAACCTATTTTTAAGAAATATAGTATCTTAACTAAGTTGAAAAGTACTTTAACCTGAATTTCTTAGCAAAAAGAGGTTCTCATGAACCAGACTCTAAACTTCTTAACGCGTCCGAAAATCATTTTAAAATCTCTTTTCTTTTTAATCTAAAAACTCCTAATGAACTAGACAAAGCGCTTTTGGCTGTTTATGAAATAGTTAAAAACAATTACTTAAATTGAAAGATAAAATAGCCCTTAAGTGTTTCCACGAACAATTGTACGGATTACTGGTTCAATTATGATCCTTACATTCTAACCTTTATGGATTTAGTTAGACATGGTAAAGTAAAAGTTCTTTTTATAAGTTTTCATAAAAGTAATTAGTGCGAGTGCGGAAAGTAAATGAAAGTAGTGCGAGTGCGGAAAGTAAATAAAAGTAGTGCGAGTGCGGAAAGTAAATAAAAGTAGTGCGAGTGCGGATAATAAAGGTATTTAAAGTGAGTGCGGAGAATAAACGAAATTAGTGCGAGTGCGAGAAATAAAAAAAGTAAAGCGAGTGCGGGAAATAAATAAAGTAAAACAATGCGGAAAAATAAAATACGAACTGGAATTAAAATGGCGGCAGGATTAACTTCCTCCCAGAGTGCTCCAAAACTCGATCACACAGACGTATACAGACTCGATCACTCGATTGCAGTAACACCCCGATGTGGAATGATAACTACTTTAAAACTGATATATGCCTAAGAGATTCTAAGTTTGGATGCTTGAAAACGAAAATCTAAGGCCCTATTTATAGGAAAACAAATAGCAAGAAAAGACTAGGATGCCCCCTCCACTAAAAAGTGGAGGGAAAAGTTTTGGCCTTGTGGCGCTCGCCATGAGACTAATAGGGAATGAGAGAGTGGGGATCGTGGGTTTTGGCAGTTGTGGAGTGGTCTTGAGATGTGGCCACCTCATGGCAGACCCCATGGCGCCCGCCATGGTGGATGCCGTAAGTGTAAAAAGCTGAATTTCTTGGTTTTCGTCCGTTTCCACTCCTTTTTCGCTCATTTTCTCGATTAAGACCCCGATTACATAGAAAACCTGAAAATAAAGAAAAACAAAGTAATAACATAACAAAATAACAATAAAAGCTAAGAATGCATGTGAAATCGGAGTCAGAAATACGATGAAATTTAGTGTTATCACACGCGCCCTGCTCTTGTTGGATTCTGGGGAGCGCCGTCCCCGTTTCTTCGTCGCTTCTAGACGTTGTTGCGTCCCTCTTTCCTGCTGAGATCGGCCCTCCTGTCGGTCAGCCTCTAGGGCCATGATCCTCTCGTGCTGCTGGTAGAGCATGGAGCTGGCCTGGTTAAGGGCGTTCACCATAGCAATCATGGTGGCATCCCCTTCGACGGGAACGGGGTTGGGTTGGAACGTGTCAATCGCCTGGTCTTGAACTTGAGGTGGGTTCCCATTGTTCTCGGGTTCAGGAGACGGGGTGGCTGGGCGCCCATCTCGGGCGTCAGATTCATGGTAGTGCAGATTGTCCTCCATCGTGTAGTCAACAAGGGGACAATTGCGTTCGTTGAGCTGTTCTCCGGACATGCTGAAATGATGGAGTGTTTGAGCTTTGATCCTCTGCTATGGAAGAAGGGGAAGCTAGATTCCCACAGACGGCGTCACTGATCTTACCTGATCAGGAGGACCTTCCAGCAATTTGGTGCAACGGCCAAAGAATGAGGGAGAAAGTGGGTGTACCTGCAAGGCACTCCGATGCTTAAGTGAGTATAGGTATAATGAAGTAGGCAAGTTATAAGATGAATCAAAATACATGACCCTTTAGTGAAAAAGGATATTTATAGTGAGCCCCCAGCGCTGGGCCAAAGTCCTTCTTTGGGCTAGATCAGCTAGGCCCAAGGAAGAACTGCCAAGGAACGCGTGAAAAGCGTGAAAACCTAGCTAAGAGGTCTGGTTCTTGGTCCAACTGCCCCTATCTTTCAGGAGATAATAGGGGACAGTTGGGTGACGTGGCAAGTGACCTGACAGACTTGTTCTTTGCCCGTTCTGAGTGCATGCCCGTCGTACGAGAAACTTGTCCGACTGTTAGATGTCCATGCCCGTCTGCTAGGTGTACCTGCTCGAGTATATGAGCCTCTGCTCGACCTGTTGGGCCGTAGCCTAATACAGTCTTGAGGCCCGGAACATCATTATTTTAGAGAATAATTTTAATTTCCTCTTTAATATTTATTCTTCACTTTTTTTTTTTACAAATAAGGAATTTCGTATTATACTTTGGTTGCGAAAAAGACGATAAACACCTTCATGTAAGACGTTATTTGGGAGTTGTGTGCGCTTAGAGAACTCTCATTCATCGCATCAGAAAGAATTCATACCAAATTGCCATGGCGGCCATTCTTTTCAAGGGAATCGCAGCTCGCTCGCTCACCACACGTGTAACTTTTCTAACCCTAAATCAAACCCTAATTTTCTTTTTTTTCTTCTTTCACTTCCATACCTTTTCTATTTTCCGGCAATGCCCGTACTTTGTTTTCTTCGATTTTTCGGTTAGAATTTGGCTGTTGAATAATTTTATTGGAATTGTGTTTTCTTTTTGTAATGATATTTTTTCCCTTGACGTGTTTGCAGCTTACTAGTTCATGTTATTATGGAATGAAATACTCAACCAAGGTGTCTAACGATCCAGACACACACGATGACTTCAAGCCAGCTAATAAGCTTGAGAACTCTAGCACTTCTTTGTCAAACATTATTGAGCAGGTGAATTTCATATCATCATGAAGAATCTATTAGGGTTTTATTATTTTGATGACCATTAACTTGTGACTCATATTGTACAGGATGTCAAGGATAATCCTGTTATGCTATACATGAAAGGCGTGCCCGATTTTCCTCAGTGTGGATTTAGTTCTCTTGCAGTTAAAGTCTTAAAACAATATGGTAAGTAAATGATACTTTTCATGCTTCATCCTTGCTACCCGAGAAATTATATCTTTCGAACTTGTCTTTTCATGCTAGAATTGTTACTTTCCCTGTGTTCCAAAGTTGTGCATATGTAGTTTTGAAAGTGTAGACTCAGAATGGATAATGTATTTTTCTATCATACATTATGGTGATTAATTTATTGAAGGCAGCTGATATCATGGTACCTACTGCTTTTCTGTAATCGGTAATCCTGTTAAAGCAAGAAGAAAGAGTAGTCCATAGGTGCTGGCTTGAAATTTAATTATGATGATCAATAGTATAATAACCTTTGCGAGAATATATAGCACATTGGCATGCTTTTAAGTTTCACATGAGTTTTTCCAACTGTTGATTTTTTTTCTTGTTATTTTTATTTACCTATGGCCTACAGAAATTTGTTGTAAATATGATTTAGCTTTACTACTGGATGGAAAACTGAGAATTTATACAATGTAATTATTATTTTTTGTTGCTGTTGCAGATGTTCCTTTAAGTGCTAGAAACATTTTGGAGGATCCTGAACTGAAAAATGCTGTAAAGGCCTTCAGGTAAACTTGTTTTTACGGGTTATATTACTCTAGCTGGGAAACGCTCTTACTGTGGCTTAGTTTTTCAAAACACAGAAGTTAATGAAAAAGTTATAGTTAAAGGAAATAAACAAAATATATACTAATGGC
The DNA here is from genome assembly GCA_963966055.1 of Lathyrus aphaca. Taxonomy (NCBI): domain Eukaryota; kingdom Viridiplantae; phylum Streptophyta; class Magnoliopsida; order Fabales; family Fabaceae; genus Lathyrus; species Lathyrus aphaca. Next base: position 740,191,896 of record OZ014519.1, on the reverse strand, counting down.
CAATAATAATAACTAAAGTTAGTGATATGTGATATGAAACACAATATTATTTTCAAATTGCATTTTGTAAATCCAAATATTTTAGCTAAATTCAGATTATGAATTATAAATCTTAAAATTTGAAAGTAATTGTTGTGCTGTCTAAACATTGAAACCTGCCAATTTAGAATTCCATCTGTGTTAGAACTATGACACCCTTTACTGGCCGTGGAGTTCAGTGGACGAGAGTCATGCCACAAATCTGAAGATCATAAACATCAGTTTGAAGATACAAATTTGTTCTGTGTGTGAGCTTGTTACAGTTGATTTCAATGTCTAGTGAACTCTTACTGGTTATGAATCTGTCTTCTGTCATTTATTCACTAATTAAACCTTCTGTTCTCCAATGATTTGAATTGCTTTCATGTTAAATCTGCTGGAAATTAGTTGGCCAAGATTTGTCCTTGTATGTTTTGGATATACGTGTACGTGTTTGGAAGCTTATGTAAAATGATTTTGAAACTTTGTTTTGTTTGCATTAAAGTGGTATATGAGTCCTCTATCATATTGATTCTCAAAATATGTTAGTACCAGAAGTGCAGGTTCTGCTAAGTTTAATTGCTTTTCCTTTTTAACAGATTAATAATAGATAAACGAGGCAAATTTACATTTCTGATGTTTTCCTTTTTTTTCATTCTCTGCAGTCACTGGCCAACATTTCCACAAATTTTCATTAAAGGAGAGTTTGTTGGTGGATCAGACATTATTCTTAATATGCACCAGGTTCATTCCCATTTCAACAGTTGGTCATTTTTTACTTTTCAATATTTTCTACTCTCCTGTTTAACAATATTTTCCCATTCTTGTAGACTGGTGAATTGAAGGAAAAGCTCAAGGATATTGTGTCCAAGCAGTAAAAACACAACTAAGGCGATGGAATTTTAAAGAGAGAGGTAGTTTAGACCGACTTGTTTGACGCAATCTGTTTCTTTTGCTGAAAAGATTACCTTATGTGATGTCTTTATACCAGATTTTCTGGATAGTAATAAGTTATTCAACGGACAAATTTCGCATGTGCGTGCACTTTGCTTTATTGTTTAATTTGTTGTATATGAAATTATAGTTAAGACTGAACTTTTATTCATCCTGTGTTAGAATAATGTGATAAGAGCATTCATTGTATCAAGTTTTATAATTCACTCAAAAAAGAAAGTTTATTGAAATTGAAAAACAAGGAGTCCAAGATCCCTGTTTTGTTACAATCACAATGCTAATAAAAACAAAAACTAAATCTCTCCAATACTACTACTGATCAAGCACCTAGATTCTACAATAATAAAGAGATAAATACTTAGTAAACACATTGATATATCTTTATTGCTCACCAACAAGACAAAAAGGGACCCAGAAAATTAATTCTCCTATTTATATTATCCCACCTTCCCTGTTATTCTACAAACATTCATATTTTCATACTAATAGTTTTGTCATTTTAAGATGAGAATCCTTCAAGCCCCAACCTTGAACTAAGCCAGTTGGAAACCTCATCCATCTCTCTTGGAACCGTGTAATGACCAATCCTGCATTCATCACAACAAACTCTGAAAAACTGTTCTAATATTTAACACTTGTTTCATTAATATTGATGATTGATTTCATCTTACCCTTCATAGGATTTGAATGCTATATATCGAAACCCGGCTGAGCTTAAGGATTGTGCAGATTTCTCTCCGTACTTGCAGTGTACTACATCATCACCTACAAAATGAATTCTCAGTCGTTATTTTGAGATCAGACGGTTGAATTGAAAACTTCGTGAATTAGTTACAGCATCATATAATTTTTTTAGATACATACTGATTCCATGGCATAGTAAAATTGGTAACGAAGCAGCACGCCTTCGTGATTCGTGTGACACTTCTATCTTGTTCCCTAAGCTCCTGCAAGATAGTAGGTTCCAACACAATGGACAAATGATTATATATTGAAACTAATGAGAAAATAATACATGTTTTAATGCTATTATCAGTATATGATACCTTGATCCTGGAAGCCAACCACTGAGTCCAACAACTGCTCTTAAACTGACGGGATATGGGATGCCATTTCCATACCTTCCCATGGCATAACAAGTTGAAGAGTATAATGCTATTGCTGCACCCATACTGAACCCTCCAATACCAACTTTCACTGCCATATAATAATCAAATAACATTACTTTCAAGATTCCAACTTTAATTAAGGTCCAAAAAATAATATTATGCTTTTTATTTTTATTTTTTAAACTCGGTATCTGACCCTAGAACCGAGACCAATTTCATGGCTCACTTGTGGGGATCCTATTTAAAATCAGAGGAAAATTCTGTATGAATTGACCCAACACAAAAATTGTTAACACCTAACAGAATTTGAACCTGAGACCTTAAGAGAAACACACTCTCAGATCTCAAGCCTTCACCAACAAACCAACCCTCAGATTAAAATTATGTTATTATTGATTCAATGAAAGTTTTGAAAAGTACCATCAGCTGGTTCTGTTGACAGCAAGTTAGCAATATGTGCTGCTGAAGCATCTAAACCTTCCCAATCATCTGGGCCATCTTCTGAAAGTTCTCCCACATCAAACCCTGCAGATTAATATTCAATCACCAAGTTAATTGCACTTGTTTAATGCTCTAATTCAATTAACAAAGAGGATGAAAAAAGTTTTTTTTCTTCTTTAAAATCTTACATGCAGTGCAGGGAAAACCGCCGAGGATTGCCACAGGACGGGTAGGAGCAGTAGGACAAATCCATTTTATCTGTATCATATTATACAAAATCATTACATTATAGAGCAGTATTAATGCAATTTCAAACTTATTGAAGATATAAATAAATAAATATTTTCTTACATTTGGAAGTGGAAGTGATTCCAACAATTGAGATGAGCTGCAGATAAAAACAAAATACAAAATCAGAATATTTCTATTACATGATAGCTTCTATTCATATAGTAATATATTCTTGTGTCAATATTGATATAGGTAGAGAATTTAGCATATACTCTTCTAAACCAAGAATTATAATCACTACTTTCTTCTGCAGAATATATTCCATGTAGAATCTAACCAGAAAGAACTTCAATACTTAGAACATTCAACATTAGGTATCTAACCAGAAAGAACTTCAAATACTTTCCCTTAAAAGTTTCATTTTCCGTACACGGATTGTGTACTTGAAACTAAATAATGAAGCATTAAGGTTAGACAAGGTAGAAAGAACAAGTATCGTGTTTTTTTCGTAACTTTTTGCTTTTGAACTGAATTACTGTACTAAAAGAAATGGTATGATCCACAAAAGAAGAGGAATAACTAATGGTTATGATGATGTTTGCATGACATATAAGAGTGATGACATTCATACCTCAAACCATTATCACCAAGTCCATGCAACCAAACTATAGTAGCTTGGTGTTTTCCCTTAGGCCTCACGACATGTGTCTTCCCGAACTCGAAAGCTCGTCGAGTAGTTCTACTACCTGCAATTGTAAACAAGAAAAAACTTACTACTCAATAACAGGCTAAGTTTGAAGATATCTGATAAATGTCAAAACATAAAGCAAAAAGTATTGATAATATTTGGATTCACGACGAGTTTGACAGATGACAACGTGTCACCGTGATTTTAGCAAAAGTTACACTCAAAAGCTTTAACAAAACCACGTGTCATCGTGATTCTGTCAAACTCAACGTGACTCCAAAGACGCGCTTATAACAATCTATAAACTAAAATTCATGCAAGTTGCAAAAAGAACAAACCGGAACCGGTGTGAGAATGCGCATGACTCATTTTTCTGTTTGAATGAAAGAATAGATGAAAGCAGCTCCACCTACTAGTACTTCAACTGTAATGAGAATGAAGAGGTATCTGCAATGAAGAAAAATGCAGAATGGTGATGACCCTTTTATACCATAAAGAGTATAGTGGAGATGGAATAAAACGTGTGAATATGCATTGCCATGTAAGTATAGTGAGTGCACCGTTTATAGAGTGCAGCTGCAATAGCCTAGAATGGTATCAATGAAAAGGAGAGAGAGAGAGAGATAGAGAGAGAGTAGAGACAGAGACAAAAGCAAGAAACCTTTATGAGCAGAGAGAATCAAAGCAGAGGAGACAGAGCACAATCATCCATTCCTAAACCGCACAGCTAGGAGAGAGATCTCAAAGAGAGAATCTATGCTTGTTTTTGTGGACAGTGCCCATAAAATAAAGCAAACCACAACAACAACCACTGAAGAATATTACTCAAAATGTAGAAAGAAAAAAAGAATAACCTTAGTTTGTAAAAAGAAAAAAGAAAATATCTTTTCACAATCATTTGTTTATGAATTTCTTCTTGATTGATAGATACCCATTAACCTCAAAACCAAACAATTTCAACTTTTGTACACCTAAGAACTTTTATTTTCTTAATTGCTTTCTAGTTCTTAAGGACGGTAACGTTTAACCTCGATAGTGTAGATTCAGTCTTTGTCGTTTCGATTCGTATAAAATAAAATAAAACCGTAGTGACTAGAAATGATTTAAAATTAGAATTGACAAGAAAAAGTATGCGAGCTTTTCAGTGAAACTTGCCTCTCTTATGATTTCTTAGTTGCCACTAAACTTTGCAGCTCAAACCCCACTTTGAAGAAAAGTTTTGTTTGTTTATACATGTGATATGAGAAACAATATAAGTCCAAATTGATAATAATGACGATCATGATAATAATAATAATAGCATATCTTCTTTGTAACACATTAAGATAAAATCTTCATGTATTCATCAGAAATCTTTAGAACAATTGTTATAAAATTTGAGGCCATGATATATGATATCTTCACCAAAAGGAATCTTAAGAAATGCAGGCCAATAGTTTATTAAATCATGATGATCATAATGAAATTATCTCATTTGTAAATTATTTCTATAGTGGACTCCAACATGAATATAATTATATATATGTTACATTCCTGTTTATGTCTCCATATTGTGCAGAGATATTTGCAGCTTTGGTTGAAGTATCAAATATGTAATTTATTGCAAAGTGAAAAAGTGGACCTGTGATGGCATATATACCAAGATAAACAGAGAGGCACTATGTAAATATATGTATAAGGTCAATGAGTTCATGATTCATTGTGCACCACTATGTCTGCTCTCCTATAAAATTCAGCTTTCATGCTCTTGGAAGTCTTCAAATGCTATCTGTCCTTTTGTTCTATCCACTAACTAGTTTATCAAGATTCTGTGCTTGTGTTTATCAAGATTCTCTTCAATTTTCAAGAATTTTAATTGGATATGCTTAACATTCCAATGTAATCAACCTTTACAATAACTCATCAATGTTTGTTTTTGTTTCTCTTGCCTAATGTCAAACTCTCGGCATCTATCAAGAGTTTACATAGACACGACACTGACATTAACACGTTAACACTCATAATAATTGTGGTAAGAAATGAAAGTAACTGGATGTAACTAAATACATGTATCGGTGTTATGTCATTACGTGACAAGAGTGTCAAGAGGGTGTCGGGCGAGTGAGGCGAACTTCGCCCTTGCCATTGCATTTGGCCCAAACATGTTTTTGTCCTTGGCGTGTGCTGAGGTGAGGGATAGGCTCTCGTGGTACGATTTAGGGTTACTTTTATAATTTGAACTTTTAGTATTATATATGACTTGTAAGATGTATCCCTAAAATATACTCATTCATGTAATCGCAGACGTTAATACACTTGAACGAACTGCATAAACAAATATAGGAGATAAATCATCTTTTTTCTCTTATATTACTAATTACTAGTATTTTTACAAATACCAGACATGTTTTCGATCTGAAGTGTCGATATATCTGAACTCATGAATCATGATATGTGATTCCTACTTCATCAGGTTGATGTACCAAACTTCCAGATTTCATGCTTTATTTTCCAATGTTAGAATTATTACTATCCTCTATAACATGGGCTAGTCCCCACTAGGAAAAAGGTGAATGCCTATAATTCCCACTCAGACTTTTTTTTCCCTGACAGAATGAAATGACAATGTACTAAATGTTAACACATTTTTATTATTTTTTTCTCTTTTAATTTCCATTTATTCAAAATTGTCTGTTCAGAAAAAGATGAGATAAGACTTGTAAATTTATTATGATGATGCATTTGTAATTCAGCCCCAATTATTTTGCTTTTTAACATCTTGATTTCACTATTTTCATTACGATGAGGGCACAAAATTCAACTCACTTAAATTTCTTATGACAAAAAATAAATAAAACATAATTTTATTAATAAATTAATTAATCTACTATAATATGTTTATGTTTGTTAATCTATTTAAATATATATTTTAATATTTATTTAAATATATTTACATGAAGAGAGAAATGCAGACGAGTGTAAATTTTTTAATTCTTATTAATTTTACACATTTTTCTAATCTAGTTAACTTTTTAATCAAAGGATATTTTTTTTTTCTTTTTAAAAATAACTACACTTCTCTTTCTTTCGTCCTTATCTTATAACAAACAATATTATAAATTTATTCATATCTTTCTCTCTTCTCATTTTCATCTCACAACTATTCACATCCCATGTGTAATGACAAATACTAAGATGAATTAATATTTTTTTATTTATAAAATAATATAATGTTTGAAATACGCATATATTTGATGTCTAGATTAAGGGTGAGAAAAGTTTGATATGCTAAAAAATTTAGAGGCCTAAGTCACAATAATGGTGTCATATATTTAGTTTCGAGTATGTGTTTGGGTTTTAGTGTTTAAAAAAAAATGTCATTTTTACTTAAAAATAATTGCTATTTTTTCAATTTTGTCTTTTAATTAATAATCTATACATTATTTCCAAGACACTAATAATATATTATGATAATATTATTACATTCTTTAATATATATACAAAAATATTAAACGAAGTTATTTTAAAATGGAGAGAGTACGAAAAAGATTGACCTAAACTTAAAATTAACAATAACCTGTTAAATGTTAATTGGCTGAGCATCTAACACACAAAAAAAAAGTCAAAAATTAGTGGAATTTTCCCTAATAGAAGGAGAACTTAAGATCATAAGCTTTTATCTTTGTCAACTCCTTAATAGCCCCACACTTAATTCAGAAAAAGAAAGAAAAAAAATTGCATTGTACAAATTGGAGCCTTTGTTTAAGACCAGACAAGATATGCTGTTGGCACTACTTTCTTATTTTTATTTTTTATTTCATGAAAAATCACTATCTTCTTATTTGTGAGCATTCATTTAATATTAAAAATAGTGTGTAGTGGGAATAATACTGCAGTTATTAGGTGGCTAAAATTGGCAAAACTTTATGGCAAACGAAACATATTTGAGTACCTAATTGAAAAAGCCTGTTACTTCATAATCTGATTATTTTATAAGCTGGTGCACATAATTTTCATTTTTTCCCCTTATATAAGAATCAAATATAAAGCAGAATTAATTAATTTATATTGGAAGTTGAAAATTTTATGACCGCTAATTTATTTGCACAAACTAATTAAATATATGCTTGTATATGAAGTGAACACATGCTTCACTTCAAAAGGAAAAAGCTACCACTTTTAAAAGCAAAAATATGAAGTGTTGATCTCTTAATTTTAAATTTTTCTTTATTTTTTTATTTTTTTATTGAAAAGTTGTTGATGTAAAAATATTTAATTTAACTTATAATTGAACTACACCACTCTTCCTAAATTTTATGATATCTTAATTTTAGTTTTATTTTTAGTTTTGATTTTTAGGTCAATTTTATTGACGCGAAGATGTTTAGATAAACAAATTTAATATTTATATAATATTTGAGAGAAATTTTTATTGACGTGTCATATAAAATCAATCTCAATAAAATAAAACCACATATTTAGATTCACAAGATGACAAAACCATAATATTTTACTTTCTTGAGCTCTAAGATTGAAGCGTCTTCGATCATGAATATGTAGTTTGCAATACTCTTTTTCTCTTCTTGATATCCATTGAAATCTGAATCAGTGTAATCATATACCTTTGCCTCTATGCTAGCCTTCTTTTGCCTTGACATCAACACATCGTGATCAATTATACCTTTTATGTATCTCAACTCTCTCTTAACTAATGTGAGATGATATTCATGGGGTTTCTCCATGATTCTCCTCAATAATCCGACACTTTTACAAATGGTTGGCCTGATATTACAAATATATCTCAATGATCCAATGATTTGCCTGTACAATGTTGGACTTACAAACTCACCATTTGTTTTCTTTCTCAATTTTGCTCTAGTCTCCAATGGTGTAAGAGCTACATTATAGTTGCTCATCTTGAATCTTTTCAATATATCGAGCATACTTTGTCTAGTGAAGAAACACTTCTTCACCTTTGTCATTAAACTTCATCCCTAAGAAATATGGCAAATTCCCTAGGTCAGACATTTCAAACTCCTACATTAGTTTCAACTTGACTTCTTTTATTTATGTATCATATTCACCTGTAATCAACAAATCATCCACATACAAGAAAATGATGACTCGACTAAGCCTACTTGCATTGTTGACATACACTCGATATTTTGAGACACATTTTGAGAATCCGGCTTTGATTAGGAAGCCATCTACTTTCTTATTCCAAGGCATTGGGGCTTGCTTTAAAACATAGAGAGTCTTCCTCAATTTGTATACCTTCGACTTCTGTTTGTTGATTTCGAATCCTAGTGGTTGACTGAGTTAGACTTCTTCTTCCAAAAGTTCATTCAGAAATGTTGTCTTTACATCTATTTGAGGTATCTTCCATCATTTGCATGTTGCAGTCGATACAACAATTTTGATGGTTTCCAACCTTGCCACAGGTGCATAAACTTTGTCGAAATCAATACTAGGTTTTTGCAGAAAACCTTTTGCCACCAGTATTGATTTGTTCTTAGCAATCTCACCATTTTCCCTTAACTTCAACTTATAGACCCACTTCACATGAATTGGCTTCTTGATTGATTTTTCGACAAGCTCCAAGTCTTATTCTTCTCGGTCGCCCTGAGTTGTTTTGCATTGCTGCTAACCAATTTGAATCATTCATGGCTTGATCCAAATCGATTGGTTATGATTCATCCATCATAAATACTTCTTCTATTAAGTCACCATCTCAATCGTCTACTTGATCTAGAAATCTCTCATATCTAGCTAGCCTTGTCGACCCAGTTCTTGCTTTAGTCAATCTCCTAACATTATGTTCAAACGGTTCTTTGTTTCGATTGGTTGTGACTTCAGCCTGTTGGTATTCATCAAGCATAATTGTGATTGTTTCTCGTTCTTGTTGAGCAGACCCTTAACTCCAATCACACTCTTTGCTTTCATCCACTAAAACATCTCTATTGATCACAAGCTTATCATCATTTGATGAATATAATTTGTATGCACCAGTCGAATGATAACATATGAGCACCATAACATGACTTCAATCATATAGTTTCTTCCTCAATTGTTCAGGTACATTGTAACACCCTAATTCTACCCGGTGGAAATTCATAAATCAGAGTTTCAAAAATTCAACAACAATATAGGATGCCACATTTTCGACTTTAAAAAAAACATCAACATTTAATTGCATATCAACATGGATATATAACACATATAGATCAGGAGACAACAACTTCTTTTATTCTATATAAACCAAAACATCTCTATCATAAAATAACATGTTCATAATTTTCAACTTCATTGTCATGACATAACAATTTATTATTCAACTTGAGAAACAACTTATAGCAACTTATTCTTTTATTCATCTTCAACTTTTAAATACAAAAACAACAACAAAGAAAACTACAATGACATAACAAGCATCAACCCCCCGAGTATTATGTATCAGAGCGACAAACGACTCGAACTATTGAAGATAACAATCTTCCTTCAAGCTAACTTGCACGTTACCAACCAAGGGTAACATTCAAACAAAAGGGATGAGATATCAAACAATATAAACAAGAGTATGATAGTTAACACGCTAGATAGAATCATACAATTTTCATACTATCCAACAACATCTTAATAATCACCCACAACTTATCAACATACTTTATCAACTTAATTCACATATCAACATTTTCGACATAATCACTAAAATTAACCTAATCAACATAATCAATTTCAACTATAAAATCAGCATAAACACCTTCATCAATTTTGACAAACATATACAACATATTCAACTTCTTCAATATCAACATAATCGACTTTATGAACATAAACATATAGACAACTCATGCAACTTAACCATATAATCAACTTATTCAACATAATCATATAATTAACTTAGCTACATAATCAACTTATTCAACATGAAGCACTTACTCAACGTAATCAACATAAACCACTTAATCAACTTAAATCTGCATAAACAACTTAATCAACTTGAGTAACGTAAACAACTTTAGCAACTTAAGCAACATGAACAACTTTATCAACTTGGCCACATAAACAACATAAATAATGCCACACAGGATGCGACTCGACTATGCATATGCATGTGGTACCATCGGAGTAAAACTCCAACTTAAAATATACCAGGTTATCGAGGTATCTGCAAGGCATAAGCCTTCAACTTAATAAATTTGCCAATCCAGGCCAACGTGGTGAGCATCCGCTCCAACTTAGAAATGCAATGTATGTCATGAAACCAACCATGCAACACATAAGCAACGAACAACTCAAATCAGCATACAACAAACAAGGTTGCAACTTAAATTCAACATGATTCAACTTTGGCCATAGGCCTACAACTTTCAACGTTGGTCATACGACCTACAACTTTAATATCAACCTTGGTCTTACGACCTTCAACTTAAAAATGCCCATAAACCAGGACAAAACGGCATAATAAACTGTACAAGAACACCACACGTTCAACACGAATTCAACCAATGAGCCGACTAAAATCACATACTAATTATTACGAACTAACTTGACAATTTTCATCAAAATCTGGACAACTAATTTTTCCGCTTAAATCGGATCTGTTTTAATTATTCTGCACTTACTACAAGTCAATTGTATTACTCCTGAAAAATCTTATCCTTCTAATACATTTTCTCTGTTATAATTAGAAATCCTCTGTCATGAAAACCTGTAGAACCCAGTTCCTGATAAAAACCCTCAACCTGCTAACCTTTCATTTTCTGCTAAACCTGTTACTTATGTTTCTGTCAAAAGGTTAGTTATTTCGTTACTTTTCTGCTACTACGTGCTGATACACTTTCATATACTACCTAAACCTTAATTTAATATTAGTTCATCATGTTATTAGTTGGTTTGTCTAATACTTAATTAAAACCAATATAATTTATATATGGAGTATATAGTAACCATGAATTAAAACAAAGAAAAGAGGTGGACCCCACAAGGGAATGTGGCCTGCGCCATATTCCTTCCCCCACTTAGTTCATGGCCTGCGCCATCAACCTAGTGGCTTGCTCCATAGCATGGTGGCTTGCGCCACATGCACTAATTTCCAGCATGTTAGGTGGCCTGTGCCACCTGTAATGAAAAACTGGGTGGCCTGCGCCACCCTCTGCACGTAGGGTTTCGTCCAAATTTTTTTTTCCCGAAAAACTACAATTCACCTATGAACACTTCCACAAAATCGATTATAAGATTGTTACAAGAACATACTTTTCACAACAAATCAAACAACACAATCAACACAAAATCAACACCCGATCAATATTTGACAGTACCGAAATTGTATAATCCCAATCCCACATAATAATTATCATAATACCGAGTATAGGGTTCGGACCCTATCCTTACCTTAAATTGATGGCCTCGAATCTCCGATCGACTTTCCGGTTGACTTTCCGACGACGACTTCTCGTAATCGTTTTCTCCATTTTTCCTCGTTCCTCTTTTTCCCAACTTCCACGTTCCACTTCTACTGATATTTTTCTTCCTTAACTAATTCTTTTATTTTCTTGTATTAAATTAATAATAGTCCAAAATAATAATCAACTAATGGGCCTAATTCTTAAACCCCCTTTTATTGCTAATTTCGACGCAATTCAAACCCATTAACCAACATGCTTCGATAATCAATAATATCATTCGTAATATTATTACTTCGAATTTCCGACTTAATATTCCGACTTAACGACTTAATATTCTTCGCAACATAAAATTAATCGAATAATAATTTCCAACCAACTACTTACTCCCGACTTAATAAATTAAATTCTGATTATCAACCAAATAGTCCAAACAATTCTAACAACATATCCAACAATACCCGGAGAATATTTCATATCGTAGTCCACAACTTATATCAACTTAATTAATTAAATTCGACTTAAACCAACTTATAATTATCAACTAATATTCCAATATTTTGGAAATCAACTTAAATCAACGCGACTTAACACAACATGCCACAATTATATTTAATTAAATAATTAATTAATTAAACGGGCGTTACATACATGCCTGAAGCACATTGATCCAAATACTCTAAGATGACTAACATTTGGATTATGTCTTGTTTAAACCTTATAAGGTGTCTTTCTCGATTATCTTTGTTGTTGGATATCTGTTTAGAATGTATACCGTTATCGAAGCTGCTTCACCCAAAAATATATTTGGCACTTCTTTAGTCTTCAATATTCTCCTAGTCATGTTCATTATACTTGTATTTCTCCTCTCAACTATACAATTATGTTAAGGTGTATAGAGTGCAACGACCTCATGCTCTATACCTGCCTCATTACAAAATCTCTTAAATTCTCTCGAGGTGTATTCACCACCACCACCGGCTCTCAATTTTTTTAAAACTTGCATCCACTTTACTTCTTGACATGCAATTTAAACTTCTTGAATTGTGTAAATACCTCACTTTTTCTTTCAATAAGGTAAATCCACATATATCTAATGAATTTGTCTATGAAAGTTAGGAAATAACAATTACCTTCATTTGAACTTACTTCAAAAGGTCCACACATGTCACAGTGAACAAGCTCCAAATTTTCTCTCGACTTCATGGGTAAGTCATGTTTGAATGCTTTCTTTGCCTGCTTTGATTTGCAATATTACTCACACACTTGATTTGGTTTTTTCACTCGAGGTAAGCCATACATCATCTTCTTCTGGTTTAACATACTTAGACCTATAAAGTTTAGTTGTCCATACTTGTGATGCCATAGCCAATTTTTATCTGTGACAGTAGCTGAAGAAAGACACCGATAATCAACCATGTTGATCTTAATCTTGAAGGTTTTGTTATCTACCGGTGGTGCCTTAAGGACCATACTTCATTCACCATTATATACCTTCATCAATTTTTTTTTCAACATCATATTATTCCCTTTGGAAAGTAATTGACTTATGCTTTCAAGTTACTTGTCATTGAAGGTACTTACAATACATTATTAATGCTAGCTCTTCGAGCATTTTTTCTCACAACATTTATGTTTCCTCTTCCCTCTACAAACTTGATCATTTTCTTGACTGATTCATCCAACCTGGTAAACCAATTTTTATTTCTAGTCATGTAGTTGTTACATCCTTAATCCAAATACCACATGTTGGTTTGCTCATTGTTCAATTAAGTATTTTCCATGAGTAGCATATCATCATAGTTGATTTATCCCGCATTTACATATTGCACTTTGTCATCATCTTTTGCTCTTGATTTCTTCTTTCTTCGACAGTCTCGAGCATCATGACCAAATCCTTGATATTTGTAACAATGCATCTCTTTCATGTCAACTTTCTTCAAATACTTGTTGCCCATGACTTTATTGATTGAATCACAGTGATCCTTTGAGTTCTTTCTTGACTTATCATTAGCAAGATTCTTTCTCTGCTTTGCCTTTTCTTTCCCATATTTTTTGGTGAATCTTGCTTGCATTGACTATTAAGCCACTTTACCCTTCTTCGAGTTCCTCTAATTCACTCTCATCTCATGAGCCTCTAATGAAGCTTTAAGTTCTTCCACCTTCATCTCAACTAGTTTCTTGGACTCTTCAATGGACAAGACAATGTAATTAAAGTTTACAGTCAAATATCTCAACACTTTCTCAATCTTCTACAAATCAGTGATTGATTCACCATTCACTTTCATCTGGGTTGTTAGTGATACCACACACGTAAAGAATTCTGAAACTGAATCATCTTCTTTCATTTGAGTAATCTTAAATAGCTTTCTCAACGTCTGCAGCTTCACCCTCTTCAATTTTCATCTCTGTTGTACAATTTCTTTAACTTGTTTCACACTCCTTTTGTTGTTTCTTTTTCAATGATCTTCTCAAACACGTTAGGATTTATGCATTGATGGATCAAGTACAAATCTTTTTCATCTTTCTTTCTTCGTTCCTTGTGCGCAACTTGTTGAACACCGTTCGCATTCTCTTCCAATGCAGGTACTCCATTGTTCACGATTTCAGCTACATCATCAAATCTAAAGATGATCTTCATTTGTGCAACTCATCTCTCGCAGTTCTCCCCTTTGAAAATTGATATATTCGCTAAAAATTATGTTAGTGTTGTGTTTCCGTTTGCCATTACAAATTATCTCTGAATCGCATCCGGGCTCGTTGATACCAATATATTAGAACTTATGGAACAATTAGGGTTTCAAGAAGAATGAATAAGAAGAAGAGAGAAAAACTGTATTTGAAAAGTTGTTAAGTTATTAAAACTGTCCAATCCAAAATTATAAAATGTCATGCATATTTATAGGCGATCAAGGTCCAAGCCCAAAACATACAAATTATATTTTAGCTTCAACACAATAGTTAAATGATATATTCGACTACGTTGAATACAATTGACTCTACTATTTCGATATAGTCGAATATTAGTTTTTCTTCGAAACATAAAATTACAACTTCTAACAATATATATAGATAGGAGAAAAACATATGTGTGGATTTGATCAAGATTTCTTTATTTATAATAATAACTTAATATTTTACTGTCAAACAAATAACTTCTATAGATATTTCAAGTGAAATGATCAAACCTAATGTGTTGGAATAATCAATATCTTTTTATAGCAATTGTGTTTGTCACTTTTGACATTAGAGACAATGAATCTCTTATAAAACGATAAAATAGGTTTTTTAGTTTTTTTTATGCTTGACTTGTATAATCCTCCTATTATTTATTTAAATATTTAATGTTGAGTTTTGAATGGGATGAAAAGGAAGGCATAATTTTCTACTCTTCCATTGACAACAACTTTTTTCTTTTACTAGTAATATTTAGCTTCAAAAGGAAGTTTTGATTGCTATGCCGACTTCAAATTTGAGTATTGATGTTAAGGTTGACCATTACAATTACAAGACAAAACTTGTTTATAAAAAAGTATGATCTCATCATTAAAAGTCAAATACAAATGATAAGCCTCTTGATATTACTGCACTTCATGTTTTGGTCATTAGAAAATTATGAAACTTGTGATTTAAATCATCTTACGTCAATCTTTACCAATAACAAGATTTAGTCATCATTACATTATTTGGCTCCAATTTAGTAACTTGATTAGACTAAACAAACTATTCAATTGTATTCCTTTAGTAAATACTAAATATTTCTAGTCCCTCCTCTTTTAATTATAAGTTAAAAATCCACTTTTAATATTTATAAAAAAATAAGATTAAATATATATATATATATATATATATATATATATATATATATATATATATATATATATATATATATATATATATATATATATATATATATATATATATATATATATATATATATATATATATATATATATATATATATATATATATATATATATATATATATATATATATATATGTGTGTGTGTGTGTGTGTGTGATCCTTCTAAATATCTTAATATTTTAATTCTTCAAAATATTTATTTAAAGAACGATCCTCCTGTAATTTTTTATTCACAATTTTGGTTCCTTTTGCAAATTAGCGACAATTTTTTACAATTTAAGCAATAAAATTAGTGATGATTTATTACTTAGTAACTGAATTAGTAATTTAGTATTAAAGACAAAAAGTGTAGATGAAAAATTTTAGGATGACCATTTTTTGAAAGAAATATTTTTAAGGACTAAAATCGAAATTGAAATATTTAAGAGGATCACAAACATATTTAACCCTAAAAAAATAATATTCCTTCTCTAGTCTTATTTATAAGAAAAATATATTTTTTAAATACATTAAATAATTAACGTATTTGAACAATATATAATAATTTTTTCCTTATAAGTAGGAATATAGATAGTATTAAGTGTTATTTCCCTATTAATACAAAGAATGATTGGAAGGTTGTAGATGACTATTGTGAAGATGCTTTCAAATGTGATGGTGTCAATTCTACACTGACTAAAAACAATACCTTTAAAAATGTTTAGCATTCCAAGATTCAAATCAATATGTTTACATGTATGAGTTGAATTGTACCTGAGTGTGACTCTGAGTCACACTTATATAAGAGTGGTGGTTACAATCGTCACTAGGTGGTCTGATCGTTGGATGCAAATTAACGATTGTGATGGAATGAGCGACATGCTCTTATGCGACGCTCATGGATGCAAATTTATTGATTTGAGCCTATAGAATGGACCTACTTTTATGGGTCGTTGGCCAACCTGAAACAATCGCCTCTTAAGTCATTGCTATCAGCCACAAAGTGATGTCAAACTAAATACCTTGCATGTTGAGAAATCTAGTCCGTTGAGAGGTCTTCGTGGTAGCCGAGATCATTAGGGATGATTGGAATGGGGAACACGCACATCAAATTTATGCAGACAAAATATTTTTGTAGCGTTCACTTCCATGTTCCTCCACGGCCGTAAGGAAGGAAGGTGACAAACCAAGGCCCGCTTGAGTACACTCACATGTAATCATTGTCTAGTGGAACATGACTGTTAAACCTGGTGCTCACTCTTCCTATAAAGCAGAAACTTGCCATTCGTTTATCTTTTTAAAATCTTATTTGCTTCGAGGTTATCTGAGAGAGAGAGAGCTTCATTTTCTACCTGATAACTCATTATGTATGAGATATTTAAGCATATTATACTCAAATTTTATGGTAGATTAGAGCTTGAGTAATGCCATTTATTTATGTTTTATTTTACTTTAGTTAATTTAGGAAAAACACTTTGGGTGTTCTCTTTTGTCAATTTTATGTGTTTTGTGCTTATGCAGAAGTAGATTTTGTGATAAGTTTTGTCACGCCAGAAATCATGAACCTCACTCAATACACCTTGAGCTAGAAGATGTTGGTATGGGTTCTCAATTTCGGTGCTAATTCTAAAGTGGAAAAGATTTAAGAGGAAAATAGGGCTTAGCTGGAGAAGTTGGATGTATAAGGATGAAGCAATACAAGACAAATCTTGAAAAACTGAAATTGAGGTGTTGAAGCTCTACCATTCATAATATACCTGTTGTGAGACATATTGTCTCTTGTAGGCATTGTGTACCAACATGATACATGTACTATTGGACAAAAAATAGAGTATTCCTTATTCTTTTTGGCAACATCAATGAACAATCAAGAGTTTCATGATCTAAGATCTAAGGTTAACCCTAGAATTTAAGGAACCTTTAAAAGGAGTTGCGTTGGGATTGAAAAAAGAGTTTAAAATGTGAGAAATCACTAAGAGAAAATATCTCACCAAAAGGGGAAGGAAGTTGAATCAATTCTCGATGTGCCTCTTGCATTTCTATTCTTGAGGGATGACACTTAATCTGGCGTGCCATAACTTTCTTCTTGTTGGTTGAAGGTTGCAAGGAGTATGAGTGTCACTTTTAGGTTTAAAACATTTTTTATCTCCACTTTTACTACACTTTAGGTGAAATTCATTAAATATATCTTAACTCTTCATGTTCTCATATTTGTTAAGCTTCCAACCTTTAATTCATCAACCTTAAATATGGACATGTGAAAACTTCTTTTATTATTAGTCTTTGCTCATGGCTATTCACAATTTTTGAGTTAGAAATCAACTTAAGTTAATATAATATTAATACTCTTACTTTTATCCCTTATATCACTTTGGTTGTGAATACTTTCACATAAGGGAAATATAAAGAACTCATACATCAACACTTATAATCCATGTTGGTGTAATCATCCTAATTTATTTTGGAGCAACAATCAAAACCAATTGAAGCCGTAAGTACCACATATACCACCTAGTTTTACTGAACCTAATAATGTTGTGGCTACTCATGGAATAACCAGTTTGAGTTAATTAAGTCCTTCATGCATGAGACCAAAAAACAATTTCAAGCACAAGGTGTGAGAATAAAAAATATGGAAACCCAAATATGGAAAATTGTTTATGCTCTTGAACCATGGGAGCACTACCTAGCTCTATTGAATCACCTGCCTCTACTTCTGGGACTAAGGGCATTGAATATTGCAAAGACATTTCTTGGAGGAGTGGTAAGGAGTGTGAAAGACCAATTCGACAAAACCAAATAAAAAATCAGCAAGAGGAGATAAAAGAGGCATATGAAGACAAAGAAAAGGAAAGATAAGTTGTTGAACAAAGAATCACCTTGGTTGAAAAGACAAGTAATTTAAACTTGAAACCTATGAAAAACACTCTGAAATTTTTTGACACAACACCTACAATGCCCCCTGACATGCCATAAGTCAACACACCAAATAAATTTGTACAAGAGAGACTACCACAAACTTTTCCATCAAGAATCATAAATGAAAAAGAAGAACAACAATTAGGGAAATTCACTGAGATATTAAAACATATCACATTAACATAATACTGATTGAAAGAATACAACAAATTCCAAACTATTCCAAGTTCATAAAAGATGCGTTGACCAAAGGGAAGCGAGTTAGGGAATCTACTGCAACAGTCTTAACCCAATAATGCAACCAATTTTTTTCCAGGAAAACTACCTTCTAAGTTGAAGGATCCATGAAGTTTCATTATTCCTTGAAAAGTAGGAGATGCCTTTTGTGGAAAATACTTATGAGACTTAGGGGCTAGAATTAACCTTATTCCTTTGTCCATTTTCAAGAATCTAGGAATTATAGCTGCAAGGCTAACTACTACACTCTAATTAACATATATAAACATTTATACCCTCAATTAAAGATTGAAGATGTGTTGGTAATAGTTAACAAATTTGTGTTCCCTGTTGACTTTATTATCACGAACTTAAGTATTAATAAAGACACACATATTATGTTTTGAAGACCCTTTCTTGCAACTGGAAGAGATTTGGTTGACATTAAGAAGGAAGAACTCACCATGAGATACAATGGAAAAGAAGTAGTGTTTAATGTTCTCAATTCATTTAAATATCCTAAAGAAGACATACATGATTTTCTTTGATTTCAGTTGGAATTCTCTCATTCACAAGCAATTCATTAAAGATAAAGATGAGTTGGGAAAATAATTGAGAGAACTTGATGTCAACAAATTGGAGAGGGGGTATTTGGAGTGGACTACTTTTTTCCATTACTCAATGGTAGAAAATCTATGAAACTCTTGAGTCAACATCTGACATTTTAAAGGATAATGTGCCTTCCATACAAAATCCATCTGATTTGGAGCTGAAACAATTAACTTCTCATTTTTAATCTGCATACTTAGAGGCAGGATAAAAGTTTCCGATAATCATATGTACCGACCTAACATAAGAACATAGGTGTTAACTTTTGACACATTTGAAAATGCATGAAAAAGTTAGTGCTTAGCAAATGGATAACATCAATGGGATCAACTCAATTGTTTGTACGCACATAATGTTAATGGATGACAATGTCAAGAATAATATAGAAAGCCAAAGAAAATTGAATCCTATCATGAAGAAATTAGTGAATAAGGAGATCCTCAATTGGTTAGATGCACGAGTTATCTATCAATTTTTGATAGCGTGTGGGTGAGTCCTATTCAATATGTTCTTAAAAAGGTGGAATGACGGTGATAGAAAATGATATGAATGAGTTAATTCCTACAAGAGCTATCATTAGTTAGATGATATGTATGGACTAGATGAAGTTGAATAAAGAAACAAGAAAAAAACATTTCCTTTTTTCCCTCATTAATCAAAAGTTAGATTGGTTGGATGAGAATGAGTACTATTATTTCTTGGATGGTTATTTAGGGTATAATCAGATTGTAAGCGCTCTTGAAGATCAAGAGAAAACAACTTTTACATGTCCTTATGGTACCTTTGCTTTAGACGGTGCCATTTGGACTTTGTAATGCTCCAACAACTATTCAAAGATGTGTGATAGGTATATTCTCTAATCTTATTGAATACTCCATGAAAGTTTTCATGGATGACTTTTTTGTTTTTGGAAAGTAACTTGGTGCTGAACTGGAAAAAAATCCATTTTATGGTAAAAGAAGGCATAATTTTGGGGCACCTTATTTCAAATAAGGGATTAAAAGTGGATCAAGTAAAGATTTAAGTGATATATAAGCTGCCACCACCCACAAACATCAAGGGAATAACAAGTTTTCTTGGTCATGTTGATTTCTATAGAAGGTTTGTCAAATATTTTTAGAGATTACCCAACCTCTATATCAACTGATGTAATAGGACCCGTTATATGTCTTTTGTGAGAAACGTGAGCAAGCTTTTAAAAATTTGAAAAATGTCTTTATCTCTACACCCATTGTCAAAACACCTGATTAGACAAGACCATTTGAGCTTATATGTGATGCAAGTGATTTTTCTATTGGGTTTTTTTTATGCTTGAGATGTGATAAGATGTTTCACACTATCTATTATGCTAGAAAGACACTTATTGGGGCTTCAATAAATTACCCCACCATAGAGAAAGAGTTGCAAACTATTGTGTCTTCTTTTAACAAGTTTATATCTTGTTTGGTGGGAACCAAAATGGTAGTGTACATTGACCATGCAATAGTTAAATATCTCATTGCAAAGAAATATGTTAAGCCATGAATGATAAGATGTGCATTATTGTCGTAAGAATTTGACCTGGACATCAGAGACAATAAGGGAGTAGAAAACTTGGTAGTAATCCATTTTTCAAGACTCCCTAATGAAGATGGGTATTTTTTATTTACGTTGTCTGAAGCAGTTATAAGATGAAAGGAAAATCATCAATTTGTAATCACATTATATATTTATTACCCTAGCAAAATATATTTCACTCGTTGAAGGGGTCAACAAAACCATTTGGTTGAGAGACGTGATTAAGGAGTTAACGATCTCTCAAGAATATGTGAAGATACACTTTAATCGTCAAAATATCACTCCCCTAGCCATTCGTGAAGTGTATCATGAGAGAACAAATCATATTGACATTAATTTGCACTTCATAAGGGACATGATATTTTGGTTCAAAAGGTGGCTTCGAAAGAGAATTCAGAGGATGTGGTTACCAAATCATTGTCTGTATCAATATTCACATGTTGTTTGAATTTGATCAAGTTTGTTGAAGAGTGATTCCAACTTTGGAGAGAGCGACAAGGTGGTTGATGGTAAATTATCATCATCGTCGATTTTAAAGTCAGCGTGGAGAATTGTGAAGATTGACTTCGTTTAGAAGAAGCACAATACTTACGAGAAACACAATGTGCTCCTGCGTTTTTTTTCTTCATAAATGCATCACGTTCTAGATAAAAGCAATGTGTTTTCTTTAACACCTTTAAAAGGATACGAAATTGAGAGATGTGAAATCCTTGTGAAGAGAAACTTAGAGAAACAAACAAGGAGATTCTCGTGATATATTTTTATATGATTTAGAAGATCTTTGAGAATAGGGGTTACAAAAATTTACTTTTAAATATTTTGAATTTGTGTTATTCATATATTAAGTGGATAACAGATTGGAAAATATTTTGATAAAAAATAGTAAATTTGAACTTGAAATATTATTATTTTGTAATTCATATGTCAAACAACTCTTGAATTATAATAGATCGGGGAATTATTCTCTTTTTTATTGGTTTGATCAATTTGTTTGATTAAATTGAATAAACAAATTATGTGTATTTGTCACTTTGTTTTTTTTTTTATTTCTATGATTTGTTCACAGTTCAACATAAATTTGTACTTAAAACTATTTCTTTATTGCTATTATTTTTATGTCATAGATTAAAAATTTTAGTGTGATTCAAAATTTCAATTTCACCTAATAAAGTTTTGTATTTTGTCAAAACTTTGCTCCATCTATATGAAAATTTATATGCCCTTCTTATAGTTTTCAATTAGAAAAGAAAATGACTGTTAAGTTCCTTATAGGTAAGATAGAGATGTTAGTGAGGCTTTGAATCTATTCTGTTCTTCTGATTCTTATTTCTTAAATTAGACTTTCCTACTTTAGTAAGCTTGCATAGCATTTTAAAGGCACATAAAAAGGACAAAAACACACACCTTCCTAAGAATATTTAGTGTCAATTGTCTCATCTTCTGTTTTCCTTTTCTTTCACATAAGATAATTCTATTTGAAATATGTCGATCACTAACTGTGATTATTCTTTTAAGTTGGAATTCCAACTTTTATTTACTACTTTGTAATAGTGTAACCTCTTTTGCAATAATCAACCACACATTTGTTTTATTTATAAAAGTTGATAATTATAAGGAAATTGTGTCCCATGCATTAGATTAAGTTCATGTTTTTTCCAACCTTTAAAATATTCTCTAAATGTCATGGTCACGAATCAAGTTCTTAATTATTTTTTAATTTTTCTTCAATTGCTACCCATCTCATTACATCCTGTTCCTGTCCAACATTTTAGGTATAGGAATCAGCTCTCCAATTTTTTAAGCTTAGATTGCTATTGAGATAATTGATTGAACCGGTAAGTCACTGGTTCAAACGATAATCGAATAAATTTTAATATTAAATCATATGTATCAGAACAAATGATTATGCATTAAGTGGGAGAGATTCTCTCCACTTAAATTAGATCATTAAATAAATGTTTTAAAAAGATATAAATAAGTAGAAAATTGATTTGAATGATTGTGAATATCTATGAACCAAAAATAAGTAAGAAATATAATTGAGAGAATTCATTTTCGAGAGGATTCATTCCCGCATTAAGTATAGGTGTGATTGTGAATTGAAAAAAATACTATTAAATTTTATATAGGAGAGCATGTATATTAGTGTTTATAAGGTAAACATAATCCTTTTAAGTATGTGGTATAGAGTTTTGTGAATAGCGAGCATGCATGTTACTAACTTGTGGTATTTTTATTATAAAAGAATCAGGTTTTTGACACGTAAGTGCACGTGTGATGCATGTATACATACAACTTTTATGTTCCGGTATGTGTTATGTTCGTCTATTGATCTTAGGAGTTTGGTGTTCTGGTCTTATTAAAAGATTCAATTAGTTGTGATTCAATTCAATAAAGAGATATCCAAAATCTTCAACTACTAGAGAGTCTATAAACTGATTGCTTTGATGATCACCAAATTATGATGTCATTATCGTGACATCAAGTCGAGGATGTCATTTTCTTAGTTGTAGCGCATAAAGATTTTAAACTTGTGATATATATGGTAGATATGCCCTAATGGGACATCTGGTCATAACAAATGAATGAAACAAGATTGTTAGAACACATAACTAATGATCATGTGTTATTTGTCTTTATTTT